>CM073571.1:47864512-48407789 GCA_037074715.1 Magnolia kwangsiensis | reverse complement strand
AGGCTGAGAACGCACACGGTGGGAGTGGAACTGCACTTTGGTAGTGCAAGGGTGAAAAGGTCAAAGTAGCCATCTACTCTCTTGAACATCATAGCCGCTCATTAGATGGGCCACATTAATATGTTGTGTCCTGGAAGTTATGCCAGTCGGATCACAAGATGGACACACTTCTACCTTGCATTTGACGTCTACCTGCAATAAGGAAAACTATGTTGTAGAACTTCTAATACTAATTAAAGGTTTAAGTATTGTCCACCAAATCAACTTGGGCTCTAGTTGTAGGAATCATCTGTGCCCTTGATTCTCGTTGGTGTAGTGAACAGTATAAACACGTGGGGCCATGGTTCATTGACGCAGCCGTTGATCTGATGGACCCTATTAATATGGGGCTGCCCAGAAATTCTTCTATATTTTAGAATGTTTTAGCCATCTGATCTATGGCCTTTTCTCCAAACCGTCTATGCAGTTTTTCACTCGAGCCTGCATTTTTAGTTACTGATCCGAAAGGTTGACTCCTTATAGTACGTGAATTTTTTTGTTGGCATCTTCACTCCGCAGTGGCCCATCACACCAATAGTTTTGATTAGGATTGTATAAAGTGTGAGAAATACCTCCCTTCCATATATTTCGCCGGCTCATGCTACGATCTGAGCTGAAAAATAAAATAGATCCAAAACTCTTACGAGGCACCACGGAATTGAAAAATGAGGTAAATCCAAAACTTGCCATAAAAAAGACAGAAAAAGTGGATATGCAAATGCCTACATTCGAAACCTTCTCGTGGTTCATCCAGATGTTTATATGCCATCCAAAATATCAACAAGATCAGTCTCGATGGGATAAATGAAAACACAAGAATATTAGACTGATCCAAAAATTTTGTGGCTCTGCTGAGGTTTCAATGTTCATTCTTCACCATTTCCAGTCGTATGGTTCAATGGAGTTTTGAATTTGCCGCATTTTAGGCTCATGTATTAACATGATATACTATGGGTACAAATTGACTGAGCAAATGAATAGATTCAAAAACTATGGATTGCTTAAGAGCTAGTGCCAACCTTAATCAAAGAGCTCGACCTCAGTTGCCAACTTTGGAGATTGGCGTCGGATATCGACTTTTGCCTCTGGAATCAACTTTGGAGGTCAGCCTTAGATATTGACCACCACCTTGAAATTAAATATACTTGCAGAATCTTTCATCGAAAACCCCTCGATACTACTGGAACCAAATTCCTAAGCTGTCTTTGGCATCAGAAGTTCCCATGCTCTGGCGGGGTCTCTTTTCTATTCTTTCTGTACAAGTATTTAAGGTTCAGAAAAGGATAAACCAGATTTTTACATCAACATGATCTATGAAAACAAATGAATGGAGTGGATTCTCGCAAACATAACGGTGGCCCCGTCTAGCTTCTGACGACAGGAACTTTCAATCGGATCAAGGCCCCACGTGTAGGACCATTGATCTTTTTCCATTGAAGATGCTTGGAGTTGGGACCATGGAGTTGCCATGGATGAAGGGAAAAAAACATTATACTCTGGTGGAGCATGATGATTTATGCAGATGCACTAACAAATTGTACAGCTAGAATACATGTGACTAAATCAAACCGTCATAATTTTGGGACCCACAGTAGAATTTCATAAACCAACGCTTACACAAAAATGATGGTCAGAATGGACAATATTCAACGGTCCAATTCAAGTGATACATGTCCATTAGTTAATGGTTAGGATCTTTCAATCAATCTGATTTTGAGGTTTTGATCTATTTACAGTGGAACCCACGATTTGGACGGTTTGATTGTAGTACAATTTGGAAGTGCATGGATATACCTGATTCACATTAGTTAAGGGCCCTATCTGCATGGGCACGTCACACGTGGCTTGTTGATGTTCAAACATTTTTAGATTTGAGGAGTTATTTGATGCTCTGGTAGAGTGTGGTGCTCCATACACTTGCACAAGAAATCTGCAAACGTGGAACATGGTACCTCAAATTAAGCAGTCTAAATAGTCAAATACATGGTAGATGCAGCCTAGATCCAAAATGAAATTGATCAGGAGATCCTGGCCTCAGATTAATGGATATTCATTTCTTGATTTTGGACCATTGATCATTTTCCGTTTAACCGATCGGTAAATAAGGTTAATAAGCTCAGTGATTCTTTTGGGTTATGTCCCATCTATGGCATGGTTTTATTTGAGACACGTACATGCCACGTGTGAAATTTCTGTTTCCATGATTATGGAGGAGTAATCCGCTGGAGTATCACAGTTTCTCTCTTGGATCTCTTTGAAAGTTCTCACAAATCCAATGACAGGAGGCACCCATGTGATGTGCTTCCTGGCCGTTGATTTTGTTTCCAATGTCACTTATGGCCATGCATTGAATTTTCTATAATAAGTCTGATTGTTGAAAGATAAATCAATATTTGTGACTGGGCCCCACAATCAGGCAGACCCGATTTTACCCATCACCCCATCACATGTAATGCTGGGAAATGGCTCTAATGGGAAGCGGAGTCCGGCCAGCCCTTCTCTAGCAAGGAACCAACAAATCTTTATGGGGAGCCACCATGGTTTATCTGTTTATCCACACCATCTATCCCTTCTCTCAGATCATTTTAAAATATGAGGCCAAAAATGAGGCAGATCCAACGGTCAAGTAAATACAACAAATAATAAGCTTAGGTTGCAATAAATGCAAGAGTCATCTCTGGTGTGGTCCACTTGAGCTTTGGGTCTGACTTATATTTGGGTCCATACCTTAAAATGGTTTGAGAGAAGGGATGGATAGCATGGATAAACAGATACATCATGATGGGCCCACATTTACGCTGCTGTTTGCTGTACTCATTATCCATGGCTTATACCCCCATGATCTCTCCGTTGAAACTATCCTAGCCCCTTAATAAAGATATTCAATATCAAATATCAAAGATCAGATGCGTAATATATAAGCAAAGATGTCAAATATATATTAATTTTAAACATTTTATGAATAAAATTATCTCGAATGCAAAACCATGATTATCTTCTTCACTACACGAAAATACACACTAATACAAAAGAAAGCCCAATAAAAATATAAATTATCAACCATAGGGAAAGAGAACATTATCTGGTGAACTGGGGGGGCTTCAATGACAAAATGATTTTCTTTAACACTAAATCTATGTAAAGAAGAGAGAAAGAAGTGTCTTAAATCAAACCTCTACAAATATTTAAGTTATAATAGTAATAAGGTGTACTAAATTATTACACTCTCTCATAAAGGTGTATATGAACGGAGCTAGCTCAGTTAGCTCGCTCGACTCGACTTGAAAAAGCTTGATTCGACTCGGTTCTAAACTGAGTTCAAGCTGAATTTTTGAGCTCGATCGAAAATGAGTTCGAGTTGGCCCAGCTCGACTTGACTCAAATCGAACTCAGCTCGAATCAAACTCGGATCAAAGTAGTTTAGTGACTCGGTTACTTTGATATTGATGTTGCTTACCAAGTGTTTGATGAAATGACTCAAAGAAGTGTGATTGGTAGCAACAAAGGTATGTATATGAAACCAATATCCTTTTTTTTTCTTGATTTTTATGTTGCTTAGAAGGTGTTTGATAAAATACCTGTAAAACTATTGTTACTGTCTCAAATACTGAGATTTTGAAGGTGCAGTTCAAGTGTTTGTGAAAATGCTACAATGGCGAACTCGGCTTGAATTGGCCCGAGCTGCTGAACAAACTGAATCGAACTGGCTAGTCAAACTTGAGGACCGAGCCTAGCCGAGTTCAAGCTGAGGTCAACTACTAGCCGAGCCGAGTCAAGCTGAGGCCAGCTCGACTCAGTTCAACTTGATGTACACCCCTACTCTCTCATAATAATAAAATTCAATTTACACTATCTAATTAGGTAGATTCAGTGTGAAGTATCATAGACTAATCTTTTATGAGAGAATGACATCGCACAAAATTCACAGGTGAATTAAAATCAAATCATTCCAATCTTTAACTGCCTGTACTAGACCATTAATTTGATCATCTTCAATCAGGCATGTTTAATTCCACCTATGCAAACATATAAATCTCCTATCATAACAAACATTTACTTACTTTTAAGATTAAATAATTTATCAAACTTGATGGATCAAAATTCATTAAAAATAATAACATATAACTAAAAATTTCTAAAATAGTTTACAATAAAATCTAAGTTCCATTCAATCAGGTGTCCAATCACAACATAAATCATCAATATATAGGTGGGCAAAAGTCATAATTTCCATCTTATAATAACTTTATTGTTAATTTGAATTATTTATATATATTACATTCTCTCCCTTTATTCTAATAAGGTTTCTCTCCAACAATATTTCCTGGTGGCGAGTACAAACATAGAGTGAAAGTACCATCCTGACCACACAAATTCTGGGCGCACCCTAACTCTAGGGACCGGTTCCACACAACCTGAGTGTACAAACCACAAAGGTGTTTTGGTGTCCACGAGTTTTTGGCATGGTTGTAATACTTCTTCTGCAACACCCACGAGTCGACTGCTTGTTGTGGACTCACACGGTCACTGTTCCATGCTTGATTGAACCCAAACTCGTTCTCGATATGTGTTGGGTCCGTGAATTTGCAAGCCTTCCGAACTAGATGGCCCACCTTCACGGCCATTTTTTGGTTCCAATGAAGTGGGCCCACGCCAACTTCAGCTCTAGCTTCGTTGTGGGCGGCGAGGAAATCTGCAGCTGTCTCTAGGCGGTTTGGTTGGTTGCGGTCTGCGCCAAGGGATGGGCTAGTGCAGATGGTTAGCCTGACGCAAGCCAGCAGGACTTTGGTTAGTGTGGGTTGCATGCGAAGGGCCATTTCAAATGAGTTGGGTGTGGATGCATATTTCCATGTTTGAAGAGAGCCTTATTTTATAGGCATGCTGGGAGCGGAGTGGGAATTACAAGGTCAGTTGTATCCTGATGTGCTGGGTTGTGCAATTGCAGCCCATTTTTATGATCCAAACCGTTGATTTGATAGAACACGTCATGGATGGGTTATAGCCTAAATTTTCTTTAAGCTAGAAGAAATTTACCCATTGAGAAATGGCCTATGAGTGGACGGTTGAGAAAGAAATCGTATATTGTAGGATCTTCTTTTATAGAGACGTGCTCTTATAGTGCTCCTAGATGTACCTGGCCACTTGGAGAGGTCAAATGATCGATCTGAACCGTCTATTAAGTCCTGAATGCATATTATGGGGTACTATGTAAAAATCACCCTGATCAGATCATCCAATCCATCCCTGATTTGTACTTATTTTTTTAGCCATCCTTCCTGGGCCATGTATGGGACGGTCAGGATTGCCTAACAAAAGTGAATCTTTAGAGTCATAATCAATCTATGATGGTCCGATGCAAATAGATTGATCGAACTGTTGGGTGGACCTATTTTGTGTAAATGATCTTTACCGTTCGGATTGTCACTATTGAAAGATTGGTGTGATATGTGCATTGTATCGCATGAAATCCACGTTGGACTAACCGACGGTCTAGATCTATCGATTGGATTGTCTAGGTCTCCACAATAGAATGTCGTAGGCAAAAAAAATCACTAAATCCATGCCCTTATTGGATCATCATACACATTTATGCAATTGTCCGAGTGAATGATATTCGATGGTTTAAATTCAAGTGACAAATGTCAACTGGTTAAGATCAGTCAATCAATCTGATTTGAAGCTTTTGACCTTTTCACAGTGGAACCCACGATTTGGACGGTTCGATTTGTGTCACATATATTACACTTGAACAATTTGAGGGTTTATGGGTAGATCAAATAACTCGAGTGGGTGGACATGATAGCTGAATTCACATTAGTTTATTATTATTATTTTATTTTTTTTACACACGCACGCACACCCCACGCACTCACGCCACACGTACACACAGTGGGATTTCACCCCCATGGGTACTCGAACCCTTGACTCGGTGTTGAAACTCCAGAGAGTCTACCACCCGGGAAAGAGCGAAGACTCTGAATTCACATTAGTTAACGGCCCCTATCTCTGTATCTGCGCACGTGACTTGTTAGGCAAGAATTATTTTATGCTCTGTAGAGTATGGTGCTTCATACACACGCACAAAAAATGCACACGTGGCATATACTACCTCAAATTAAGCAGTCCATATAGTCAGATACAATGTAGATGGATCATGGACCCGAAATCAGATTGATTAGAAGATCCTGGCCTCAGATTAATAGATATTTATTTCATAACTTTGGACCATTGGCAGTTTCCATTTAGCTGTCCACTAGATGTCAACCGAGCGGTCAGCTAGATTCACACCTTCGGGTATTCCTCTGGGTTTTGCCCCAATAGAACAATTTGGGCTCTACAGTTTGTGCATGCATGAGTATGAAGAAGCAATCTGGCAGAGTATTAAAGATTTTCTTTTCAGGATCTCTATGAATGTTCTTACAAATTCCACGACAGAAGTTACCCATGTGATGTGCTTTCATGGCTGTTTCGGTTAGTTGACTCGGTCAGATTTCATCAAGACCTAGAAATGAAAATTCTGGTTTGTAGGTGACTCGGTCATGACTAGTTCAAGACTCATCTAAACTAATTAAAATTACTAGACCATGGTCTCTTAAGTCATGATGTGGAATTGCTAATAGGACCTTGTTATGTATTGGATATGGAGATCAATGGAGGAAGATAACTTACCTATCTATGATTCCATTACTATAAAATTTGGATACCAAATAATCTTCACTTTCCTTTACACCTCATTAGAGAAGATATGATGGGATTATGCTTCTATTGTTGGTGTTGGATTGGGGACTCAGCTTTGTTAAATACTAGTAAGGGCAAAGGAATTTGAAACTCATCAAAACTCTTCTTCCTAAAAAGCTCCACATGTAATTGGGAATCCTGGTTCCTCCACACGCAATTGGGAATCCCAGTTAGTGGGGTTTGCTGGTGCATTCAATCACATTTTCTAACCCCTTACATGAATTTCTGAATGTATCACCACTTAGTGGGGCCTGCTGGTGCACCCAATCACATTTTCCAACCTTTAGGTAAATTTAGACCGTTGATCAATAAGGCCCACCTTATAGGATTCTTACATGGTCATCCCAATCTGATACATCACTTGATTAATTAACTGAAAAGAAGTATATATCTACCTATGTTGGTTTTACTTATCAGACCCTTCATTAGCTGGGCCCAGACCTGATTTTTCGGACCCACCAAATAAATGGGCACAAACCAAGCAACCTAGGCTGAGTCATGAATTTTGGGCCCAATTGAATAAATGGGTTAAGGTTCATTCCTGAATTTCATGCTTGAGGAATAAACAAGGCTGCCTAGCATGGTCTGGCTAGGCCTGAGCAAGGTTAGGTTCATCCATTTACATGGGATTATTTAAATGTACAGTGAGAAAATTTATGCTGATAACTTACCTTTTTTTTCCCTTCTGTTTCAGTAATCAAATAATCAATACACATCACTTGATCAACAGATGACTACAATGGAGAAATTGACTGACGGTAGAGAAATAGTGGGAAGCATGACAACAAGCTAAGACCCGCATTTCACAAACATCATCTTAACATGTATTTTTCTTTCTTATTTTGGGAGCACATTTCAACCCATTAATTTAGGCACATTTCAACTATTAATGATGATTTCAGTTGGTAAGATTTTCAACTCATACTAGACCAAATAGAGGGTTGGAATTGAATCTCACTACTCAAAATGATAGTGTTGTTGAAAAACGCTTGCACTCAATTGATGTAGGACCAGCAAAATCATAAATTAAAAAAGGGCTAAACAAAAGGCTAAAAGGCCAAATAAAAAATAAGAAGCCAATTTATCACAAAAACATAGTACATGATAAAATTTGACGTCCATCCAATTTAGCACCTTAGATAAGTCTCGTGTGCACCATTACCAAGGTGTAATCATTTATAGTCTTCTTCCAACCAATCTCTTCATTTGGCCACTTTTCTAAGGTGCATTTGACCCCGTCAAATGTGTTAGCAAGGTTCTAAGAATGCACACCAAAGTTGCATTACCTTATCATGACTTTGCCACAGTGTAAAGGGCATACAAAAATCACTTATGAAATTAACATACAAGCACGGTGACTGGATTGGAAATGATTCATCACTTATAGGTAATTGGTCTCATAACATTTGTGATTCAATTTATATATCGTGAATGATCAAGCATTCATTGTCTACACGATTACCATGTGGAATCCATATGATCAACCAATGATCTATCCCCCTTGCAATGAATAGGTTTATGAACTAAGTACAGAATTGATCAAGCTAATCTACATGAGATCTTATCCTTAGCATCTCATAAATTAGGACTAGGAATGTCAATGAGCCAGTTTGGTTTGTCAGGCTTTCGAATTGGGCTTAGATCGAAGAATCAAACCTGAGGGTTGGGCTTGAGCTTAAAAACCTAGCTCGTTTACAAGTTGGACCAGGCTTGAACTTAAATAGCCAAAAGCCTATAAGCCTAGCTTGGCCCATTTCTCACTCTTATTTGTTCTTCAACCATCCATGCAACATTTGAGTCATCTAGGTATTTTTCCAGTAATCTACAATCTTTCGATGAATTTCTCCTCAAAGGTGATTGTTCCACTTGCTCATGTACCTTTTATTGTAGCTCAGCTTTTAGTTGTGTCTCATCTTTTTTTATTTCAATGTTAATTGTTGTTGATTTTAGCATTCTCTTGTATTCGTCCTTGTAAAACAATAAATCTTCATCAAACCTGACATCACGGCTTATCGTGCTCTTTCGTGTAACCCGGTCATACAACATGTATCCCTTCACACAATCACCATAGCACACAAAGGTACAATTCTTTACTCTTTGGTCTAACTTATCTTTCTTAACTGACAGTTCATGAGAGTAAGCATCATAACCAAATACTCGTAGCCCTAAGTAATCTATATCATGACCACCATATACTTCCTCTGAAATTTTACAACCAATAGACGTAGATGGACACTGATTCACCATATAGTAATGCGTATTGATGGCTTCAATCCATAGCTCCTTATACTCAACATGCTTCGGATCAACAAGGGAGCCTGATTCATTTGTTTCATCACATCATTCTTCTTTGGTGTATGCTTTACTGTATTATGCCTTACAATCTCATTACATTTACAAAACTGATTGAATTCCTTATAAGTAAATTCATTGTCATTGTCTGTCCTTAATATTTTTAACTTTCACCTTGTCTGCTTTTCCACCATCGCCTTCCACATCTTGAAGGTGGTAAAAATATTGGATTTGTGCTTCATAAAGTAAACTCAAACGTTTCTAGAATAGTCATTATGAATGAGATTAAAAAAACGATAACCCCCTCCAGAAACAATGAGCAACGGCCCCCATACATATAAATTCATATAATCAAGCACCTATTTACTTACATTTTTTTTTTAGACTTAAAAAAAGACAATGATTGTTTATCATATATATAATACAAACATATATTGAAATCAACACTTTTAAATATAAGAATCAAACAACAATTAGAAAGTACTTTCATATCATGCTCGCTCATATAGCCTAAGTGCGCATGCCACAAACATGTCGATCTAGACTCCACTACAGATGTTACGGCTCCACCCATTTCAATATTTTCGATCAACTTTGTGCCTTCATCACAATGAGTGGAATTTTTAAAACTTTGAAGACACGATCAAACCCAATGAATTTGCACCTAAGTGTCCCGAGAGCACCCAAAGATATCAGATTCTTCCTTAGATTAGGAACGTATATTACATCCATCAGGATACACTCCATCCTATTAAATATCTTGATACACACTGATCCAACACCGACATCCTTACAGGAAATGTCATTGGCTATAAATACCTGACCACTATCGTACTCGTTGTAACTAGTAAACCAACTCCAATAAAATGTTATGTAGTATGAAGCCCGCAAATCCAAAATCCACTAGTTACCGAGCTACCCAGATTTGGGTGCGGTCAAGATGTCACAACCACCCGCTTCCTCACTAGATTCCACTGCATTGGCCTCCTTTAACGAATCTTCTTATTCCTCTGCTTTTTAGCTTTAGGATTTTGACATTCCTTCTTCATGTACCTTATACTTCCACAGTTTCAACACTTCATCTTCCCTTTACCCTTTGACTTGGACCTAGATCATGAGTTTCCCTTCTCTCACATAAAAATTTCTTCTCTTTACGACCAACACATCTGTAGAGGAACTACCACTATGGTCCTTCTTTCTCAACTACTTCAAATGAAGGATTAAGATGACAGTTTCGACGTCTATTGTCTCCCAACCATGACACATAGTGTCTATGAGACTCTCGTAAGATTCTGGAAGAAAGTTTAATAGATTTAGTGCTTGATCTTCTTCGTTGATTGTCACCTCCATACTTGTTAACTTGCAAAGTAACTAATTGAGCGAGCTAATGAGTTCATTAATATCTGACTGTTCTCTCTCATATAGTTCTTCCCACTCTTTGTCGCTCATACTCGCAGGATGCTTTACTAAACTAATGAGTGCCTATTGCAATTATTAATGAACTAGATAACCTCTCATCTTCACCTTTAATATTTTAAAGTTATTTTTACTAATGAACTTCTCTGTTTCGTACTTCAGGTTCGATCCATTCATCGTCATGTCTCATATTGAAACTCAAATCCCAATGTATATATCTAATACCACTTGTTGGGTGACTGCAGAAGCAAACCCAGAATTTGAATTACATGATGAAAGACAAATGAAAACAAAGCATGCATAGAAATACATGATTTTATGTGAAAAACACTTGCAGAAAAAAATCATGGCGCAAAGAGACAAGCAAATCCACTATAAATATGAATTACAAAAGATTAAATGAACTAACAGATGTGAAACCCTTCAGAAAATCCTAGCATCTCTAGAACAAGCCCCTCTCTCACATTGATACCCAAATCTTGCATTACACCTATATATATAGTGTTACACCTGGAATAAGAACAATTCACGCAATTATGCAAAACTGTGTACGTTGTCGATTTAAACATCGATCGAGTAACCATCAATTGATCAAGCCCCCACATGTTCAATCAATCGAATATGCCTGAAAGTGTCTAGAGAGTTTACATGAATTTTTCAAATTTTGTCGATTGCTCAAACCCCATGCTCAATCAATTAAACTTGTCCAAAACTGTCTAGAGACCAATCTGTCTAATATGGGCCTTCACTCAATCAATCAACTTTGGTCTCTCGATTGCTCAAGACCCCTATTTCTTCATGGATTGAAGACATCCAGACAACATCTCTCTCTCTCTCTCTCTCTATATATATATATATATGTGTGTGTGTGTGTGTGTGTGTGTGTGTGTCTGTGTGAAAAAAATATTAAGGTCGTGTTGTTGTTGTTTGGGAGGTATATTGGGGTCGGGCTTGGGCTTAGACTTGGGTTTGGGCTTGAGCTAGTCCATATAAATATTTTAGATTGGGCTCAGGCTGAACTTTTTTATACCATTACAGGCCTAAACTGAGTTTAAACTTACGTTGAACAATTGCAGCTTAGCTTATAGAAAGCTTGGCCTAGCTCGTCGACACCTTTAATTAGGACGAGTAAGAATACCAAATGGTCATTCTCAAATCTCATCTACCAAATGACCCTAACCATGAAGATAATGTACTATTTCCTACACCACCGTCCAAACGAGAATCCCAACTCCATACACGAATGGACAACAGTATGTGTGTGTGTGTGTATGTTATGGAAAAATATGATCCGACCATCTTTGAGGTCAGCTCGACCAAACTACCATCAGCTCAGCCAGACGAGCAATCGTTTTGGAGATACTTCCTTAAAAGGAACCAATGGGTAAGATAGGTCTGAGCCATGGCGTAGAATGATATGGGCTTAGATGAATCGGTCTAAACCATCATCGAGTAAGTGATCGAGTCATGCCTTGACGACTCCAACCTAGGCTTTCCACAGTCGACCCGGCATAACCCGGGCTCAGTTGAGGAAAGCTTTACTCGATTCATCTTCAGTTGACCAGCTGAGTTCAGACGGTCGAGCAAAGCTCACTCCATTAATGCACAATGACACTAACTGCACTGTCACGATCATGGGATAACTGACAACATCATCACGTGCGCGGCTCCTGCCTAATGGCTGAGATTGTGCTGAGATTAATGGATGACCACGTCCTACCAAACAAGCGTAAATAAGGACCTCACCAAATGAGACAGGTACGCAAAATCTCTCACCCAAAACCCCATCCATACGACTTAGACCCAGATTCTAGTCCTGACTTTGGCATCAGAGGGTCCCCTGTTCTAGCCAGGGTCTCTATTGTCGTTCATCTATGAAAGTCCTCAGATCTAGGAGCTCAGAGAGGGTGTACTGGATTTTTGCATCAACATTTTGGCGTTGTCTATGGACACAATATGAAAAACCATTCCTTCTTTAGCCGAAATCAAAATGACGAAAGGTAGAAACAAAACACTTCCTCCAACCACTGCTGCTAATCCTGAGCCAGCTGGATAGTGAAACTCGTCTTTTCAAATGCAGGCTGAGTCGGCTCCGACGGGACCAACGCAACAGTCTTGGAATCGGGGAAGCCAATACCATTCATTTTAAATCAAGTCGAGACATTAGCCAATGAGCTCGGTCTTATGAGGCAACAAATGGCGAGACAGCTCACTCCCCCCGCTCAGGAGGTAGTTACCCCAGTGACAATGGAAAGCTTTGTCCCTACTAGTTCACAAAGAGGAGCATCTCGAAGCATGCCGACACGAGCGCCGACACCCATCTCAGGAACCTCGGCATTAGCTCCTACCGACTTTCATCATGAGTTGGAAAAGAGGAGACATGGGAAAACTCCCAAGGCAAATCAGGTTCATGAAACTATTGCTGAAAATAAAAACCCTTGGGAAGCTCAGCTTGACGAGTTGCAAGGCTAGATTGAAAACATGCGGTGGGCTTATCAAGTACAGGCTCCGACCACAGATCTTGGATGGAACTCCAGTCGGCCTATGGACTAATTATGTGTCATGCTTTCTCTCTAACCCACACGAGAGTCACATGAGGCTAGTATAGACAATTGAAGCAAAGTTGATCGGTTCGTTCACTAAACTCAACAAGGCATTCCTAATGCAGTTCATCATCAGGAAACAATGTCAAAAGCCATCTACTCACCTGCTAACTATCAAGCAGAAGGAAGGAGAAGCGCTCAAGGACTATATCCTTCGCTTCAATGTGGAGACGATGCAAGTCGACGACTACTCCAACAAGATCGCCTTGACAATGATGATCTTTAGACTTAGAGAGGGAAGGTTTCTCTCCTCAATAGGGAAGAACCCTCCGACCGCGCTAGGAGAGCTCATGAATTGAGCTCAGAAATACTCGAACGCTGAAGATTTCTTCAATTCTCGAAAGGTACTTGAAGCACGAAAAATTCCATGAGAGATAAGAAGTGTAAGGAGGAGGCCCTGCACTAGTTGACCTCAAGCAAGAAGAGGACGGATGAGGATGCCTCACGTGGCCAAAGGCCGAGTAGACTTCCTAAAAGACGCTTCAGCTCGTACACTACCCTTAACACTTCTCCGGAGAAAGTTCTCCTAGAGGTCTGAGACAAGAAGCTTCTGAGATGGCTAAGCTGTATGAAGACAGACGCGAGTTAATGGGATAAGTACAAATACTTCCGCTTTCATCGCGACCATTGGCACAACACTAGCGATTGCGTCGACCTCAAGGAGAAAATTGAAACCCTTATCTACAAAAGACACTTGCATGAGTACATCAAAAAGGACAAACAAGCTCGTGAAGATGAGCAGCCGAGCAGAGCAGCAGATGACAACATTGAGATCCGAACTATGTGCGGAGGACCATCCAGGGCGGAGACTCTAACTGGGCTCGCAAGGCTCACGCTTGGAGCACTGATCCTGAACATTACATCTACCTAGTAGATAGACCAAGCAAGGAGCCACGAATGAGGCTGTGCAACCTAACCTTTACCGAGGATGACGCACGCGGTATTCAACATGCTCAAGACGATGCTCTGGTAGTGACTATGTTTATAGCCAATAGAAAAGTGTATTGCATTCTAGTCGATACAGGAAGCTTGGCATACTATATTCTAAGGCCTTCAACAAAATAGGTTTTGACAGGTCGCGTCTCCAACCCATCCAAACCCCACTGCACAGCTTTGCGGGGGATAGAGTCATCTCTGAGGGCGTCATCCTCCTCCCTGTCATGGCCGGGGAGGGGCAGAATCAGGTCACCTTAATGGTGGACTTTTTGGTGGTCAACTGTCCATCAACTTATAACGTCATCCTAGGACAACCTTTGCTCAATTTCATGAGAGCAGTGGTATCTACATACCACTTGATGATGAAGTTCCTAGCTGTAGGAGGGGTCGGTTACCTTCGGGGAGACCAACATGAAGCTCGACGTTGCTATTCAATCACGGTGAGAAGAGGCATGCCCAAGCAAGCCCTGATGATCAACTCACTCAATCCTAGAGAAGAGTCATCGGAGAAAGGCTCCCTGATGGAAGAGCTTACTACCATCTTGCTCGATGAGGGCGACCCCAACAAAATAGTACATGTTAGATCATCTTTGGCTCCTAACCATCATGCTTAGATGATGAGTTTCCTCCAGGAAAACAGAGATGTGCTCGCCCGGTCTCATCAAGATATGTCGAGCATCGATCTTGAGGTGATAGTTCACAAATTGAATGTAGATTCGAGCTTTAAGCTGGTTAAGTAAAAGAGGAGAATGTTCGAGCTAGAGCGATACACAGTGATCGCCAAAGAGGTCGGCAAACTACTTCATGCAGGCTTCATTGAAGAAGTTTATTATCCCGAATGGGTAGCATACGTGGTGTTGGTTAAGAAATCCAACGGGAAATGGTAAGTCTGCGTCAACTATTCTGACCTAAACAAAGCATGCCCCAAGGACGGCTTTCCTCTTCCTAGAATCGACCAACTGGTCGATAGCACAGCTGGGCACGAGCTCCTGACATTCATAGGCATGTACTCAAGTTACAATCAGATAGCGATGTATTCTTCAGATAAGTAGAAGACCACCTTCGTCACTGACAAAGGTCTCTGCAGCTATAAGGTAATCCCATTCGGACTGAAGAACACAAGGGCGACGCATCAGCGACTAGTAAACAAAATATTTGCTCAGCAGATCAGTCACACAATGGAGGTGTACATTAATGACATGCTAGTAAAAAGTGTCAAGGCAACCAACCACCTAACTAACCTTGGTGAGACATTCTCTATATTGAGGAAATATTGAATGAAGCTGAATCTGACCAAGTGTGTGTTTAGGGTCCGCTCAAGTAAATTCCTCTGTTTTCAGGTTAGCCAAAGGGGCATCAAAGCAAATCCAGATAAAATTAAAGCTTTACTGGACATGAGGTCTCCCCGAACACTGAAAGAGATCTAATGCCTTATCGGAAAAGTAGCAACCCTCAGTTGATTTCTCTCCAGAACAACAGATAAGTCTCTCCCATTTTTCCAGCAACTAAAAGGCAACAAGAAGGTGGAGTGGACCTCAGACTATGAACAAGCATTCCAACAGTTAAAGCAGTACTTAAGTGTTGAGGGTCAAATATTGCATATTAGACCCCAGTTACTACCTAGATTTACGAACATGAGACTGCTTAACGGTCCACTTTAATCGTGTTTTTGTTACAGGGTGTAATTAAGAGCGTTGACTGAAAAAAGAGTATTAAAAGTACTGATTTGATGCTCCACAGGCACCAAGGCAAGGGAAAAACCCTAAGGGACCAAGATCGATGGATTTACATGCCAAGGACCCGAGGAAATCAAGCTGTTTGCATTAAACGGGCCCGAAATTGGTGCAAAATGCAAGATCACATGGTTCCCGCCATCCGATTGGCTCGAAATTTTATAAGTGGCCTTAAGACCATAAATTAACCGTACATGTTAAATTTCAGCCATTGGATCTCTCTGAAAGTGACCCAACGGACAAATCAGCCCCTAAAATCATGATTTGGGGCCCGCTTCGTATCTAGGAATGCTTCGATTTTGGTCTCAACGCATTAAATGTTATGACAAAGTGTATGGACGGAGCGGATTCCTGAGATACATCACGATGACCCCACATGTACATTACATGTACATAGGGTATATGTGCAAAAGAAGTGCACCGGACTGGGAGTTGGGTCAAACAAGGGGCTGACCGACCCTTCTTCTCCAATTTTTGAGAAAAGGCAGCGGACGGACATTGTCCGACCGTTTTTGAGTAGTGGGGCCCACCCATCATCCTTTAAGATGATCTGGATCGTCCATACTCTCCATAGGGGGGAAAAACCCTCTCCTAGCTATCATTCTATTCCCATGCGTGCAATCATGCAATCTCCAACGTCAAACGCACGATGGACGGTGAGAAGATCTAGTACAATGGGCCACACAAAACTAGAAATAAACTCGTCCTTCCTAACCAGTTTTTGGTCACGAATCCAATGGACGAATTGGATTTTTCCATCACCGTCAATCTGGGGCCCAACGATCATCACAGCGGAAGAAACTTTCGCTTACGCACCGCGTAATGCACGGCTGCTGGCCGTTTTTGCGATCAGCTGTGGGCCCCACACGTGCCCCATAAGCTTAATCCAAACCGTCCACCGTGTAGACAGCAGCGAGCACTACAAAACCATGTTGTCACTTTTCACCCATGCATGCACACGTGTGAGATACAGAGGCCACAAAAGGGCTGTCCTGCAACGTTCAAAACTGATTCTTCTGTGATTTCTTCTCTGGGCCACGTCAATGGACGTTCAAAACCACCTATTCTTGACTGAAATTTTGTTCTGAATCCAATGGACGGGGTGGATTTTTCAGAAAATGCTTCTGTAGGGCCCACCGACCACAACAGCGAAATGGTGCGAAAGGTTTCGCACATCCACGAAAATTGACTTTTTCGGATAGTTTTGGCCCACCTAGCTAGGGCTAAGAGGTGAAGCTTGTAGTGAGATGGGAGATTTGATTTTATTTAAATTTTAATGCATGAATTGACGTTGATTTTAGTTAATTAATATGGGAATGTTTTAGGTTTTTAATGGTCTGTTGTGACTGAAATTACAATGGGTCTGCAATGGCTTTAAATATTTCTGTTCTCTTTAATGTTTATGATGTCAGGAAGCCCTATTGTTCACCATAGTCTCCTGGGCATGGTTGGATGTCGGTACCCTTCCTAACTTTCATACATGTGATTGGGTGGTAATTAGTTTAATTCTGTTGTTTGCCATAGTCTTTTGGGCATGGTTTGGTGATGGAATCCATTCTAATTCATACACCTTTCATCTCCTTGAAAACTAGATCAACGGCAGTTCAGTAATTTCCATGATTTTTGATGCAAGCATAAGTTCTCCCTGATCTCTACAAGTGGATCCTCTGAATCCCTAGTTTCCTTTCCTCTGATTTCTATAAATTTTAGATTAATATTTTCACCATTATTCCTCAAATTATATTCAGTTTAGATTTCATCTTAATCTAGTTCTAGTTTTGGTTAATTTTAGATAACGTACAAGTTTCAGTATCTTGGGATTCGACCTCAGTCTTACCGAGTTATTACTACATCACAACCCTGCACTTGGGGAGTGAACAAGTTTTTGGCGCCGTTGCCGGGGACTGACAGCTACGCTTTCTGAAATTAATTAGTTTTAGGATTAGTTTAAGATTAGGATTTTTACTAACTCTAGTTTTAGGTTTTGATTTTCTTGATTTTTTTTAGAACTAACTTGTTTTGTCTTATTTTGCAGGATCTTAATATAAGAATCTCTAGTATGGTAACATCTTTCTAACTTCTCCCCCTCTTACTCTCCACTTTGCTGTAGGACCTTCTCTTCTATTTTTCATAGGATTAAATTCAAGTTAAGGGTTTCATCATGTATATGCACGAGTGGTAACGTCAGTATGCTGAGAAGAATAACTTATTTTGGGATAATGATGATATAAATCAACTTATGTCTCAAAACTTTTCTGAAACTATCATCGAGAACCGATCAAAATATAAAAATCCACCGGTTAAGAAGTCTTTACGTGATTATATGCAGGAGAACAATTACACCCCACGGATTAACAAAACAGTACGTGAGTGTTGGGGTTATCATAACTATGGTTGTGAGAATTATTATCATCCATCCGATAAAACAATGCGTGATTGTATCATGAGTGATAATAAGTATTACCAACCAGCAGATTCTCCCACTTATGATCAGTATGACTATAACCAGTGGAAACATCAAAATTGGAAAAATGAACCAACTACATGTTATAATGATTATTCTCTTGGATCCCCTACCTTTGAGATCCATCCAGAAACGATCCAAGAGGATTCATATCAGCGTAATCTTTCGGCCTGTCATGTGAAAATGAGAAAAGTAATGGAAACAATGAAAGGACTCGATGCGCGCCTTGATAGGATAGAGGAGGCTCGGTCATCCCAGCCACGACCTAATCCAGAAATACAATGCGAAGAAAGTGATCCGCACTCACTTTTAAAAGAATCTAGAATTTGGAATGAGGAGTTGGATTCCGTTAATGAGCATGTGGTTCAATTTTCTGATGAGTTGATCTCGATGACTGTTCGAAAGAATAGTGAAGATACATGGGTGTCTTTTAAATATAATGATGATGACACACTTCAATCACATGACACACAAGATTTCAATGATGAGGAAGAGGTTAGTTTATGCGAACCTCAACTCATGCTAGGTGTAGAATGTGAGGAAAGTGATCTCATCCCAAATGTGCATTTCAGTGGACTAGAACATTATTGCGATCCTGAATGTGCAGCCACAGTCCCCCTGGAATCCCTCTTAAGTTTGGTCCAAATCAATGATCAAGACGTACATGAAGTGGTTGGTCATAATGAGCCACTCCCCTCACCTGACATGTCTGATTCAAAGGTGGAGGATGAGCCCTTTACAACTGACCCTTCCAACTCTTGTGAAACATATTTGGACCACTTCTCTGAATCGAATGATGATATGATTCAGGAGACGAACGAGTCACCTGATACAACTCTGGAATTTGAAACCACCCAGTTGAGGACACCATCTGAACTGTCAAGTTTTGACGATTCAATGTCTCTTCTGAGTAATATCAATGAATAGAGTTCGCCCATCAATACTTCGTCTACTGACCATCAATTTGTCTGTGCAGGACGAGAGCAAGAGAGCGTACCTCCATCCACTTTCAAGGATGATGGATTCTTTGCGCAGATCATCACAAGCCACAAAAACGAGTCACGCTCATCTGAATTTCCCAACTCGTGGGATTGCTTGACACACTTTGCGGTTTCAAACGATCTCATGTTAAAAGACAAAGTGGATACCTTGCGAGACAACATCTCGGTAGTCATCACTAACCGAACGAACCCTTATTCTGAAACCCTCTCTTCCCCTGATCCTAAACGTATACTAGTAGAGGAAGAGGAGCTGAATCCAGAACCGAAGTTTGGAGCTTCGGAATATGTTGAGACTAAATTACTTTTTAAGAAGTTTTCTAAACTTTATTTACTTGTAGTCTTTGATTCACCATACAATACTAACGTTGAAACTTCTTCTGTCTTAGGTGAATCGTATAAATTATGGATACCTCAAGCAATTCAATGGAAGATTTTTTATGAGGTACATAAGTCTCTCTGGAAAATCATGATCCAGGGCGTCCAAGCCTATTGTAAAAAGGGCTCTTGGATGATCCTGTTGAGGAACTTACTGAGAAACTTATCAAGATATTGGCCGGAAGGGGAACCTTGAGGTATGATCGATTCGATGTTTGTGGGTAACATTACTGCAAACCCTCACGAGACTACAACTCGTCCACTAGGGGTAACCTAGGGGTTTAAAGGCTTGTTGCATACGCTAAATGTAATCGAGAGCACCTGCGAAAGTGGTATAGGTAGGATTTTATTTTTGTTATTTTTGTTCTGCTTTCTCTCTCATGCTAACAAGCTTCCATGCCGTGATCTATTGGAAACTCTCTTGATTCGTTATTCAGGTACTATCTTCCCATCACTTCTCATTTACTTTCGTTGTCCCATGTGCATTGCATGCTCATATCTTTTACATTGAGGACAATGTAGATTTTATGTTGGGGGTGGGGGATTAGGTAACCTAATCAGTATTTTCTTGATCTTGAGCAACAATTGTGAAAAAATTTTGAATTTTTCTGAAATTTTTTTTTGAATTCGAAGTGATTTTGACGAATATCATTGATTTAGAATTGTGAGATATATGATGTTGATAATTTATGACTCTTGGATTCCGTATCGGTGGCATTCTGCAGTTAAGATCGAGTTGCTAAGCCATGATTAGAAGTTTAAAACATTGATCGTATCAGGATTTCACATGTCACATCTCTCTTTCACATTAAGATTTCAGTCTGACATTGAAGGGTTAATTTGGTAATCACTAAGCACGAAAGGAACTAGCCTAAAATATCTTGCTATCATGGTATAAAAATTGGAAAGGTTGGATAATTAATCTTCACCATAGGTTTGCTCCCTATAGGTGTAGAGTTAATTCCCCATGAATGATATGTGAAAAAGAGTCAGGTGTACGATCTTCACCATAGGTTTGCTCCCTATATTTGGAATCCCCTATGCCATAGTATCCGATATTGGGAGATAGTTTGACAATGAAAGGTTTCAAGGAATGTGCCAAAAGCTCAACATCCAGAATGCTTATTCATCACATCGGCGTCCTCAGTCAAACGGACAAGTCGAGGCAGTAAATAAGATAATAAAGAATCACCTCAAGACCAAGCTTGAGAAAACAAAAGGTGCCTGGGTAGACAAGCTTTCCTTCATATTATGGGCATACAGGACCACGGTTCGATCCTCGATTGGTGAGACCCCATTCTCTTTATCCTTTGGGGCCGAGGCAGTGGTCCCGATCGAAATAGGGCTCCCTACGGTACAAGTGCGATCATTTGAAGAGGATTAAAATTCTGAGCACATGGCAGCACACCTCGACCTCCTCAAAGAAGTACGAGATCTAATTGCGCTCAGAACAGTAGCCCAACAACAACAGGTGGCTCAGTTCTACAATTCTCGAGTCAAAGTGAGGCGCTTCTGGCGTAAGGACCTCGTACTCCAAAAAACATTCCATAACACTACTAAGCCCAACATAAGGGTTCTAGGACCAGCATGGGAAGGTCCTTATCGAGTGACCAGTTCGGCTAAGCCAGGCTCTTACCAAATCGAAGATCTCGAGGGTCGACCACTACCACATCCATGAAATGCCGAGCATCTGAAGATTTACTACTCATAGAAAAATTGTAAAGGTCGGCATCTGTTCGTGATGAATCTTCTCTTTAATGAAAATAATTCCTCAACATGGTAATGTCCGACCCTACGCACGTTATACCCATCTACTTTACACAAGGCCTCCTATGGGATAAAAAGCCCCTTTAATGAAGCAACCCTTAAATAAGGGTTCAACTCATTAAAAACAGGGCAGTCTATGAAGGACTTTCTCTCAAGTGTAGAGAAACAACTTGTAACACCCTGTGCCTCTAGTACACGGGTGTCATCTTATCTTAAAACCCGCACTAATCAAGCCTAAAAAATTAGGTGACTTAAAATTTTGATACGTATAGGATGAGACTTCCAGCTAACAACGAGACCATCCATTGGAGTCAATAGGAGTCAAGATAACCCGACACTAGACAGTGAGGTAAGACTAAATGAACACCCCAAGTTAAACTTATAGATCAAATTGCCTTAGGTCATGTTGGGGACAAGACATCCATTAACAACCCTTGAGGGTTAACTAGCAACCAACCAAACCGTCATTACACTAAAAATCTCCATTTAACCGTTGAAAACTAGTATCAGGCCCACCCGACTAACAGATCAGGTCATATGGGCCGATAATAGCTCCAGGGAAGTGGGTAGCGGTCCACCTGGGCCTCAACATCGGCCTAAAGTAGACCAGGATCCCTATGTAGGGTCCCTAATGCGAATGGACGGGGTGGATCTTGATGCAGACATTTCAGCGGGCCTCTAGATGACGCGTATGCAGTGAAAGCACTTGTGCGCGAAGTGCACCAAAACCTCTGGCTCGGTCAAACAAACTTGTTTGACCAAGCCCTTTTGCAAATGAAAAATCTCCCGCCACCTGGAAGTTTAAACCGACCCCTTTGGAGCTTCAAAGTGGCCCACCTAGGCCACTTTTTGATCGATTCGAGCCGTCCATTTGGTGGCCCACCTAGGCCACCATAACCGTATAACGGTTTGATTGCATGCATGGTGACATGGAAAATCAAGTAGGGTCGTCCATGCGGTTGAGATCCCTGTGCGGTGGGCCCATCTACCACTATTCAAATGACCCTAAATCGGACCAATCAAAGGATCCTAGCCAACCGTCCGATGAGAAAGAGGAGTTTTCCTCTATCGGCGGAAATGAACAGACACCGTCTGTAGCAGGGAGAAACGCGGGAAAACATTCCCTTATGGGAAGGAGGACTCTGATGGTTCCTGACCGTTTAATAGGCCTCATCCAAACCATCTAAATCCTCTCCTCCCTGGCTATATATAGGGCCAGAAGCCCTAGGGATTCGGACCAAGGGAGGGAGAATAAGAGAGAGGAAACAGAGAGGCCAACCCCCTGCTTCATCTTAGGTGAGGCCGGCAGCCTGTCCCAGGTAAAACGTCCTCCGATTCTTTTCTTTCATTTTCGCTGTGGCTTCAAGTCATACTAGCCTAGGCCGAAACCAAGCAAAGCAATGGTTGGGTTCGGTCCAGCCGCAGTGGTGTTTGGATCGAGCCAAGCAATGACTCCGTTTCAAGCTGCAACACAGTCGGATCGGAACACCGGTTCAGGCCCCATTTGAGCTGTGTTTTTGAGCTCTCTATAGAGTTTCAAGACTAGCTCAAGGTGCAAGCCAAACATGGTTGTATCAGGCTAGAAGAAAGACTTCGTTTTAGTTCAGACCAAAGTCAATCAATGGCTGCACGGTGGACTGAGAAAACTGTTGGGATGGGTCCCTGTTTCTGGTCTAAAACTGAGCCGATCAGTGGCTCTGTTTCGGGCTGAAAACTGACCCATCCGTAGCACCTGTTTCAGGCCAAGACCCGGCCAAACAATGGCCAAGCATCAGGCCAAAAACCGAGAGAAACATGAGCTCTGTTTGAGTTCTAAAATAGGCTGAAAAATGGCCCTGGGATGGGCCACGTTTGAGCTGCCAATCGAGGCCGGAAACGGCCCTTAGTTGGGCCATTAGCAGAGCCAAAAACAGTTAATCATTCCACTTTAAAATAGCTAAGGGTCAGCCTTAGGTGCTGCCATGAAAATAGCTTGCAAATAGCTGGAGTTTCAGCTGAAAAACAGAAACAGGGGAAACTAAAAGACGGCTTGCCGCATGGATCGTATGCATGTTGGCAGCAAGTGGGTTGTACTGACTGTGGGCCTCACCAAATTGCAAGTGGGCCACACCCTGCAGTACACAGGTGGGCCGCACCCTGCAACGGCTGGTGGGCTGCACCTGGGTTTCTCTTAGACCAGGTGGACCACACCCTATAAAGCATTGTGGACCACACCACGCCACCATGGCCCAGCATCATTGCTGGTAGGCATCACCAAACTCCAGGTGGGCTGCACGTTTGAGGGACGTTCCAACCAGGCAGTAGCCCTGGACGTGCCTTCTAAGTCAAATTAAATAACATGTTATTATATAGTATAATGTATATATAGTTGGTGGGTCACACGTGTGACCCACCTTGACGCATGGGACCCACGTGCTGTGAAACACACCTTGTACATATGATGAACCTAGACCGTCCAAGGTCTGGACGCGGTCCACCTTGATGCATATCCACTCCGTCCACCCGTTTTGCCAGCTGGGTGGGACCCATCTGCACGTTGTACACACGTGGGGTGTGGGGCCTACCATGATAAATGTATTATGTGCCCACCGTCCAGGGATTTGACGGTGGGAGGCAGTTTGGCTGGAATACCTCACGCTAACTGAATAATTGCGGTCCTCACCAACAAAGTTCTTTGGGTCCACCAACTGTCTGACGTCAGCAATTTTGTGGACCCCGCCTTGGTGCCTATGGTTTATCCAAACCATCCATCCAGTAGGCGAGCTCATCCTAAGGGTCTGAAAAGAGAATAAGGCTGGTCTAATGATCAGGCGGACCACATCAAAAGATTGCATATGTGTCCAGTATTTTCATGTTTGCTCGAATGTGGATGGGCGCTGGCCGATCTCCCACAATCGTGTGTAATCGTGCACAATGGTCCCACTCGTTGGGCAAATTACGATTGGGCCTAGACGCCCATTGATAGGAACCAAACCATAGTAAATTCGAGTCAGTCAACCGACCCCGGTATTTTAAAAAGCCTTAGATTTATTATCTAATACAATCTAACTTTCTTTAGAAAATTATCCAAGTATCGTGGAGCCACTAACTACTTTTAGGAGTTCGCATCTAAAAACATGCTAGAATAGCTCAGGTGATGATTTTTCTTCCCTTAAGCTTTTCATCCCTAATTCAACTAGAAATAATAGTTTTATTAAGTTAATGGCTAGCTAGACTAATGATAAATGTGTGCGGAAATGGATTGTATTCACTTGGCCTATCTATTTAATATAATGATTCTCGTGCTCACTATTGTTTAGATTCCTGATTTCTTTGAGTTGCCTAGGCAAATAATTTGATCATTCATGTTATGGATTGTAAGTGCTATGGTCTCATGCTCCTTTAGTTGTCAAATTGTCAAATTTTGTGTGCCAAAACCTCTATATTTGTCTTGTATTTGTATGTTGTTATATATATATTCAAGACACTGTATCACAATGCTTCAAGTCAAGTACGGTGATCGACTTCAAGAAAGAAATGCAATGTCATGTATTTTGTCCTCTTCTGTAAGCATCAATGTTCAGAACTACATCGATAAGAAGAGTATTTGTTTAAGACTCTAGAGTAACTCAAGATGAAGTTTAATTTCAAGCTGTAAAAGATCTCAAGATCAAGCTACATCAAGTGGAGATTTCAAGCTTAACGTTCAAAGGTCAACCTTCATATGAAAGAATGAAGTTTCAATGTTCATACTCCATGTCCCAGGTATGAATGACCTTAGATTGACCTTAGGGTAGGTCATTTTGTATACATAATTCAAACTGAATCTTTTTATACGGAATTGGATTGTTCTAAGACTAGTCCTGAACCTTGTTCGACTAGTCCTACTATATCCATGACCAGTTTAAGAAATTCTAAGACCAGTCTTAAGTTGTTGCATTTTTTCAGAAATTTCTGCTCATCCACGACCGGTCGACCAGTCCTGGACTCTGTTTGACCAGTTGTGTGAACAGTATCGACTAGTCCTACTACCAATCCTGGTTCTATGATTCAAAGTCCAGCAACTAAACTGGAGGTCGTACGACCAGTCGTGAGAAGCCTATGACCAGTGGTGAGTCAGTTTTATCCGATTGCGCTAAAAATTTTAAAAATCCGTTCTCCTACGACCAGTTGTAGTGTCCACTAGACCAGTCAAAGGTGCGATTTCTGCAGCTATAAATAGACGACGAATTTTAGAGTTTCAGATAGAAATTCAAGTAAAATCAAAGGATCACTCTTAGATAAGTCTGTGTTTATTTTAAGCTACATTGTACACATTTAAAATTCTCTTTTGTTAGCTTTTGTATTTGATTTTGTTTCTATATTTCAATCTTATTTGAAAAAAAAAGAATTGTTATATTCTTTCTTCTTAGAATCAAAATCAAATAGAGCTAAGCATAATTTGATTTAATTTAAAATCAATTAGAACTTAAAACCATTTTAAAGTGAGTATTGGACATTGAACTTCTATATTTGAACTTCTACTCCAATTGGTTCTTCCGGGTTGCTTGAAAAAGGAGAAATCTAGGTATTTTACATTATTGTAATTTACATTCTTTTTGGTTTCTTTTGAGATTCGCTAGAAAAATCTCATTGTGGTGGTTATCTGAGGACAGTCAGAAAACTTAGAAAGTAGGTTTTTGAATTGTATAAGCCCAAGTTAAAAAGACACAATTGTGAAGGTTTTGAGTGAACCTGTGAAAACCTATTTTGATAGTGAACACTAATATCTCCTGTGTGAGGATATTAGGAGTGGAGTAGCAATCTGTATGGCTATTTTATAACAATTAGTGTACACATAGGCGAACCACTATAATTCTTTGTGTTTTGTAGTTGTGTGATTTTTATTTCATATCTTTTATTATTTAAGATTGTGGGATGTATGTGTGGATGTGAATGTTGTAATATTTTCATTTCAAGCACAATGGGAAATGTTGTAATAGTTTAGAATTTACTTTCTGCTATTTCCTTTTATTATTCCTTTTCAGTTTGGGATATTGATACTTATCGTTCTAGTAAGTTTGTTCTGCAATAAACCCTTAGTTTTTATGGTGCAAGGTTGTCCTTAGAATTACATTCGTATCAGCCTCTCAAGACTTGAATTTGAGGTTGCTTTACATTCCTTTATTGTGGTTTGTTTCCTTTCTTTTGTTGGTTATTTTATTTCTTATATTTCGCTGTTATTTTTTATTTTGGCATAGTCCTATTCACCCCCCCCCCCCCCCCTCCAGGACATATAGCTTGGCCATTTCATGGATCTTATGTTAACTCAGTTAGTGTGTACTGATAGAGATATATATATTTTTCCTCAATTCCCTTTTTATATTATGATCTATGTTGCTATGACATGCATAATATTGGAATCTTTCCATAAGAATTCTAAGCAAAGGAGAGTCCATGCTTAGGGTGTAACCAAACTAGTTTTGATGCTAATAGGCCCCTGACATGAAGGTTTTAGCGTTGAGTTAATTGACTATGTGTTGGTGTATGGGTACTACACACACCCCAAGACGATAGTCTCATGGGTCGGGGATGGCGGTTATGGGATACTATGCCCGAGTCGTCGGCCTACGCTGGGCCATATGCTCCTCGTAGTGACTGTGAGCTTATTTAAATCGGCTGGATGCAATTGGACTAATAATGAGGTTGACAAATCATGCATGCATAGAACAGACCAGCATCTATTGTTGTCGTACGTAACATACAGATTCACCTGACTGGATGTTTTTCTTGGGGTACAAACCATCATTTATTGTTATCGTACATGTTTGTCTGTCTAAATATTCTACCTGGGGCATAGACCGTCTGAATGTTTTACACGGGTCAATAATTACATGGGTGACGACCCCAATGTCTGTTTGGATGTTTTATCCGGGACGATAATTGCATTCATGTATTCATGCATTTAACAAGACTGCATCTACTGTGTTTTAGAATGTCTGTATGTTTTTATGATATTCCTTGTTTAGGGCGGCGGTGTGTAATCTTGAGGAGATATCACACTGAGTTGACCACTTATTCATCAATGTTCAACCATACAGAGGACGCAGGTACAGAAGCTGACGATTACGCGACGGATTTGGAGGCGGTGATAGCCGAGGAGGAGCCTTATGACGAGGAGCCGCAACAGGAGGCGGCCGCCTATTTTGGGCTGAACCATTAGATTAGCTCCTTTATTTTATTTCAAGTACATTTGGAATTTTAGAAACTTGAGGTTTTGTAATTGGCCCCCAGCTCAATGGGCCAGATTATTGTTCATATGTTGGTTTAGATATATATTATGTTTCTTTTTCCTAATATTTACATTTTAATTTACTCGTTAATTTACTATTACATTTAGCAAACTCCTAGGTTCTTGGAATTCAAGTCGCGTACTCGGCTTCTGAAAACCAGGGCGTTACACAACCCTTCGATGACCCGACCCTTAAAGAAAAGGTTGGCTCGTCAACTATGGTTAACGATAATTCAAACAATCATTCCACTACAACAATCAATCGTAAAATGAAAACATTAAGATAATCGAAGTATTCACAAAAAAAAAAAATTTGGCATCAAATTGCCACAATATCCTCTTAAGCAAACCGAAAAAGAAAAACATATTCAGGGGCATGTCAATCAACCCGAGGAGGAGGCAGGTCGGCAATAGGGGGCTGGTCGGCAGGAGGGGCTTGTTCGGGGGCTGGTCGGCAGCAAGAGCGTTAAGGTTGAGGTCAGGGTAGAGGTCCTTGACGTCACCAAGGCAAGCATCATAACCACAGTAATAGAAGCTCTTGGCCTCAATAGTTCTTTCTGCCAAGGACTTGAACTCTTCGACAGTAGCAGCAACAATAGTCATAGTTGAGGCATTGAACTCAACTCGTTGTGCGAGTAGAGCCTTCTCGATGGCCACTTGAGCGTCCTTCTCGATGGCCACCTGAACGGCCTTCTCCATCTCAGCGGCAACATCGATCTTCGACTACTTCAGTTCGGCTGTTAATCTAGAGGTGTCGTCCTCAACAAAGGCAAGGCAGGCCTTCACCCTCATCAGTTCGGCTCTGGCTGTGTCTAGGTGGGACTTGGTCCCGCTGAGCTATTCCATCGGTAACTTCTCCTTCACCCAGGATTTCGCAAGCTAGCCCTTCAGTGCCTCTCGCTCCTTATTAATGGCCTTTAGAAGCGCTTCGACCTCGGCCTTCCCCTTCTAGAGAGCCGCATTCTCCTCCTTCTTACTCAACTGCATAACCTTCTCCCAGGTAAATAGGAGCATGGGAACCGTCTAAACAAAGAGACAGATAAAACAGTTCGGTATCAAGGGAAACAGTTTGGAATCAAGGGAAGCAACTCGGATAAAGTGAAGAACATACCCTGTAGCAGACTGAGGGAAGATCAGTCAGGAAGGCTTTGGGTGGTGAGTGAAGAGATTCATGATCTCGGACTCCGAGACGTGCTTTGCCACCCAGTCGACCAAGCATGACATGTAATGGCCGGGTGGGTGTACCTCGGCATCTCGAGGGAAAGGTGCAGATCCAACAGCCTCACCGCACCACTGGCAACCGAGGCCTAGGGCTGAGCCACTGACTCATCAACACCCCTGATCGCCAAGTTAGTCTTGTTGAGCAGGTAGTTAATATTCGCAGGTGTGAGTGGAGGGATGTGCTCTGCGCCCACCTCAACCTCCCTCCTAAGCTCGGATAGGGAAGGTGCAGTGGTTTCGACTCACCTCCCTTTGTAATCCAAGTGGAATGGAAGGAGCGGCTAGAGGCGCCTCGGAGGCTCGGGCAGGAGTGATGCTGGGCCTAGCCTCAGCAAGGGGGGTCCCCTTCTTCTGGGTTGTGACCTTCACTTGTAGCATTTGGGTGACGGGAGGAGGTTGTTTCCTCTTCTTGGTCCCTGAAGGCTCGGCCATACCTGCATAACACAACTCAACTCAGAAGAACATCAATATCAGTAATCTAACTTACATATGAGCACTTATCAAGGGCGGAAGGGAAATAGATAAATTTGCAAAGTTCGGTTTGGTGGAGATTATCCGGAGAGATGAGATGATGTCAAATGTGGGATTCCTCCTTCAGCACCCTCACCCTGTCAACTTGGGCTTAGAGGAAAGAGGAGAGCTTGGGTGGACCCTTTGTGTAGGCTGCGAGGCAATACAGGTCAGTTTGGTGCACTACAAGAAAAAATACATATATAGTAAAAGAACAAACTTTTCCGCAGATCTAACCTGGAGTAGAGAATTTGGTGGGCACTCAGACCCAAAGACTATTGAGCTTGGAAGCAGGTGTTTCCCATCCCCCGAGGCCCAAAACCATTTATTTTTCCAATCTTTGTTAGAGGATGAAAGTCTGGTGACGAGACCTGGACTGCAGTGCGTCCTCGTCGAGAAATAATACCAGCATGGCTCTAAGGTATCGTGCTTGGCTTGGTGGATAAACATAAATTCATCTGGGGTCAGCTCTTTATTCTTGAGCTGATTTAGATGATTTAGGCAGCAATCAGCGACCTCCAAGCATTTGGGAAGAGCTAACTAGGGCCAACTTCAGATGCACGGTCATCGTCCACACGAACAGGTGGATCGGGAACTGAAGCCCGCAGATAAAGATAGTTGTCCCCCCTGAGCCGGGTCCCCGGGGACATCGTGTGGAGTAGGGGCATGAATGTTCACAGAGTCCGGGATCTAGAACTCTGCTCGGATTTCGGCCATTTGGGATTCAATCAAGACCGAATCCCCAGGGATGAGCTTGACAGGTCATCCACCAACTGGCCCAGCAGTCGTCCTCCCAGCTGGAGCTCGGGCCGCCCTCTTCATACTTTTGAGCCAAGTCGTAGTCCTTGGACCTTTGGCCTTCCTGGCTCGTGGTTGTATTGCCTCTATGACCTCGGGCCTAGATCTTATGCTTTCTGGCTTAGTATCACCTTCAAAGGTATATACTTCTCGGACATCATCTGAGCCGTTCGACATTGAAGTTGGGCGAAAAAGAAAAGACTGAAAGCAAAGGGAATAGAGAGGGAAGACTCACCAGAAATCGTTTACTTCGGGAGTCTCAGCAGTACAAAGTCTGTAAGCAAATGATGAAGCTAGTGTGGGGAGTGGCAGCTTTTATATCGTGCTTAGTCGAAAAGCAATCATGACGGGCATTTATTACTACAAGAGAAGGGTCCTTCAACCGAGCACCAGCTTGCACGTGGCGGAGCTTGATTAGCCCAGCCAGTGTAATCGGTCGAGCCACACGCTACTCTTAATGATCGGCAATAAAGGTGGAGAACGAAGAGCCGTCCGCTCGTCCATCGTTTTGACATGTGGCGGGTCTTCAGCCACCCTCCCATTTCACATCCTCGATTTGTGCCACGTGTCCATCCATTACTTGTCAGTAGACGAAAAGGCTTTCGCAAAAACTTGATGCCTCGAAAATACCAGGCCATCATTGCAAATCCTCCTCAGTACTGCTACCAGGGGGAATAAACTAGCCCACCCACTCGTCTTCGCTGCATGAATTTACTCATCGATCTTGCATAGCAAACTCATGGAGTATGGGGCTTCTGTTATGAGAAAATATAATTCGACCATCTTTGAGGTCAACTTGACCAAACTACCTTTAAGCTCGACTCAACCAGACGAGTAGTCGTTTTGGAGATACTTCCTTAAAAGAAACCAATGGGCAAGATACAATCTGAGCCATGGTGTAGAATGATATGGCTTGGATGAATCAGTCCAAACCGTCCTCGAGTAATTGACCGAGTCATGCCTTGACGACTCCAGCCTAGGCTTTCCACAGCTGACCCGACATAACCCGAGCTTGGTTGAGGAAAGCTCTGCTCGGTTCGTCTTCAGTTGACCAGCTGAGTTAAGAGGGTCGAGCCAAGCTCACTCCAGTAATACACAACAACACTAACTGCATTGCCACGATCATGGGATAATTGACAACATGATCACGTGCGCGACTTCCGCCTAATGGCTGAGATCGTGCCAAGATTAACGGACGCCCGCGTCCTACCAAACAAGTATAAATAAGGACCTTACCTAATAAGACAAGTACGTAAAATCTCTCACTCAAAACCCCATCCATACGACTTAGACCCAGATTTTAGGCCTGACTTTGGCATCAGAGGGTCCCCTCCCCTGCTTAACCAGGGTCCCCATTGTCGTTCATTTGTGCATGTCCTTGAATCTGGGAGCTCGGAGAGGGTGAACTAGATTTTTACATCAACAATATATATATATATATGGGAAAAGGTTCTATGTGTCCAGCCATAAGGTCAAGTTGTGTGGGCCCCACCATGATGTATATTGAACATCAACACCATGCATTTGATCGGTCCCCTTTAAATTATGAGAAATCTCAAAAATCAGCCATATACAGAACTCAAGTGGGCCATACCACCTAAAAACATATGAAGACATGGCGAAAACATATAAAAACACTTGGTGGGGCCCACCTGAAATTTAGATGCATCTGAAACTTGGTCTGACCCCTCATCCAAGTGGGACACATATAATTGATGGGCTGGATTTATGAACCATGTCTCGGTAGGCTTAACAAATGATTATGAATGTTTTAATGAAGGGTAACTCCTCTCAACTTTTGTATGTGGTGTGGCCCACACAAGCCAGGGATTAACTTGATTTTTAAGCCCTAGGCCTACCATAGAATGGTGCATTTGACTAATGGGGTAGATGTTCGACACACATCGTGGTGGATCCACACAACTTGACCTTTTGGGAAGTTCACATGAGTTCGGCTGCATAGAACATTTTCCATATATATATATATATATATATATATATATATATATATAGAAGAAGAAGAAGAAGAAGAAGAAGAAGCAGCAGCAGCAGCAGCTATGCAGGGCCCACCGTGATGTTTGTGTGACATCCACTCCATCCATCATCTTCTCCAGCTAATGTTAGCGACTTAGGGTGTGAGGAAACAAATCAGGTAGAGTGGCCCAAAGCATGAGAAACAATGGAGATGGAATGTTGAACATTGTACCTTCCTGGGGCATATGTGATGTTTATATGTTATCCAAACCATTCATAACGTGTGTCCCACTAGGATGAATGGACAAAACAGGTTCGAGCTTGATACAAAACTTTGGTGAGCTCCTAAACGGCCTCAATGGTAGGCATCTCCCTCCACATTTCTCCCCCATATTGTGGCACATTTTTAAGTTGCGGTTTGGCTTGATTTTTTGCATAATGAAAGTGATGGACGGACTGGATCTTACACACGATTCGTGTGCCCTACTAAGCTTTTGTTGTACAGACTCCCTGACTAAGACCTGCTTTAGGCATCGCGTAAGCAACCATGCTTTTTGGCCCATCATGTTGTATATGTGAAATCCACTCCGTCCATCAAGTGATAACTCTCGTTTTAACGGCTCGTACAAAATATCATCTCCATTGAATACATGTGCGCCAAAACAACGGGACACTGTAAAACTGTGACTAAAACCTCCAAGATCATGCATGGTTATATGATTTTGGATCAAGCTTAGTTTTGTATCTTCCCTTTATCCACGTGATTCAAACCTGATGAACGGATTTGATGAAAGACAAAAACCATGGTGGCCGCACACACGAACCCATGATTGAAGTTCCATCCCATTTTCCCTATGGTGTTGACCTCTTGAGTACTGGATCTGGCTGATTTTTCTCCCCATCCACTAGTATGAAGAATCCAACCTGATGGACGGAGTGGATTTGGCATATAAAACATGATGGGCCCCAAAGATCCTGGGTGTTTTACTCGCTGTGTGTTGCATACGATTCGGCCTGTCCGTTAAGCTAGTACATCTGCCACAAGTGTTGCAGGCCGGGCGTAAAACACCCAAGCTGGGCCCACCATTTTTATTTTATTTTATTTTATTTTATTTTGTGAAATCCAATCCGTTCATCCGGTGATAGCCATTGTTTCACCATGCATGCAGAAGATCAAGTTCATATGTGTGAGAATACTGAAAGTATTTTAAGAAATACTAAAGCTTCTATGTTCACACTATAACTGAATTAAAAAATAATAATAATAAAGTGAGATTACATTACTCAATTGGAATGCAATCTCTGTTTTTTTAAAATTAATTTTTTTCTTTTTTGAAAGGCAAGCTTCTGTTCATTTTTCATGAGGAAATGCATGGTTGCTTCTTCGAGTCTATATGAAGCATGTTCTGAGCTTCCTCGAGCGAAATCTCCTCATTCTTACTGAGACAAACTTAAACCGTGTCATCTTTGAGCTTCAGAGATTCTGATGGATTGGTATTGATCCCTGTGGTGTATCAATGTAATTAGAGTTGGATTTTGTTGTTGAGAATCGAAATGGACAGATATGAAATCCATCAGAAGCACGAAATAGAAAAAGAGTGAGTAGATTTACTTACACCAAAACAGCCTCTGCTTCCCGCACTATAACTAAATTAAATAATAATAATAATAACCACGACCAGAGGTCCGTATTGACGGGAGTTCTTGTGCAATTTCCAGATATTAATATGGGACTAAATCTAGAAGCAACTTAACACAACATACCTTTTCCCCAAAAACAAAAGGAGCCATTTGAGGTGAGGGATTTGGAGCAAGGATTTGTGAATCCATGGATTTCAAATCCCCCACGTTTGTTTTTGTTGGGAATTTACCAAATTCATACATCCATGAACCCATGGATATGAGGCAAATCCAAATTCGAAAAATCTACAAATTTGGTAAATCCTCAAAATGTGAGATTATTTTCAAAGCCAAAAAAAAGAAGTTACTCCACTGTAAATTGTAATAAATGCTCCCCAACATCCATGGATTTGTAGTTTAATTCCCAAGCAATGGACTTTGGAATTTGCCAAATCCAAATCCAATGCAAATCCATAAATTTTACAAGTTAATAGATTTACCAAATTCACATTCTCATTTCCTTTATCCCAATCAGCTGAATTTAGAATGTTGAGTTCGCAATTTTCAAATTCACAACATTAATTGTCCCCATTGCATCATTTAATGCAGAGAAAGTAAGTAGTTGTAATAGACATAATACAGAATTTGAAACCAGTAAAGAAAGAGCTTAAGCAATTTGATGGCCGTACTCGAAATCAAATAAGAACTATAATTTTTATTGGTCGATAGGTTTACAAAAATAATTAAAACAAAGCCTAAAGATGAATAGGAGGAAACAATATTACCAAATTCCCTGCTAAGAGACACAAGGCGTCCACAAAAGAGTGGCGTTAGGAGGGGAAAAGTATTTGCAAGGTAAGCCTAACTTCATTAGCAGATTTAGGAATTGGGTTGCCCTAATTGAAAGAAATGATCCAAGGAATAGAAAAGGATTGTAGATTGAACACAGTTACTAAGCATTGTTGTAAATAAAAGTCTCGAGAAATAGTCATGGAGGGGAAAGAAAATCTGTTGCCCAATCAATAATGTGCTAATCTTCACACTAAATATAGTTGATTTACAACATCATACACCATTTATGTTAGGTGTCATTTGGCACCATGGATTCTAAGGGTTTGTGGGCATTTCAATTTTTTTAGACTTTGGTAGTAAGGATTTTGAAGGTTAGGATTTTGATTCTCCCAAAATCCCACCAAAGAGGCCTTTTTGCATTCTCACCTCGAAATTGATTTGAAAAATTCTCTCAATTCCACAGGTTTCAAAATTTACTGGATTCAAGAGGATTCAAATCCATACTGCCAAATGAATCCTTGTATAGACTGATGCAAGACATGAAATTCATATATGATGTGTAAGATTTCAGGCTTAGATCATACCAATTCAGACATAGTTACACAAATTTCACATCCCACATGACAATCCAAATCATTCAATTAAAGGGGAATCTATACAGGTCTAGGCCTACACAGGCTAAAACTGGACCAATAAAAAAAATTATAAACCAAACGATGCTCAAAGAAAAATATAAATCAACCACACATACATAGCAGACAGTCCCTAATCCAAGGGATTCCCCAATCTCAATTCAAGGAAACTTAAGGTGAAAAAATAGGCAAATAAATTAGGGCTAATGCAAACTAAGGCTAGAGTTTAAGAAATAAAAATGAAAAAAGGAAAACCATAGGAAAACTTGACCCGAAGAAATCTCCCACATGCAAATGGTGACCCGGGGTTGACGCACGTGTGCGAGTGGGCTGATCGTGCGTGTGATGGAAGCTTACCTCCCCAAAGTGACACCTAGGCCTTAGTCGGCCAGGGGAGACCTTCAATCCCTCCAAGTTTGATGATGATCCGACATAAGGTCGAGGCGTAGTGATCCATCGAAGTTTCAGCCTTCTTACAGGTCCAGATTCTGAAAACCGACTGTAGGGGGATGAATAGCTGTAAAAGCTGAAAAATTCAAAGTAATAATAATGATAGAAGATGAGATATATGGATAAGAGAGAGTATGGACGGATGAGAATAGATGTGACTTCACACCATGTAGTTAGCCCTTCGAAAAGGAAGGGCTTCGTACCCACTTTTGAATTATTCCAAAGAGAGCAAAAAAATAAAGTAGGAATTTTTATTAAGCTTCAATGAATGAAAAGAACTATAAGGGGTGTCTATTTATTGGAAAAAATCTATACCCTAAAAACTCGCACCATATACGCAACCTATTACTTGGCGATGGAGTAAACTAAAATAAAAATCAAAAAAAGAAATCTAAAGCATTCAAGATATTCTAAATAATAACAATAAGCAAAACCTAAAATATAAAATCAATCCGACGAATGGGCCACGATCATGAAATTCCATGATGGACTTTTCTTAACTATCGGGATAACTTTTTTAACCAAAACTTGTCTTCTAACTAGGAGGCCCTCCCTGGCATCGTCATCGAGCCAGATCGACAGTGGGGCCCTCCTAGTCCGTGCATACGTGCATAGTTGGGGTGGCGTGTGTGCGCGTGTGCACGAGATGTCCTCATTAATTATCATCGACTGCGAAGATTTTGCCACTAGCGAAATAAAACTCGTGAACCGCTCTAGAATTTTAGGATCAAGTCTTTGAAGCTCCTCCGCAGTGAGCCACATGTTGTCTGAAGTTGGGCGTGACTTTCATTTAACTAGGTACTTTTGAAACCCGCCGTCCGATGTTGAAATTATCTGATGGTCTAGGATATCTTTTATTTCCTCTTTGGGTGTATGAAGATTAGGTATGTGAAGTAGGGGGTGGGAAGAAAGGTCAAGAAGAGTAGGTATGAGAGGTAGAGGCTGGAAAAATGGGTCAGGAGGTAGGTATGTGACATAGAGGCTGGGAAAATGGGTCGGGACGGGTAGGTATGTGACATAGAGGCTGAAAAAATGGGTCGGCAGGGGGCCATGGATTAAGGGATAAATCTGGGTAATCAGGACAGGTAGGCGAAGGGCCAGACAAAGTATCAGTGGTCCCTTGAAAAGTAACTAGATCCCACACGTTGAATGTAGAACTAATTCCTATAGAAGGTGGAAGATCTACCTCATATACATTAAGACCGTTTCATTTTATAATTTTGAAGGGTCCAGCGCTATACACGTGTAATTTTAGAATGGCTCTCTGAGGGTACCGCTCTAGCCTGATGTGGATAATCACAGAGTCCCTTACATTGAATTCCTTGAAACATTTATATTAATTTGTAGAAAGTGAGTAATGTTCATTACTAGTCATGATCTTCTGCCTGATTTCTTGATGCCATGAATGAATGTGATATACAAAAAGACTCTGCAAGCTCTGACGACCTATGAGACAGTGACATGGGGTTAAGATCAATAGGTTTTCCAGGTTTATAACCAGTAATGACTTCATAAGGACCGAGACCAGTGGATCTATCGACAGAACTATTAAACGCAAACTCAGCTATAAGTATTACGGTGTCCCATGTTCTGGTGTGCTTTATATCCTTCTTAGAAGAAGACTCATCCGGTAGATTATCAGGAAAGACATCGTGTAACTCATCCTCTATCGGAATGGCCTCAGTGGGTAACTCTACACTAGCGTCTGGTGCACTCTCTCTAGCCACGAGGCCACATATGTTGTACTCCTCAAAATAATGGTCTTGATATCCCTCATGGGGTGGGGGTACGGGTGCATGCCCATGACCGATTTCTTGACCACGTTTATTCATTGGTCTATCCTCATGGTCACTTGCCAGAGATTGACCATCTTCCCTAATGGCGGGGTTTGTCCTGAGGGAGGCCTCTATTTGATCAAGGCGTTGATCTATGCTTCGTTCCAAGCACTTATCTCAAGATTCGATCTGCTAAGACAACTTGTTTAGTGACTCTAGCAGTTGTTCCATGTTTAGTGTAGGGTGCTAGTTGTAACGCCCTGAAAATCGAGGGTCGAGCAAAAACTCATCTTCCGAGTTCCAACGCATCATATATGCAACATAATAATAATGATCGAATGTTGTTCATATTGGTGCATTAATCATGAATGAGATTATACCAAATCAGTATATCATAATCTAGAGACAGTTAAATTACGCAAGCGGAAGACTGTGATAAATATATAGATCATATAAGTGATTATAAGTCTTCAGAGTATGATCGTCACTAAGTTAAATAAATACAAGTGTAACTCCAAAGATACAAAAAAAATGATAAAGTGTAATGTCATTTATCCATATCCCTGTATCCCCAATTCGCAACTCTAGGTTTACATAGACCCGCCAGAGAGTTGCATAAAGGAGAACTCCTCCTCGTCATCATAGAAGGTAGGCTCCATGTCGCAAGCCTCAACATCATCTGAAACTAAAATAGAGTCTGGTTGGTGTTTTAAAACACCGTTTCAGAACGTGGGAGTGAGTGATCAACTCAGAGGAGCTATAAGGCAATGGTTAACATGTTATCAATTTAGTCAAGTAGTGATGATAAAGCAGTATAACAATCATATCTTAAGTACTCTTGTTAATGCAGGAATGGTATGCTGTAATGATGCATGCCCTTACCTACACTCCCTCTCTGATATTATCTCACGATCGCGGCATGCACCCCTTCCTCTGTACTTAACTCCAACGCCAAAGGCACATGCAATGCGGTGCATGTGCATGGTTAGTCAAGTTCGTAATTAAGCATATTCATATAACAGGATTAGGAAGCTAAGGTACCACCCTTTATATCATTAACCCAAACAACGATCCATTTAGGGTCGTCAATCCTATTTATTCACATACAATGGGCAAGTTCAAGTCACTATCACCAACGCCCTACCAACTGGCAGTCTATTTTTAAAGGTTCGTCACCAACTTGACTAGGGACCACAACCAGGCTGCACTGGGATAGGCCTATTTCATACTCGAAGTCACTCCACTAACACCCTACCAACTGGCAGTTTATTTTCGAAGGCTCATCACCAACCCGACTGGAGACCACAGCCAAGCTACCTCAATATAGGCCGACAACTCGAATACAGTGTCCTATACTACCGTATTCGGCTCACGAGTTTGAGTTACTCACTGATCACTACGGGGAGGCTCATCGCCCCAACATAGGCCGACAGCTCCACCACGTTGTCTCATACCACTATGCCCGGCTCATGAGTCTTAGTGGATCGTGGTACCATGGTTGAAACAGGTCTTTACATTGGTAAGGGGTACCTTAGGTTCAAGCAGTAGTGTCCATACATGGTAAACACACAATAAAAAATTTGAGTTACTGGACAAGTTCGATTGGTACGAGCGTACGCTGAATTAATCAACATGGAGTACTAACCGCTGTCGACAATCATCGTACGACTCGAGTTCACCGAACGCATCAAATGTGGTGAGACTAACTCGACCACTCAAATAGGAATTGTTACCGATTGCCTAGACTACGTTGTAGTCCTAATCATAGTCAAATGTAAGAAGCAAGCATACATGATAATCATATGATATTTAACAACCAATTTCAATGTAAATATCATTTGAGCATATTATTCAACACATATAACATGATATTCTACATATACATTTGTTACACAAAACATGCACTTGAAATTAAAGCTACATGAAGAAAAGTAAACATATAACTAAGGTAGTCGAGAATCCTATCTCAACAACCCTCGTAAATACAAAGCATTAACTGATTACTCATACAGACATATTGTCAAACACTTAGACTACATATTACACATACGTGTAATATACTAGTTTCAACAGACATTAGGACAAATCCTTTCACAAAGGAGCTGTCACTCATACAACAATTATATATTCTCAATTTACAAGCATGGCAAGCACAAATCATATTTCCATAGTCATTCAGACATTTCAACAAACACATAAAACGTATTATACTCAACATAGTTTATATCTATATGTAATATACTGAAAATATCATATCTAAGTACATGTGACAGCAATCAAATCAGTCATAAATCATTATTGACATTGAAAGCCTTGAAAATTATAACCTAAACGTTTATAGTTCGCACCTTTCGCCAGTAAACTCGTAACGAACTCAATTTAGACACTAAGTCCTAACAATGGATTAATATAAAAAAATTATAAAAATAATATGGTAACTAGAGGTGACAAATATGTTATAAATGATAGAAGGGTCGAAATGAAAAATTTCTACAACTTCGAGTTGCCAATAGTCTGGTCATATCTTTTCATATTAAAGTTTAGTATGTGGTGTCTATTTAGGAATTATTTATAATCATACTATGAATTAGCCTGTGATTAAATTTGATTATATGTAAAGATATATATATTTTTAGTTATTTTGTACAATTAAATTAGGACACTCGGGTAGGTTTGAGTTTTATAGTTTAATACTCTGTAAGCTCATGTTAGAGGTGGACTACAGTAAAATATTATGAGTTTCTTATTCCCTTATAGATTCAAGGTCCATACCGTGTTGAGAAGATGTCCCTCTTCTTTCCTTTCTCGTAGCCTTATGTCGCTAACATTCCAAACTTCTAAAATATTTTAGAACTCTCGACTCTTCCTTTCCTCCCGAAGTTAATGAAACCGAAGTGTAATCTACCCATAACCCCCTAGTCGTATGATCGAAATGGTAACATACAAATATAATTTTAGGAGATTAAAAACCCTTCTAATATAGTCTTTTGACTATAAGCACCATGGAAGAACTTATTATCTACCAAGTTAAACATAGGTTAAACGAGAACTTTCATTGAAAGAGACCCGAAGGACAACCTTATAAGAATGAAGGGAAATTTGAGAGAGAAAGACAAGGTTTTGAGGGATTTGGACAGCTTGGAGTGGTGTGGGGGAGGGAAATGAAGCATAAAAGGGATATGAAAAAGGTCCCACATGATTTTGTGGACCCCACAACCCTTTATACACGTCGGCCCGCTGGGCAAAATTGGGGATGCACCCCCAATTCAGGGATGCCATCCCCGGTCACTAGACAGTTGGGGGATGCCTCCCCAATTCGGGGATGATAGCCCCCCCGGGGACACCGGATGTGCGCAGGACCCACCTCGGATCCCTCCGATTTGAGTCGTTTGGGCTCCCGAGTCCGTTTGAAGCGTTTTCGGGTCTCATCACACGTATATTCACACTCTTCAAATTCTTTGAGTGCAAAATGCACCAAATCTCCGCCTAAACTTATTGATTAATAGTCTAGAAGGAATTTGGAGCCATCTCACGTGATCACCGAGGCCTACGAGCCCGATTTCAACAGTCAATTTTGGTCACTTTCTTCAATTGGCTAAACTGGGTATCCTATGACTGTTTCTACATTTTATCGCCCCCACCTAAGTCAAAATACGTCAGCGTGCATCGTGTTATCCTAACCTAAGTCCAGTTTAATCCAAATCATGCTCTGATACCAACTTGTAATGCCCTCAAAATCGGGGGTCGAGCAAAAGCTCAGCTCCCGAGTTCCAACGCATCACTTATGCAACATAGATAATGATGATTGAATGTTGTCCATATTAGTGCATTAATCATGAATGAGATTATACCAAATCAGTATATCTTACTGAAGAGACAGTTAAATTACGCAAGCGAAAGACTGTGTAAATATATAGAGCATATAAGTGATTGTAAGTCTTCAGAGTATGATCGTCACCAGGTTAAATAAATACAAGTGTAGCTCCAAAGATACAAAAAAAAATGATAAAGTGTAATGTCATCTATCCATATCCCTGTAGCCCCGATTAGCAACTCCAAGTCTATATAGACTTGCCAGAGAGTTGCATGTAGGAGAACTCTTCGTTGTCGTAGAAGGTAGGCTCCATCTCGTAAACCACAACATCATCTGAAACTAAAACAGGGTCTGGTTGGTGTTTTAAAACACCGTCCCAGAACGTGGGAGTGAGTGATCAACTCAGTGGAGATATAAGGTGTTCACTCCCCAAGGGCAAGGTTATGATGTAGTAATAAACTCAGTAAGACCAAGGTCAAATCCCAAAGGACTGATACTTGTACGTTATCTGAAGCTAGGTAGAAATAGAACTAGCCTAAGATGAAATCTAAATCAACTATAAATTGAGGAATAAAGGTGAAATAATTATATAAAATCTAAAGAATTTAGAGGTAGGAAACTAGGGATTCAAATGATCTAATTGTAGAGATCAGGGAGATCTTATGCCTGCTTCAAGAATCATGAAAATTAAACTGAACTTGGTATAGTTTTCAAGAGATGAAAGGTATATGAATTAGAATGGATTCCATCACCAAACTATGCTCAGGAGATAAAGTAAACAACAGAATTAAACTAGTTACCAACCAATCACATGTATGAAGGTTATGAAGGGTACCGTCATCCGACCATGCCTAGGAGACGATGGCGAACAACAGAGCTTCCTGACGTCATAAACATAAAAGGAATAGGAATATGCTGAAAGCTATTGCAGACCCATTGTAATTTTAGTCACAACAGACCATTAAAAACTAAAAATATTTCCTTAATTAAACTAAAATCATCACCAGTTCAGTCTAAACAAAAGGCATATCAAGAGTCTCCCATCATGCTACAAGCTTCACCTCTTAGCCCTAGCTAAGAGGATTTTCACTAACATGATTAGGGTAAATCCAAAATAAACAAAAAGAAAAAGAAAAACAGACAAATCTACTCTCCCTCTTTGCTCCACGTCCAGCCTAAGCCAAGATTTGATGCTCCTCACGTTGCCCTCTCTCCCCTTTATATTGGCAGCAAAGAGCAAGGTTGGTATGATCAATGGACGGTTCAGATCGGCTGTACGATCATCGATGATGGGCCACCACCGCCTGGAAAATCCAATTTTCTTGGTACATGCGTAATCCATACGTAGCCTTGTTGTCATGTTCGGTGGGCCTCACAGTGATGTTTTCGAATAAATACACCCCATCCATTGGATTCCTGACGAAAAATCAGTCGGAAAAGGATAGTTTTGGTCAAGTTTTGGTGCTGTCCACTGCTATTTTACTTCCGCCATTCATCATGTGTTTAACGGCTAGGATTTTGCAATGTCTTGCATGGTCTCAAAAGTCCACCTTGGTGAGGTCAATACCCCCCCTTTACACACAATGGACGGTCCGGATTGAGGATTTAGACGAGGAGTGGGCCCCACTGAGAGGAACTAACGTCGGACAGCGTAAAAGCTGTTTACGTTTTTTTAAAAAAAAAAGTTTAGAAGAAGGAATCGGTAAAGGGTCTGTTTGACCGATTCCTTGTTGCCGTGCATGGCTAGTGCACTTGTGCACTATGCACACTCATGCTCAAATGGGGTCCACTATGCTACATGTCCAAAATTCGCTCCGTCCATTCGTTTCTCCACATAATTTAAGACATTGAGACCAAAATTGAAGTATTTCCAGATACCAGACGGGCCCCAAATCATGATTTTAGGAGTTGATCTGTCCGTTGGGCCACTTTCAGAGGGATCCAATCGCTGAAATTTAAAATGTATGGTTAATTTATGGTCTTAAGGCCATGTATGAAGTTTCGAGCCAAGCAGAAAGTGGGAACCCTTTGATCTTGCATTCTAGACTAATTTCGGGCCACTTGAGCTTCTGTTTCTTGATTTTCTCGAATCTCTGGCGTGTAAATCCGTTGCTCTTGGTCCCCTATGATCCATCCCTTACCTTAGTAGCTTCAGAGCGTTAAATCTAGACTTTTAACATCCTTTTTAGTCCAAGCTCCTAAATTCAACCTGCAGCATAAACACGATTAAATCGGCCGTTAAACCCTATTATGTTCGTAAATCCAAACAATAACTAGGGTCTAATATGCAATATTTAACCCTCAACATAAGGAAAATGTTAACATGTTATCAATTCAGTCAAGTAATAATGATAAAGCAGTACAACAATCATATCTTTACTACTCTTGTTAATGTAGGAATGGTATGTTGTAATGATGCATGCCCTCGCCTACACTCCCTCTGCGACATCATCTTACAATCGCGGCATGCACCCCTTCCTCTGTGCTCAACTCCAACGCCAAAGGCACATGCAATGCGGTACATGTGCGTGATTAGTCAAGTTCATAATTAAGCATATTCATACAGCAGGATTGGGAAGCTAAGGTACCACTCTTTATATCATTGACCCAAACAATGATTCATCTGAGGTCGTCAATCCTAGTTATTCATATATAATAGGCAAGTTCAAGTCACTACTACCAATGCCCTATCAACTGACAATCTATTTTCGAAGGCTCGTCACCAACCTAACTAGGGACCACAACCAGGCTGCACTAAGGTATGCCTATTTCATACTCGAGGTCACTCCACTAACTCCCTACTAACTGACAGTCTATTTTTAAAGGCTCATCACCAACCCGACTGGGGACCACAGCCAGGCTGCGCCAGTATAGGCCGACAGCTTGAATACAGTGTCCTATACCACCGTATTCGGCTCACGAGTTTGGGTTGCTTACTAGTCAATACGGGGAGGCTCATCGCCTTAGCAAAGGCCGACAGCTCGACCACGTTGTCCCATACCACAATGCCCAGCTCATGAGTCTTAGTGGATCGTGGTACCATGGTTGAAACAGGTCTTTACATTAGTAAGGGGTACCTTAGGTTCAAGCAGTAGTGTCCATACATGGTAAACACACAATAAAAAATTTGAGTTACTGGACAAGTTCAATTGGTACGAGCGTACACTGAATTAATTGAGATGGAGTGCTAACCACTGTCGAGAATCATCGTACGACTCAGATTCACCGAACGCATCAAATGTGGTGAGATTAGCTCGGCTACTCAAACAGGAATTGTTACTGATTGCCTGAACTATGTCGTAGTCTCAATCACAGTCAAATGCAAGAAGCAAGCATACATGATAATCATATGACATTTAACAACCAATTCCAATGTAAATATCATTTGAGCATATTATTCAATACATATAACATGATATTCTACATATACATTTGTTACACAAAACATGTACTTGAAATTAAAGCTACATTAAGAAAAGTATACATATAGCTAAGGTAGTCGAGAATCCTATCTCAACAACCCTCGTAAATACAAAGCATCAACCGATTACTCATACAGGCATTTCATCAAACACTTAGACTACATATTACACATACATGTAATATACTAGTTTCAACAGACATTAGGACAAATCCTTTCACAAAGGAGCTGTCACTCATACAACGATCATATATTTTCAATTTACAAGCATGACAAGCACAAATCATATTTTCATAGTCATTTAGACATTTCAATAAACACATAAAATGCATTATGCTCAACATAGTTTATATCTATATGTAATATACAGAAAACATCATATCTAAGTATATGTGACGGCAATCAAGTCAGTCATAAACCATTACTGACATTGAAAGCCTTGAAAACCATAACCTAAACGTTTATAGTTCGCACCTTTCGCCAGTAGACTCATAACGAACTTAGTTTAGACACTAAGTCTTAACAATAGATTAATATTAAAAAAAAATTATAAAAATAATATGGTAACTAGAGGTGACAAATATGTTATAAATGATAGAAGGGTTGAAACAGAAAATTTCTACAACTTTGAGTTGCCAATAGTTTGGTCATATCTTTTCATATTAAAGTTTAGTATGTGGTGTCTATTTAAAAATTATTTATAATCATACTATGAATTAGCATATGATTAAATTTGATTATACGTAAAGATATATATTTTTAGTTATTTTTGTACAATTAAATTAGGACCCTCAAGTAGGTTTGTGTTTTATAGTTTAATACTCTGTAAGCTCATATTAAAGGTGGACTACAGTAAAAAATTATGAGTTTCTTATTCCCTTGTAGATTCAAGGTTCATACCGCGTCGAGGAGATGTCCATCTTCTTTCCTTTCCCGTAGCCTTACGTCGCTAACATTCCAAACTTCTAAAATATTTTAGAACTCTCACTCTTCCTTTCCTCCCGAAGTTAATGAAACCGAAGTGCAATCTCCCCATAAACCCCTAGCCGTATGATCGAAATGGTGACATATAAATATAATTTTAGGAGATTGAAAACCCTTCTAGTATAGTCTTTTGACTATGAGCACCATGGAAGAACTCATTATCCACCAATTTAAACATAGGTTAAATGAGAACTCTCGTTGAAAGAGACCCGAAGGACAACCTTATAAGAATGGAGGGGGATTTGAGAGAGAAAGACAAGGTTTTGAGGGATATGGACAGCTTGGAGTGGTGTGGGGGAGGGAAATGAAGCATAAAAGGGATATGGAAAAGGTCCCACATGATTTTGTGGACCCCACAGCCCTCCACACATATCGGCCCGCCCAGCAAGCCCGCTAGCCAAAATCGGGGATACATCCCCGATTCGGGGATGCCATCCCCAGTCGCTAGATAGTTCAGGGATGCCTCCCCAATTTGAGGATACTATCCCTCCAGGGACACCGGATGTGCACGGGACCCACCTCGGATCCCTCCGATTTGAGTCGTTTGGACTCTTGAGTCCATTTGAAGCATTTTTGGGTCTCATCGATTCTTTGAGTGCAAAATGTACCAAATTCTTGCCTGAAATTATTGATTAATGGTCTAGAAGGAATTTAGAGCCATCTCACGTGATCACCGAAGCCTACGGGCCTTATTTCAACGGTCGATTTGGTCACTTTCTTCAATTGGTGAAACTGGGCATCCTATGAATGTTTCAATTGGTGAAACTGGGCATTATACTCAACATAGTTTATATTTATATGTAATATACGAAAAACATCATATTTAAGCACATATGACAGCAATTAAGTTAGTCATAAACTATTACTGACATTGAAAGCCTTGAAAACTATAACCTAAACGTTTATAGTCTACACCTTTCGCCGGTAAACTCATAACGAACTCAATTTAGACACTAAGTCCTCGCCTACAGTACAACGGTAACCTATAGCATGGAATAAGTTAGCTACTGCACCTTTTTCTCTATTTGAATCCCTAAAATAAATTAGGGTTAAGATTTCTTACCAAAAAACAGAATCAGAATCGCCGGTGTAGCGATGGTGGGGTGGCGATTCGATGAGCGGAGTCGTGGGAAAGGATCCTTGCAACGATCCTCTGATCTCACTCTCTTCTCCTCTCTGTTCTCTCCTTTTTCTCTCTTCTCTCTCCTAGGGTTTGGCGAAATTCGTATGGGAGAGAAAGATGTGAGTTTAAGGACTTTATATAGGCCCAGAATTGGTGTCAATGGCCCCAGGGCCATGGTATACTTAGGTTATGGCCAAAGATTGGCCGTTTCGGTCCAACGGAGCTGTTCTAGAGGCCCCTTTTCTGCATACAGTTGGACTTAAGCTTCCTGACATTAGATCTAGGTCAGGTTAAGATCTCGGCCCAATCGGATCAGTAGATCAACCGCAGGGAACCTGTTTCAATTCAACGGTCACCGGTACTCGATCAGGGTCACAAGTACACTGACTTACGTTGAAAATTTTCCCTGATCTGAGCATGTAATTGAGTCTAATTTTGATGATCTGAATCCTTAAATTTAGCCTACAAGCGAACGACTCAATTTATTTATGTTTCAGTTCATTTCCTAAAGATATTTGCGTTTCTTACACACTTCGCTCCGGGCTCAAGTTGTGCATTTCTGGATACCTTTAGGACTTGATTTCTGAGATGGTTGTCAAGTCCAGAAAGGCGGTCATAACCGTATAGTTCCGTGGTAATCAAACTTTTGACGCGTAGTCCATGTCCGATATGAAGTTTCAATGTGCTCCTGAGAGCAACTGGGTTTAGAGATTGATCCCAGGGTTTTAGACGATGTAGCGTCAGCGATCCTACTGATTTTGGGTCTTGCAGTTTGTATTTAAAGTTATCCAAGATAATTCGATAGGTGATTTAGTTTAGCACTTAGTAAATTTTCGTCTAATTCTTAAAAGATTCGATCCTTAGTGATTTCTGCCTGAGGTGGTACTCAGGTCCTTGTACGGATTTTTTCGGGACGTTACACTAGCCAAAACCATAACCCGTATGTGTGGGTGTACAACTTGCTAACTCCAGCTAAGGACTTTCTACGATGACTATATGGTACTAAATGATCCTATGAGACTCTATATGAGGAGACTATGCAATGTTACTCTAGCAATATAGTTAATAAAATAAGGGACTATGGACTCCTAAAAGCTACATGTGATGGACTAGATGCATGACGGACTTAAACAAACTAACCCTAAATAAATAATATATTCCCCTATAAGAACCCTAAGCTCTGATACCAAATTTGATGCAGGACATGAAATTCAGATATGATGTGTAAGATGTCAGGCTTAGATCATACCAATTCAGAAATAGTTACACAAATTTCACATCCCACATGATATTCCAAATCATTCAATTAAAGGGGAATCTATGTAGGTCCAGGCCTCCACAAGCTAAGACTGGACCAATAAAAAATTATAAACCAAACGATGCTCAAAGGAAAATAGAAATCAACCACACATAAATAGCAAAAAGTCCTTAATCTAAGAAATTTTTCAATCTTAATTCAAGGAATCTTAGGGTAAAAAAAGGGACAAATAAATTAGGGCTAATGCAAACCAAGGCTAGGGTTTAGGAAATAGGAAGGAAAAGAGGAAAACCTGACCTAGAGAAAGCTCCTGCGTGTAAATGATGACTTGGGGCTGACGCACGTGTGCGGGTGGGTTGGTCGCACGTGTGATGGAAGCCCGCCTCCCCAAAGTGACACCTAGGCCTTGGTCAGTCAGGGGAGACCTCCAATCCCTCCAAGTTTGACGACGATCTGACATAAGGTCGAGGTGTAGTGCTCCGCCGAAGTTTCAGCCTTCCTATAGTCCAGATTCTGGAAACTAGTTGTAGGGGGATGAATAGCTGTAAAAGCTGAGAAATTCAAAGTAATAATGATGATAGAAGATGAGATATATGGATGAGAGAGGGTATGGACGGATGTGGATAGATGTGGCTTCACACTACGTAGTTAGCCCTTCGAAAAGGGAGGGCTTCACACCCACTTTTGAATTATTCCACAACTCACTAAGAGAACAGAAAAATAAAGTAAAAATTTTTATTAAGCTTCAATGAATGAAAAAAACTATAAGAGGTGCCTATTTATAGAAAAAAACCTATACATTAAAAACTCGCATCATGTGCGCAACCTATTACTTGACGATGGAGTAAACTAAAATAAATACCAAACAAAAAAAAATTAAAGTGTTCACGATGTTCTAAATAATAACAATATGTAAAACTTAAAATATGAAATCAATTCGACGAGTGAGCCATGATCATGAGATCCCATGATAGGCTTTTCTTGACTATTGGGCCCACTTTTTGAAACAAAACTTATCTTCTAGCTAGGAGGCCCTCCCTGTACATCGTCATCGAGCCAGATCGATGGTGGGGCCCTCCTCCTCCATGCGTACGTGCGTAAGTGGGGTGGTGTGCATGCGCGTGTGCGCGAAATGTCCCCATTATAGACCATTCAAATCAATCATGTAAGGAAAGAAGCCATTCTTAGTTACTTACGGGTTCATTCAATCTCCCTTCAACCCATAACACATATGCAAGAAAAGGCAGGTAATTTGAGATGGTACCCAAAAGTGTAGTTCCTTATCTCCACCATATGTGGGACTCACCTCAATGATTGGAACAGTTCATCTGGCGGACCCAGTATCGAAGGGCAATAACCAACAAACTAAAATGCCAAACCAGTTAAGAGTAAAAAAGGTACAGCCTAGAGTAATGCTGAAATGCAAGTGCTGTGTATGCTTTGAAAATACGGTCTTGACCATACATGTAGAAATGTGTATGGAGATTGGACCATTGATCTGGTGGGTCATCATGTAGATAGGCCATGGCCCAATCTAACTGTTTGATCACTATGAAATTTACGTGTTGAATGTGGACCATGGTTCATCTTCCTCAATCCTTCCCTAAGCTATAGATCAAATGACTAGCTAACATAGTTGATAGCCTTTATCTTAGGATGTGGACACTTTATGGCCCACCAAATCAAGGCTTCTGATCACTATACACATGGCATGTGTACAGTGGAGGTAGCACTTCTTAGGAGGATTCCTTAAAAAAAAGCCAATCCCTTTGGTAAACAACCCAATACAAGTTGATTCTCTCTCCCTCCAAAAAAAGAAAGATTCAAAGAATAAAAAATACACTAAAATAAAATGCTACCAAAGCAAGAGAAAAACCAAAAATCCTATTCAAAAATAAAAATCAAACATATCATAGAATCCAACAGAAGATTCAAAAAATTTTAAAAGAAGAAAAAGAAATCGAAATATATTACCTTTAGAGCAGAAAACTGAATACAGGTCTTGTGACTTGATCCTCTGGCTGGAGGTCTCCAATCTACCTTTAGAATCCGAATTGCTCTTTTTTCCTTTCCACTCAACTTTAATCTAGAAACATAAATGACAAAAAGAAAAAAACAATAAAAATCAAAATATCCCTGCATTAAAGACTATAATAAACAAGCCTTGGATGGAGGACATCTAGGGCTTACGACCGGCAATGAATCTAAGAAAGATACAGAATCCGATCGATCCAATACATGACGAAAGAAGAGAAAATGAGTGATCCAAGTAACTGATGATCAATTCAATGTGTGGAAATTGGATCTAGGGTTTTTTTAAAAGAAGCCCTGGGAGATGTTAGAGAGAGAGAGAGAGAGAGAGAGAGAGATAGAGAGATTGGGCACGAACGAGGGTTTTTCTAATTTTGGGAGAGTTGAGGTTTCTCTATTTTTATTTATTTATTTATTTATTTGGGGGGGGGGGGGGGGGGGGGGGGGCAACGAGGTTTAGTTTGGGGGGAGAGGGGGAAGTGATTTGACTTGTGACTACCACCAGTCATGTGGCTAGTGGTTGGTGCTCTATGGGCCCCACCATGATGTATGTGCTTTATCCACACCATCTATACATTTTTCAAGATCATTTTAGGGTTTGAACTAAAAAATGAGCCAGATCTAAATCTCAGGTGGACCACACCATAGGAAAACAATAGTGATTGGAAGTCCATTATTGTGATTCGTGGACGTCCTTTAACTGTCGGTGACTCCGTCTGTTAAAAGTTGTCGGGAAAACCAGCATACGACTGTTGGCTTTGATAAATTTTTTGGTAGTGTACCTGTAAGTATAGAAAATAGAAAGCTCCGTAAATCATAAATATACTTATAAGCAAGTACTAATAAAGGATTGAATGGTGCATATAAATATTGAAAACATGAAGCATTTATATCACGGTCATTTAAAGGATATACCTATCAAGTAATATAACTAATAATAATTTAGAAAGAAAAAAAACATGTAATAAGAATAAAGCAACTTAAAGCTAAACTATCAAGAAGATTATGAGGCTAAAATCCTCAAATATACTTATAAGCGCATATAAATCTCTACGGATCACCTATCCTTTTTCACAACCCACAAGGGTATGCATTTCCTAGGACTGGTTGTTTTTTAGAGGGGGAATAATTTTCCTACATGCATCTCTCTTAGTTGAAATCTTAGTTGGAGATATACATTCGGTAGGGGATTTCTATATGTTGCTCCTACTTTGGTTGTTATTGTTGGGATTTGTGGTACAGATCACATAGAGATGGATCTAGGATAGCAATCCAAAAGCACTAAACAAACCAAAGAAGAACACAAAGAGATTTAATGTGGAAAACGCTTGCGAGGAAAAAACCACGACACAAAATGACAGAATTCCACTATGAAAGAAGAGATTACAAAGTAGAGAACTTACACGTCTTGAGCAATCCTCGAACCTCACCTTTCTCACCTCTTGAAACCCTAAAGCCCCCTTTTAAAAACCCTAGAACCCTTTTAAAAACCTTAGAATGTCTTAAAATACCTCCTAGTCCCGTATACAACCATTTATATAGCTTTAGAAAGGAACTAAAACGGAATAGAAAATAAAATCCTCAAAATCTGCATTTTCGCAGAAAATCTGCTTAAACTTTCAATGACATCGAACTACCTTCGATGTCATCGAAGAATGACAAAATATGTCCAGCGACTAGAGTTAAAAAACTCAAAAATACTTGATGGCATCGAGTAGCTTCGATGTCATCGAGCTAGCTTCAATGACATCGAAGCCTGCTCGATATCATCGAACAGTGAATCAAATTGAAGGCATCTGACACCAACAATCTCCACCATGTCTTCAATATTCAAATATGTAGTTTCTTTTCCTCTTCTCTTATCTCTGTCTCGCATCATAGCTTTATCGACGTTTCTCGTGCACTCTCCGTCCTCTTTTTACACCATCGTAAATCCCAGAGAAGTTGCACAAAACTTGAACTTCTCTATAGGAACAACCTTGGTGAGCATGTCTACTGAATTCATGCTGGTGTGAATCTTCTCCAATGTAACGCCTCATTTCTCAAGCACTTGTTGGATAAAATGATGACGAACATCAATGTATTTAGTACGAGAGTGATAAAGTCAAATTAATAGCGCTCTCGCTATCACAATTAACCAGCACAGCCTCTTGTTGAAGTTCAAACTAATTTATCATACCTCTTAACCAGACAACTTCCTTAAACGCTTCCATCACTGTCATATACTCTACTTCTGTTATAAAAAGAGCTACCACAGATTGAAGTTTCGATATCCAACTAATTACTCCACTTACTAATATAAATGAGTATCCTAAAGTCGACTTTCTAGAATCAACACCGCCTATGTAGTCTAAATCCACATATCCTACCAACTTTGTTCTGTCTTCTCAAAAGTTAAGACGTAGTTTTTTGTACCTCGAATATATCGAAGTAGCCATTTCACCACTTCCCAATGTTGCTTGTCAGGGTTTGACATGTATCTACTCATAACACCGACTGCCTATGAAATATCTGGTCTTGTACAAACCATGACATATATTAAACTGTCAACCGCATTTGAATAAGGCACATGAGACATAACTTGCTTTTTCTCATTTGATTTAGGACATTATTCTGAGGAAAGATTTAAATTAATCCCGTGGAGAATGCTCACTAGCTTTGCCTGTTCCATCTCATACCTGATCAACATGTTTTCAAGGTATTCTGCCTATGATAACTAAAGTCTTCTCCTCTTCCTGTCTCGATGAATATCTATGCCAAGAACCCTTTTTGCAGCCCCTAGATCTTTCATCTCGAATGTCCCTGATAACTGAGTCTTCAGTATGTTAATTTCAGACATATAATGACTGGTGATCAACATATCATCAATATACAATACTAGGATGATGAATTTACCATCACTCAGTGTCTTGTAATAAACATAGTGATCGTATTCACTCTGAGTAAATTTTTGACTCAACATAAAAGAATCAAATTTTTTATACTACTGCCTAGGCGACTGTTTCAGGTCGTATAACAACCTCATTAACATGCAAACTTTTTTCTCTACCCCTTTAATTTCATAGACCTCTGGTTACGTTATGTGGATCTACTCTTCCAACTCCCTATGCAGGAATGCAATCTTGACATCCATCTATTCCAACTCGAGATCGTATTGAGCAACCAGCGTCAACATGAATTTGATAGACACTTTCTTAACCACTGACGCGAATATCTCTGTGAAGTCGATTCCTTCTCTTTGAGCATAACCCTTCGCTACCAACCTCGCTTTGTATATATCATATTTTATTTTAAATAACCACTTGCATCGATCGTTTTTCGGCCCATTGGAAGCTCCATTAGCTTCCATATGTGATTTTTATGTAACGAGTCCATCTCACCATCCAAAGCTGTCTTTTACTTTTCTGCATCAGGCTCACTGAGAGCCTCCTGAATAGTAGACGGGTCCCCCTCATTTGTAACGATGACATATGCAATATTAGAGTCGTCCTTATATCTTACCGGTAATCTGCAATCACACGGTGGGTTTCTTTTCACAGGTGGCTGCTCCTGTATCTTTGTCTGCATATTTGTCTCTGCCTGAATATCATCTGTGTCAATTTGGATGTCTATGATCAACCTTTCTGGTTCCTCTTGCTCCTCTTGATCATTCTTACGGAGTAGGGAACTTTCATCGAATCTGACGTAACGGCTAGTGATAACCTTGTGTGTGACCTAGTCGAATAACCTATAACCTTTCACACTAATACCATAGCCAACAAAGATATACTTTTTAGCTCTACGGTCTAGCTTATCTCTCTTAACTAACGGTACATAAGAGTAAGCTTCACAACAAATATGCGCAAATCAAAGTAGTCAATCTTATGACCACTCCATACTTCCTCTGGGATCTTACATTCAATTATCATAAAAGGAGACCAGTTCATCAAATAGTAAGTCGTGTTAACAGCCTCTGTTCATAGATCATTGCCCAATACAATATTACTTAACATGCATCGGGCCCTCTCCAAGAGAGTCCAATTCATTCATTCAGCCACACCGTTTTGTTCAGGCGTGTGGCGCACTATATTGTGCCTAATGATCCCTTCATTCTTGTAATATTCATTAAACTCAATAGAAGTAAATTCTTCACCATTGTCAATTCAAACCTTTATTTTTTGCCTTAACTGATTTTCCACCATTGGCTTCAATTATTTAAATATGGTGAAAACTTCGAATTTATGTTTCATGAAGTAAATCTAAACTTTCTGGGAGTAGTCATCAATAAATGAAACAAACCATGACAATCGTCCAACAAAAACCTCTGGCGATGGCCCCCATACATCAAAGTGCGCATAATCAAACACTTCATTATATACATGTTTTCCAATTTTAAAAGATAATCCAGATTGTTTACTATATGTACAATACTCGCATATATCTAAATCAGAATTTTTAAAAGCTAGAATGAAACAACAATCAGATAGTACCTTCATGCCCTGCCCCCTCATGTGGCCCAAACGAGCATGTCACATACATATGGATGTGGAATCTGCAACTGCTGCTACCACTCCACCTGCTAAAGTGCTCTCTATCAACTTGTAAAGGTTACCATGCCTTTGCACTCTCATAACTATGTGTGCCCCTTTTAAAACTTTAAGGACACCATCAATACCAGTAAATTTGCACCCTATAGCCTCGAGTGCACCGAGAGAAATCAGACTTTTCTTCATATCAGGAACGTGCCTGACATAAGTCAAGGTATGGTCTATCCCATCAAACATCTTGATGCTCACAGTACCAATAGCCACAACATTATAGACATTGTCATTGCCTATAAAAACCTGTCTACCATCGCATTCTCTGTAACTGGCAAACCAACTCCGATGAGAAATCATATGATATGATGCTCATATGTCGAGGATCCACTCATCTCTAAGATTGTCATGCAAGTGTCCGACCATAGACACTGACAGAACATCACCACCACTTGTCTCTTCATTAGATGCGACAACGTTGGCCTCCTTAGAAGAAGCCTCTGAGTTTTCTTTCTTTGCTTTAGGATTGATACAATCCCTTTTCATGTGTCCAGTCATCTTACGGTTCGAGCACTCTAGTTTTCCTTTGCCCTTATCCTTGGATTTGGATCTAGGTCTTGAGGATCCTATATCTCGATCAATATTTCTACCTCTTGTAATCAATGCATCAGAAGATGTCCCCATATGTAACACTCCAAATTTTTTCCAACCTGGAGTTAGATGTCCTTAGGCGATGAGTCGAACATAATACCTTAATTGACTTCTCAGAACTCAATCATAAAGCCTCAAATCCCCTTTCAACCCATTTCCTTCAAAATCTTATATTTTACCACCTTGTTCTTCAAATTTTTCCAAGTACTTTCATATTAGACACTAATCCTAAAGTTTAAATGGTGAAGAACTATACGTAAACTAAAACTTACTATAAATGGTAAATATATGAATAAAATAGACTTTTGACTATTGACATTTTTAGAATCTCATGATATAAATAGGTTATTTGGATAAATTAGCTTCTCCTGCCCCAAAATCATATATTGCACGTCAAGTAACCTATTCCAAATTGAAAGATGCACCTGTTTTAAATATCGGATCGGCGAAACCACGTCAAACAGACTCGGAGGGCCAAATGATGCAAAATTGGGGGGACCCGAGGTGGGTCCCACACTTTTTCGGCACCCCGGGGGGGGGGGGGGGGGGGGGGGGGGAGATGTCATCGTCCCGATGTCCAGCGGTCGGCGATGGAATCGCCAGATCGGCGAGGCCTCGCTGACCCCTGCGTTTTTTCTACACGTGTCATCTGATTTCAAAAAGTCATATCTCCCTCATTATAACTCAGATTTAGGTGATTCAAAAGTCAGATTGAAGCTAAATGAGTCTAGTTTCATATAAAAATATAATAAAATATTTAATATAGTTAAAAATAGGTCGTAGTGATAACTGTCTAAAAATCATAGTTTGGACAACCGCTGTTTCTGAAATTTTAGAATTTTTCTACAATACGAAATCTCATGAAATTTTGTGGGGACAAAGTAAACTTGATGATGAACTATTAAAAAATTAATTAAAATAATATACTAACTAAAAATGCCAAAAAGGGGGTGTAGAACTGCCCTAAGACCATATTCTGTCGTAATTAGGACATAATTTAGTTAAGTACTAAACTGAATACTCAGTAGAATTAGCTTGAACCACTTTAAATATGAACTATAAGACCTAAAATGGCATCTAATCAGCATCCCTGTAACCTCGTCGATCAGAACATGGTTTACATAGACCCACCTGATAGCTGCATATAGGAGAAACCCTCCTCATCATCATAAAAGTCCGGCTCCGCGTCATACACATCGTCATCATCTGAAACTAAAATAGGGTCTGATGAGTGTTTAAAACACCGTCCCGTAAGGTGAGAGTGAGTGATTAACTCAGTGAAACAATAGAGCAAAGGTTAACATGTTATCAATTCAGTCAAGCAGTAATGATAATGCAATACAACAATCAGGTCCTAAGTACTCTTATTAATGTAAGAATAATATGCGATAATGATGTATGCCCTCGCCTACACTCCCTCAACGTCTTCATCTCACAGCATGTATGATATCCTCCCGAAAGTATTCTTCCTCACCAAAGCACATGCAGTGCGGTGCATGCACATGATTAGTCAGGTTCTTACTTAGGTTTATTCATACAGCGGGATTGGAAAGCTAATGTACCTACAAAGGGCTCGTCACCTTATATCAATTCCAAAATAATGATCCTCATATCAATTCCAAACCTTTATATCAATTTCAAAATAATGATCCTTATATCAATTCCAAACCCTTATATCAATTCCAAAATAATGATCCTTTCTAGGGTTATCAGTCCTAGTAAATCTCATACGATATTGTGGTTCTAGGTCATTACAAAGGGCTCGTCACCTAATCAGTGTAGGCTTAGTTTATACTCTAGTTATTACGAAAAGACTTGTTGCCTCAACGCAGCCTTAGAGTATGCTCGAGGTTACTACAAAGGCTTGTCACCTGATCAGTGCAGGCCGATAGCTCGAATATAGTGTCCCATACCACCGTATTCGGCTCACAAGTCTAAGTTACTCACTAGTCACTATAGGTGGGCTCGTCACCCCGGCGTAGGCCGACAACTCGACCACGGTGTCCCATACCACCATGTTCAGCTCATGAGTCTTAGCGGATTGAGGTACCAAGGTTGAACGAGTTTTCACTGGTGAGTTTGGTACCTTAGATTCAAGTGGTAGGGTCCATACATGGTGAACATACATTGGGTCAACTGGGTTTGTTGACAAACTTGACTGGTATGAGCATACGTAGAGCCGATCGATAGGAGCGCGCAAGAAACTCCGTGTGGCCTAACCACTGTCGACAAGCAGTGTATGACTCGAATTCATCGGGCGAGTCCGTCGTGGTCAAACATTTCAACCACCGATCATATATCATTACCGACTGCTTGAACTACATCATAGCCCCAAACACACTTCAATAATAAGCATTCATGTTTGGAAATCGAGAGAACATGTAGCAAATAAAGTAAATGTAAATCCCATATAAGCATCTTAACGAACACATGGAGAACATGTTAACATACATAGGCATTCATCCATACAACACATAATAGTACAATAGGTTTCATGAAGGAAGCCGTAGCTATAGATAAGGTTATTGAGAATCCTATCTCAATGGCCTCCTTTCATGCATTTACATGAGCATTTTCACATTCAGACATTTTATCAGACACTTAGGCTAGACGTATTATATACAAGTCATAAGGTAATTATAACAAGTATTATAGTAAAACCCTTTTCAAAAGGGTTCACCATACGTACAATAATCATGTACTCTCAGTCAATAAACATGGCGAGCACAAATCATATACCTTATAACAAATATTATAGCAAAACCCTTTTCAAAAGGGTTCACCATACGTACAACAATCATGTACTCTCAATCAATAAATATGGCGAGCACAAATCATAATTCCATATTCATTCAAGCATTCCAACAAACACATAGAATGCATTATAATCAACATAGTTTATATCTATATGTAATATATGAAAAACTTCGTATCTAAACACATGCGACAGTAATCAAGTCAGTCATAAACCATTACTGACATTAAAAGCCTTGAAAACCATAACCTAAACATTTATAGTCTGCACCTTACACCGGTAGATACGTAACGAACTCAGTTCGAACACTATTCCTTCGTCTACGGCACAACAACCACCTATAACAGGGAATAGGTTAGCTATTCCACCATCTGTTCTATTTGAATCTATAAAACAGGCTAGGGTTAGGATTTCTTACTCAAGAACGGAGTCGAAATCGTCGGAATAGTGATGCAAAAGGGTTGATGCAGCCCGTGGAGCGATAGGAAAGGATCCCAGGGACAAACGCCAACACTCTTTCTTCACTTCTCCTCACTTTCTTCTCTCTTTGCTCTCCTCTCTCTCCTAGGGTTTTTTTAATTCATATGGAATGAGAGAGAGGGTTTAAGGTGCTTATATAGGCCCATAACTGATGGGAAAGGCCCCAGGGCTAAGGTATACTTAGGTTATAGCCAAAGGGCATCTGTTTCGATCCAACGGAGCTGTTCCGGAGGTCCCTTTTCTACATGCAATCGGACTTAAGCTTCCTGACACTGGAGCTTAGTCAAGCTAAGTTTTCAGTCCGATCGGGTCTGCAGATCGCCCGTGGTGGACCAGTTTCAGTTCGACAATCATCGGTACTCGATCAAGGCCACAAGTGCACTGACATGTGTGGGACATTTTCTCTGATCCTAGTGTGTAATTGGGTTAGATTTCAATGGTCTGAATCCTTAGATTCGGCTCGCAAGTAAATTGACTTAATTCACTTAAGTTTCAGTTCATTTCCTAAAGATATACTCGTTTCTCACACACTTCGCTCCGGGCTCAAGTTGTGCGTTTCTGGGTACTATTAGGACTTGATTTCTGAGGTGGTTATCAAGTCCAGCAAGGCTATCATAACCATATAGTTTCAGGGTAATCGAACTTTCGACATGCGGTTCAGGTCCAATACGAAGTTTCAAGATACTCCCGAGAGCAACTGGGTTTAGAGATTAGTCCTAGATTTCTAGGTAACGTAGCATTAGGGTTCTACTCACACTTGTTATTTTATACTTTTGGAACACCCATGTATTCATTTTATTCATTTTTAGAGTATACATGTATATATTTAACCTGGTAATATGTTCACACTCTAGAGACTTACGACAATTTATATATTTTATATATTTATCACAGTCTTTCGCTTGCAAAATTTAACTGTCTTTGGAGTATGATATGTCGTTTAGCTTAATCTCACTCATGTTTCAATGCACTCATAATAATTATCATTATCTATGTTGCATAAGTGATACGTTGGAACTCGGGAGCTGAACTTTGCTCGACCCTCGATTTTCAGGGCGTTACACCATATCGCCCTTTAGCTTTCTCATGACCTTCCCTTGAAGAGCTGAGATAATGGTGTCGACACTCATGGTTTTATTTGTCATACACATTGTGTCTTTAAATGACTCATATGACGCCGGAAGAGAATTCAATAACATACATGCTTGTTCCTAATCTTTGATTACTTCCTCCATATCCAACAATTTGCAAACCAATTTATTAAAGTTGCTAATGTGGGCCTCTAAATCTCCGCCCTGTGCCATCTTGAAGTTATACATTATAGCTTTAAGGGTAGGCGATTTTTAGAGGATTTTTTCACATAGATATCTTCTAACTTCGCTCATAAACTAGCTGTAATTTTCTCCCTCAAAATATTATAGAGAACCTCATCCGTGAGACAAACGGATTGAGGATAAGGCCTTCTTATCAAGGGTATCCCATTCAACATCAGTCATAGTAGACTTTTTCGACTCAAGAGCACCATCCTCACCTTGCTTGGTTAAGGAATTAATCATCTTGATCTTCCATAACTCAAAGTTATTTTTGCCTGAGTACTTCTCAATATCATACTTATTACTTCCCATTATTGTTAATCCTGCAAATTCAGATCTATGTCCTAACGATAGCTTTGTACCACTTGTTGGGATTTGTGTTGCGGAATCACATAGAGATGGATTTAGGATAGCAATCCAAAGCATCAAACAAACCAAAGAAGAACACAGAGATTTAATATGAAAAATCATTACAGGAAAAAACCACGGCATAAAGTGACAAAATTCCACTATGAAAGAAGAGATTACAAAGATAGAGAACTTACCCGGCTTGAGCAATCCTTAAACCTGACCTTTCTCACCCTTTGAAATCCTAGAGCCCCCTTTTAAAAACCCTAGAACCATTTTAGAAACCTTAGAATACCTCATAGTTCTGTATATAGCTCTTTATATAGCTTTAGAAAGGAACCAAAATGGAATAGTAAACAAAATCTGCCAAATCTGTGTTTCTGCAGAAAATCTGCGTAAACCTTTAATGACATCGAACTACCTTCGATGTCATCGAAGAATGACAAAATATGTCTAGTGATTGGAGCTAAAAAAACCCGAAAATACTCGATGTCATTGAATAGTGAATCAGATTGAAGGCATTTGACACTAACAGTTATTACCCAAACTTAGCATTTTCTTCATTTTCGCATTCAATAGGGAAACTTGTTTAAATAACCCCCCCCCCCCCCCCCCCCCCCCTCATATGATTGGCCATTTTTGAAGGGGTTGGAAATTTCCCCTCCCATATGATTGGCCATTTTTGAAGGGGTTGGAAATTTCTTTTTCTTTTCTGTCGATCCTCTATGGAGCTTCTCCATTGGTGTGTCGATTTCTCATTGATGATATATTTACCTATTCAGTTTTGGACAGAAGTGGATTGTGGTCATTTGGACATTAAGCATTTAAACTTTAAATAGCAACATCTCCAAAATTATGACACACAGGAGAGGCTCTCGATTTACTTCTTGAAGCAGACAAGTCCTTTTGAATAACCGAAGGGGTATATGTTACAGCATTAGTTTTCATACTTTGTTCAAAACCTCTCATATCCCTAAAAGGCTTACTTACACTAATAAGTTTTCTTGTTTGTTCTTCTACTTGGGCAACCTTAGCATTGGAAAAATAAGATTCAAGTTGGCTAACTTGAAGTTTCAAGTCTTGATTTTCAGATTTAACTATATCAAGTTCCAATTCAAGACTCGAACATCTTCTAAATTCTACTTAAGGTTAGACTTAAGATTTTCCTATATTTGAATCAGGTAGAGATTTTCATATTCAACTTGTCCTAATTAGTTAACCATTTGAATATTTTTGGCCTTTACCAAATCTAACGTTTTTAAGATCTTCAAACTTTTAGCATAAGTTAGGTTGTGAGCCTCTTACAAGTCCTTGTCTCCTTCATCTTCATCTTCTTCATTGGAGGAGAACTCTTCCTTTGCTTCCTCATCTTCCGAGGTGTTATGGTCGGAATCTCCTCCCAAGTCTCTAGGGAGGGAGGTAATAGTGGAGACCATCAAAACTCTGAAAGAGCTGAGGTCTTCATCACTATGAGAGTCATCGTAATCTGAATTGGAGTCCTTAGCATCATCACATGTTACTACCATAGCCTTCCCTTTTGATCATACTTTGCTAATGCATTCAGAGGCAATATGTCCATAGCCTTCACAGTTGCAATAATGGTTATCTCTTGATTTCTTGAAAAATTTACCTATTCACTTGGGTTCAACCGATTCACCATTTTTGTCACAAATCTTCCCTCTATTATTCTTGAAGATTTTCATGAAGTTTTTTTTTTTTTTTTTAATAATTTCCTTCATTTCTTTCTCATCATCATTATCCTCTTTAAATTCAACTTTTTTGAGCCTATGTGAGGCTTTTAGGACAATATGTTTCTTCTTAAAGGGTGTTTCTCTAAAGTGTAGTTCAAATATTTGTAGGAACACTTATAAGTTCTTCTACTTTCATCTCATCTATATCTCTAACTCTTCTATTGACATTATCTTGGGAGTGAACCTATCAGGAATGGATCCAAGTATTTTCCTACATATACGATCGTCCTGAATCTTCTCTTCTAAACCTCACATGGAGTTACAAATATCATTGAATTTACTATAGAACTCCATCAAAGTTTCAGACTCCTTTATCTTAATATTTTCAAATTATGTGTTCAAGAGATGAAGCTTGTAATGTTTTGTTGTGCTAGTTCCCTCATGTGTAGTTTGTAAAATATCTCACTTTTCCTTTCTCATTTCACGTGTACAAATGTGTTTAAATTCATCGAGAAAAACCCTATATTAAATCGTATTGAGAGCTTTGGCATCATAGGCATACTAATCTCTCTCATCAATATTCCAATTGGATTTGTCTTTAGGAGTGTTAATGCTTTTATCGTAAACCACAGCTTGTTCTATGAGCATAGTTCATCATTGTTCAATCATATCCCAAACCATAGGGCTAAGGGATCTCAACAATACCCTCATGCTATCATTCCAATAAGCATAATTGAACCCATCAAAATATGGCAGTCATATGACAACACTCCCCTCATGAGTAGACATGATTTTAAACATCCTATGAATCTTAGTCTAGACGGTTAAGTCCTTAAAGAGCTACCCACTTTCATACCAATTGAAATTACACCAATTGTCTAACATGAAATCATGCTATGCTGAAGCTTAGAATTATGGTTAAGTCCTTTGATGGGGGTGAATAGGTTCACTTTAAAATATTCGTCAATTAAAAGTAATTAACACTTAGGCTTCCAAGCCAAGTAGGTCCCGAAAGCAAAGAGCAAACGATATAGGCTAAGAGAAAATGATTCCCTTTTGGTTTTCTGTGTATTTGAGACAACCCTAAAGGGTATATAGAGCGTTACAACGTCAATATAAGGTAAATATTAAATACAGAATTATCTATCTATGAAAATTAGCTATACATCATTTATCTATTGAAATGAGTTATACAAGGCATGTGGCTTGTCTAACACCCCTCCTCAAACTAATGCTAATCATCAACAAGTAATAGTTTGCCAACTAGAAATGAGTGACGTGCAGAAGTGAGAAACTTCATGAGAATGTTAGCAATCTAATCATGGGATGCGACATGTGGAAGAGAAATGAGCCCAGACTGAAACTTCTCTTGGATGAAGTGACAGTTAACTTTAATATGCTTTGTCCGTTCATGAAAAACTGGGTTAAAGGCAATCTGAATGACACTCAGATTATTTACATGTAGTGGAGTAGGATTCTGTAGATAAATGCTCAAGTCAGAAAGAAGTTCACGTAACTGGACAAGTTCACTACAAACAACTAACATTTCTCGATACTCGTCTTTCATGCTGGATTTGGAAATAGTGGCTTGCTTCTTACACTTCCAAAAGATGAGAGAAGTGTTAAGAAAAACATAGTAGCTCATGGTAGATCTGCGGGTGAGAGTACAACCGGTCCAGTCAGCATCCGAATAAGCACGAAGGTCCAGAGTGGCCGTGGAAGAGAAGAACAGTGATCGATTCAGAGTTCCACGTAGGTATAGTAGGATGCGCAACATCGTAGTCATATGAAGAGTCTGAGAAGTAGAAACAAACTAGATGACAACTTGGACAGCATAGGCAATATCAGAGCGAGTCATTGTTAAGTAAACTAGACTCTCAACCAAACGAGAGTATAATGTGAGTTCCTAAAGGAGATCACCATCGTCATGACTATATTGAACGTGAAGTTCTAAGAGAGTTTGAACTGTCTTCTGATCCATTAATGAGGCTAAGGTAAGAAGATCCTTGGTATATTTATGCCGGTTGACCAGGATTCCACGTTTAGAATTTGAAAATTCAAGTCTAAGAAAGTATGTTAGATGTCCAAGGTCATTCATCATGAAGAATGATTTCAGAACTTCCTTTAATGCTGAAATACCAGTAGCATCTCTACCAGTTAGAAGTAGGTCGTCAACATATATAAGAACAATGACAATTCCGCAATCAGTGGTGCGCAAGAATAAGGATGGATCATGACCACTTTGAGTAAAGCTAGCACTTGTAACAACATTATGAAAGCATTGGAACCATGCCCGAGGCGCCTGTTTGAGACTGTATAGAGCTTTCTTGAGGTGACAAACCTTATCGACAAGGATTAAAGATCTAGGAGGAGGTTTTAAATAAATTGTTTCTTGAAAGTTGCCATGAAGAAAAATATTTTTCACATCCATCTGAGTGAGAGGCTAAGAACGAACAGATGATATTGCTAAAAGAGTACAAACAATTTTCATCTTGGTCACAGGAGCGAATGTCTCATCATAATCAATTCTGTGTTCCTGTTTATATCCTTGAGCGACAAGCCGAGCTTTGTATCAATCAAATGATCTGTCAAACTTGAACTTTACAAAATAAATCCATTTACTCTCAATAAATTGATGGTCAGTGGGTCGAGTGACAATGTTCCACGAATGGTTATCATCCAATGCTTCTAGTTCTTATATCATAGCCTTCTTCTAACAATCATGAGTGACTGCCTGATGGTATGAAGTAGGAATAGAGACAGTATCCAGAATAGCATTCATGGCAGACATAGAGTATATCAAGTGATCAGGCTGTCGATGTACACAAGTGAAACGACGTACCAAGGTAGGATTTGGATCAGTAACAGGTACAATAGGGAGAGGAGTAGGTGATGGATCTGTACGTGGTCGTCGTGAGTAAACTTGTAACGGACAAGGGAGTATACTCGAGGCAACATGAATGTTAGGAAAAACAGTAAGACCAGGAGAGTTTGGTGCGGGTGAAGGAGGAACAAATGAATGGAAGGCAATATGCTCAAGAAAAATAACATTGCGGGACACCTGAACACAACGAGAGACTGAATCATAGCAATGAAAACCCTTCTGAGTTTCTCCAAATCCTAAGTACATATATTTGACTGATTTTGGTGAAAGTTTATTATGTTCACGTGATGTCAAATGAACATAACATACACAACTAAAAACACAAAATGTGGAATACGTAGGAAGTGAACCCGTGAGAATAAAGTATGGAGATTTACCATTCAGAACTGTGGTTGACATCTTGTTAATCAAGTAGACTGAATACATCATAGCTTCTGTCCAGAAGGAACGAGGAACACTCATAGTTGTCATTAGGGTATTAACAATTTCAACAATATGGTGATTTTTTCGTTCAACCACCCATTCTGTTGAGGAGTATCAAAACAAGTGGTCTAGTGAATAATCTCATAGCCTTTAAGATATGCACGAAAATTTGTGGAGAGATACTCTCCCCTTGAGTAAGAGCGGAGAGTTTGAATTTTTACTCAAAATTGAGTGTCCACCATAAAGTGAAATATCTTAAATTTTTCAAAAACCTGTGATTTAAAGTGTAAAAAGTAAATCCAGGTGTAACGTGTGAAATCATCAATGAATATAACATAGTATCGTAGTCCAGAGAGTGACATAATTGGTGAAGGACCCCAGACATCCGTTTGCACTAACTCAAACATAGATAATGATTTCGTAGTACTCAGAGGAAAAGGAATACGCTTACTTTTTGAAAGGCAACAGGAAGAACAAGAATAATTCAAATTATTTTTATTAAGAGAAATATTTCCTAATATGCCAGAAGAAAAGAGCTGAATCAAACAATCAGAATGTGGATGACCTAGGCGAAAGTGCCAGAGTTTTCACATTTTATTTGTCGAACAAATATCTGACGAAGCTAGAGAGTAAATAACGAGCTGAAGTGACAGATGGGTCAAAGTCTAGCACGTACAGACATCCATGCCACCTACCCTTCCCAAGTACCTTCCCTTATTGCCAGATCCTACACAAAACAACAAATTGGAAGAAATATGACTAAGCAGTTATTGGATGTAAGTTGACTAATAGAAATCAAATTTGAGGAGAGTTTAGGGACATGAAACACATCACGAAGGATAAACTAGCGATGAGTAGAAGGAGAGAAAGTCAAGGAACCAACGGACTGAATAGGTAATTTAGTGTTATCCACAATAGAAATAACTTGATTTTTAATGTAGAGACGAATGTTGCCAAGATGTGATACGTCACCATTCATATGATTGGAAGCACCCGAATCAAGGAACCATAGAGAATGTGAGGATATACCTGACATATCGACCATAGAAAGGGCCTGCATGATCTGCTAGAGCATTGTAAGAGTCAAAGGTGAGGAAAGACCTTCAATAAAAATAGTAGATGCAGTATCACCAACAGAAGGCTCTAAAGAATCGGTCACAGAAGTAGCAGAAAGAGCACGACCACGACCACGACATCGACCACCACTTCCACGGCTGAATGAGGATGCATAGGCATGTGAATGACAGTCCTAAATACCATGACCAGTTTGTCGACAGTAAGCGCACCAATCTTTGCACTGAGCGGCGACATGTCCCACTTTATTACATCCGCGACAAGTTAAAGGAGTGGAACCATGGTTTGGAGCAGAAGTGGATCCAGCGAGTGCCAAGTTAGATGGTTCCTGAGATGGTCCCTGAGAGAGGACTTGCAGTCATTGTTCCTCAGCTAATAAATCATTAATAACTAAATTCATTGAAAGAGTTGGGCTATGGTTCAGGAGAGGAACCCTATAATGCTCAAATTTCGAATGCAGCTTCATAAAAAACTGTCTAACTTACGCACTATCGTGCATTGTTTGGAATATCTTAAAGTCATTAGAGAATTCTGGATCCATCATAGTCATCTCTGTCCAAATTATAACCATTGTAGAGTAGAATGTTTGAATACTTTTGTCACCCTGAGTAAGGTGAACCCGATCTTGTTCAAGGCGGTATAACCTAGCTGCATTACTCTATTAATAAATAGTCTGGAGATGCTCCCACACTACCTTAGTAGTGCGATGTGGCGTGAGGCCAACAACAATTGACTGATCGACCGAATCGAAAATCCAGATATAATCCGTTCATTTTTCATTTTCCACTCAGCCACTATGTCAGCATCTGTGGAAGTGGGGATAGTAACAGATCCATCAATTAGTCCCTACAAACCACGACCCTTGAACAAACTTTGAAAGTGGATGGCCCATATATTGTAGTTGGTACCATTAAAACTACATCGTGAGGCCTTTGAATGGAAATCTTTGTCTATAGTTAGGAAGCGATATAAACCATGGCAAGGAAGAAGGTACCTTGCAGCAAGATAGCCGGTTGCAGTGATAAGCAACAAAACAACAACAGATCAGCAACAATAGAACAAAGACGTGTGCAGATCATCAGTGACAAGCAACAAAACAGCAGGGCATGCGCAGCAGGGACTTGCACAACAGGGATGGAGCAACAGAGACATGTGCGACAGGGATGAAGCAACAAAATAGTAGAGGTGTGCGGGCGTGCGCAGTTGGGATGCAGCTGGGGCGTGCGCAGCAAGGACGGAGGAGGCTGGGGTGTGATTAAATGGGTCTAGGGTGCGATCAGACGGGCCTGGGGAGATCAGATGGGGGTTGGGAATGGTCGGATAGATCTGTTGACGCAGCAGGAGTGTAGAAGGGGCGCAGGGGTGGTCCAGAACAGGGTTTTCTGATGCAGAAGGGGCCAGATTTGGCAGGAGGAGGTGCTGGTGATGAAGGAGGTGCCGGATCAAGATCGGTATGGCTCTGATACCATGAAAGAAAAGAGCAAACGATGCAGGCTAAGAGAAAACGATTCCCTTTTAGTTTTCCGTGTATTTGAGACAACCCTAAAGGGTTAAATATATAGAGATTTACAACGTCAATACAAGGTAAATGTTAAATACAGAATCATCTATCTATAGAAATTATTTATACATCATCTATCTATAGAAATGAGCTATATAAGGCATGTGGCCTGTTTAACAGGTCTAAGTACATAGACTATAATAGATACAACTAATTGAGCAACTAGTCTACGAAGTGAGATATGAAATATTAATTGTGTTCTATAATTAAGTGCCTATCATACAATCTATTCATGCATGCATAATGAATAATTCAAACAAAAGCATATAAAAATGCATCCACATAAGCAATCACAAACACACTCTCCTCTAATGTACTGGGTTTCACTATCTTGGAGGTTTCTAATATGTTCACCTCTAACCTTTACACGCGTGCACTCCTCCATGGAGGCCTATAGAAGGACTTACACATGTACACTACCATCGGAGGCCTACATAAGTACTTACACACATACACACTCGTGCTTGGCAGCGTTACTATCCTATATAAAGACCTGTGCGAGTTTGGGTCACAAACTCTATACTCAATTTTACACAAGAAAAAAGTATGTGGACTTTAAAATAACAACCTTACTTGTCAGATTGAGCTCCATTGATACACCTTGCTTGAGAGCTTTTTAAATCTTGAATTGACTTCTCAATTGTTCCCTTAATCTTTAAAGTCGATCTTCTTCCGTTTCCTTAAATTGGATACCATACACTTGATACTCAAATGAGGTTACTGTGAGGATGATCGAATCTCTTACATAATGAATATTTAGTTTTCTAATGGGGATTCACCTAGATGTGAATTCTAGGGGATTTATATAAGGATTTGTTGGGGAACTGCGGAAGTACAAAGAGACAAATAAAGAAAAGTGCTACCAATCACACAACCAAGTCCAAACACAAACAATTCAAATTTTAAGTGGAAAAACCTTTTTAGGAAAAAACTTCGGCACAAACTGACAAGTATGAAAGCAAAAATACAAGAGAGAGTATTACCGATTCGAACAAGCCTCAAATCCACTTCACAAGCCCTAGCTATGCCATTGAAGCCCTTAAGAATGAATTAGAAAGCCCTAAAACTCTTCTACTCCTACCCAAATCCCAATTACACCTGATGTATAAGTATTATACAATATCACTATCAGAATAGGAAACAAATCCCACACTTACGCAATTCTACGCTAAGTGCGCTCGATGGGACCTTCGATGTCATCGAACACCTTCGACGACATCGAGTGATAACACCAAAACATTCTAGCAAACAACATGGATTTTTTCGATGACATCGACCACTACTTGGTGGCATTGAGTGGTTTGTCGATGGCATCGACAGACCCTGTTGCTTGCAGATTTAAGACATCAACAAAAGCATTTACCTATAAGTTTAATGTCTAATTTCTATAAATTTGGAGAGAATGTGAACACATTTATAATAGAACTTAGAATGCTCATTAGAGTGATTAATCACAAGAAAGGTGTCATAAATCTCTTTGATTTGAAGTATATGAGAGGGATAATGAGTGGAAAATCACCTAGGTTCTAATTGCATTAAAAAACCCATCCTTTTACCCAAAGAATGAATACCCTTTTATAGAGAAACGGCTTCCAACGGCAATAAAATGGGCAAAAAACAACTAATTCAATTCGATAGATCGAGCTATTGATTCAATTAAAGGTCCTTCGATAGGATCGAACTGGCATTCAATCCGATTGAGAAAATCCTGGAATGTGCAGTTTAATTGTTGGACTATTTAGTCCACCTTTGATTGAATCGAGGACCTTTGATTGAATTGAGTCTTATCAACAGACTATCAATCGAATCGAGATCCAATTGAAATTGTTGAATTGGGCTGTTTTGTTTATCATTTGCTTTGCACTTCTAAAACTTAACTAGTCATGATCAAATAAAGGCACCTAAGGCAACGGGATGATCGAAACAAAGGTTTACTTATTAGGGAATATATCATCTAGGGGCTAAAATTATTTTGGACCTAAAGGGGTCTAAGGTTAGGGTTACCAAGACACCTCAATTTATATGTTTCTTTACTCCTTGATGCTCTAATGCTTTATGTGTCTTCGGTCTTCAGCTTCCAAGGGCTCAGTCAATCCACTAACACAATGACACTCGTAATTGATAAACAAGTTTACTTACACATACATGCCTTTTACACATGACAATCAAGCTACATATAATTCCATGGTCCACCAAATATAAGTTTCACTTAATACAATTTTTTTCTCAAAGGAAGAATTTAATCTAAAAAATGTATTGGATTTGTCAAAATACCATGATATTTTTAGCTAGGAATATAATAATTGTGTTAATTATGCCTAATGCAATTCCATACCATTTAATCCTGCATTTTTAACAGGACCAAAGATGAGCTTGTTTGGTGCATTGCATTAGATGGGATTAGGTGGTATGAAATTGTATTTGGCCCCACGCAAATTTCATATGGTGTTTGATTACAACATGAAATATTAGATTAATCTCGATATTACATATTTTAATACCAATGATGAATACTACAGGATTTTCGGTGGACTTCAAAATCTACTACAATTGTGGGCCCTATATTGACGCGTGTGTTTTATCCACACCATCCATCCATAAGTGCCTTTTACACGTGATGCACACTGGTGACCAAACTCAGATGTGAAATGTGGTCCGTTGATTATAATTTCATGGTCCACCAAACACATACTTCACATAAATACAATATATTTCCAAGGAAAGAATTTGATTCCAAACATCATATTTGAGTGTGAAAAATACTATGTCTATTACTAGACATGTAATCATTGCACAATAAATGATGTTAATTCCATTTAATATCATTCCATCCCATTCAATAACACCGTCCAACACAAGTGTTTTTTAGCTAAGAATCGAAGAGATTTGGATGTGAGAGTACTCTAAATACTCCAAAATCTTCTAAAAAAGCTCTTTTAACTCTCACTTGAAAGCTTCTGATATCAAATCCACTCACTTAGGCATGGACTAAATCATCTTGATTCGAAAATGGCAGTGTGGATTTGAACCCTCTTTAGATGAAGTGGGTTGAAATAGAAGCTCTGAAGTTAAAAATAGTTTTTGGAGGATTTAAATTACTCTCTATCCAAATCCTTTAAATTCCTAGCTACCAAACACCTTAAAAACAGCAAATCCCTACATTTTTTTTTTCCTGATTCCATGCTTTCAAACAGGTCGTAGGTTTGCGGCCCACCCATTCACACACGCCTATATAGAACACGTGTGGTAGATTTGAGCTCTCCGTTATGTTCTCTTCACTCCTTGTGTGGTCCACAAATTCGAAACTAAACTGATAGCTAAAACCGACCTTTCTGTACATAATCTGTTTTGTATGCTGTGGCCCACCTTAGGATTTTTGGATCAGAATGATCACACGGCATCGATATTCTATACAGTGGCTATAGCTTGATGAGTTGCTCCAATCTTTCGCGCGTCAGAATCGACTGCACTTCAGGATACTACACTCAAATGGCAGAAATGCCCTTCTACGTAGCAAGATAGCCATGCCACCGTCATAGGAATTAGTATAAAAGAACAACAAAAGTACCAGATGACTCTCAAATCATTGCATTAAAACATCAAGGACAATTTCGTACATTCGTAGAACGAGTAATAAAAAGCGAGCTAAAACTTTGATACTCTGGTAGTGTGATGGATGATACACAGGCACCGAGAAAGTGTAGATATGGCATACAAATGATTGAAATTGAACCGACCAAATTACGGATCCCATTCTAACCAATTATCACATTTGATAACATAATTATCGGATAGGTGGACATTTATTGGACGGTCAGGATGAAAATATATGACCATACTACGAACCAGAGGTTAGGATTGTTCAAGCGGATTGTGCTTGGTTAAAATAGTTTCTACAATTTTGGATGGTATACTTTCAATTGATGAATGCCACGCATACAATTTCCATGTGGTTGTGTATCAAGCATCATAGGCTGCCAGAGTATCAAATAACTTGAACTCGTGATAGATCGAAGTGCGATATGCTCACACAGCCAAACCCGGTTTATTTCCTACTCCTTTTTTTCTTCTTTTACCAAACGAAAACTCCATTCGATCTGCTTGCAGGCTTTGGATCCTCTTACATCTCCAATCTCTTTGGAGAAATCGAGCGATTACACGAAATGGGTTTTCTTACAATCATCGAATTCCGTTAAGATTTGCCAGAAAATTACATTTCACCCATCTTTTCTCAGATCTCACCTCTCTCTCTCTCATTTCATTTTCGCCGTTGTCGGTGGAAGTTTTGTTGAGAGAAATCAATGATTTTTGAGAAATGGTTTTGCCCATGGATTGGAATTGATTGAGTTTTGGAGATAACCGGCATCGGATTCTTCGAATTTCGATAGATCCTGGACTTTGCTTTGCCTGGTATGGCTTTGAAATCGGAAATTGAGAGACCCTTTTTGGTATCGTATGTCGGGAGGTGAATTTGGGGGTACGGATTCCGGAAGTATGTTTTGGAGGGAAAGAGATAGAGATAATAAAGAGCTGAATGGTGGCGGCCCGCCTTGCGGACAGGTCCGGGTCCTTCTTGTGGGAGACTCAGGTACTTTGTTTCGAATCTGTTGTCGTTTTTGTTCCATTCTTGTTTCTTTAAATCTAAATTTAGAGTAGAGTATCTGAACGGATTCTGATTTTATTATGCCCTGTTTGAATGACAGTCTAAAAATTAGTTTCTGAAAACTCCATTATGTGGAACCTCAGATTTGGGAATGCATTTTCTGATAATCCATCTTATAAAGAACTTGCATTACAGTGTCTGTTTTTTTTTTTTTTTCCTTATGATGCTGTTTGGATGCCAATATTTGAAGAATCATTTTATGAAAGTCAGTGCATCGTAATGCACTTATCACCAACATTTATAATTAATGCAATGTCTTAGGGCCTGTTTGGATGCCTGTAAGTTCTTTTAAGTTGTAAGTGACTTACCTGTAAGTGACTTACAGGTGAAAGTTACTTACAGGTAACCTGTTTGGATGTAAGTTGTAAGTCACTTACAGGTAAGTTAGTTTTTCTGTTTGGATAACCTGTAAGTTACTTATAGGTACAAAGCTGTATATTCACATCGAGCATAGCTTAGATTGGAGAATCGTTCTAAAATGTTATAATCATATAAAAAACATGGGATCAAATATGTTATTTTGTTAAGCCCATCAAGATGAATATTTGAGATAATTATTAAGCTAAACCAATTATCAAGTGGGCTATAAAAGTGGGCCCACAAATTCAAAAAATCTATAATATGGAGTAATAACTCAATTTAAGCATTGAGAATAAACTTAAAAACATTAATAAAAAATCTAATAATTAAATTACTTGCATTCCAACTGTGCAATCTGATGTAATTTCCAAAGGCCAGCATAACATCAGTTCTACTCTATCATCAAAGTTTTTCTCATTCTCTAATGAGGAGTTTGATGCTTAGGATCTAAGAGATTTACCAACACTGATGTAGATTGTTAAATTACTTGCATTCTAAATGTGCAATCTAAGAGATTCACCAACACTGCGAGTACATCACAGGATCACCAACCACAGGCCACAGTGAGACCAACCAGATAAACGATCTACAGGATCACCAACCACAGGCCACGGTCCCTGACGATTTCATGGGATGCTGCATCACATGGTCCATTCGGATTAGAGGCCCATGACACGTGTGAAAAAATACGCAGGTGCGTATAAGTGACTGTTTGGATGCCAGCGTGCCTCATAGAGTAACGTCAAACCACTCCCGTTTTCAAAGGAGAAAAAAAGAGTGGATGAAACCGTACCGTTTTAGGAGGAGAAGAGACGGAAGGCAGTAACTGCAGCGAGAGATTGCAGAGACGGAGAGAGATTTGGTGGATTGGTGCGTTTCTCCCTCTTCTCCTCTTTTTAAAACTCTGACCATTAAGCCTGTAAGTGACTTACAGGGAAGTGACTTCCCACCCCCAACCCCCTGCAGTTTTTTGGGAGATTTGCCTGTAAGTGACTTAGAAGTGATTTTTCTCCCCCAAACACCACCTGTAAGTGACTTCCTTGTAAGTCACTTCCCACTTACCCAACTTATAGGCATCCAAACAGGCCCTTAAGATCTCCTTAGGACTAAGGGATCGTTTGGCACCATGGATTTGGGGGGGTTTGAGGGGATTCCCCTAGTATGTTTGGCACTAGAAAATAACTGGGGGTTTTAAATCCTCTCAAAGAGGGGGTTTGAAATCCAAGGTAAAAGCTTGGATTGCATCTAAAATCCTTCCAAGAGCTGCATGTGTAACATGTGTGTCACTAGGCTATTAATGTATTGGGCACATGGCCCACTTATGATATCCCAAAACAATCAGATTATCAGTTGCATCACTATAATTACTTTAACATGATAATCTGCACCGTCCAAACATTGTCCATGTAAATCAACGGTTAAAAATCGTTGGTTAGTCACTCAGATGTGATCTTGTGCATGTGGCCCATCCAAGACTTGGAATTTCATCATTTTCGTGCAAAATATATATTTCAACGGGCTTATTCTAACCATTGTATCAACCATTACACACGTACACTAATTAGAGATATTAAAGTTGATTTAGTAATTAAATTCAAACCCCTGTAAATATATTATGCATAGCTACTTTTGGATTATAGGGGATTCTGAATCCATGGTGGCAAACACATCAGGAGGATTTCAAATCTAGGGGGTTTCACATCCAGGGGGTTCCAAATCCACGCTTCCAAACTGAGCCTAATAGCTTTGATTGGAGGCTAGGATCTTCCGGTTTGGATATATTCTGGGCATCGCTCATTCACTTTTATTTACTACGATTAGAATGCTATAAAGAGAACTACAGTGACATTCCACATTCGACTAAAAATTTGCTAGCTCTAGAATTCTCTCTGTAACTAAACTAATTGAGAGATTAGGGTAAATTCCCTTTGCCCGTGTCCATTTATATTAATAATGCTATATTCTAATATGATCGTCCGCAGGACTACCCAAAAATACAGTGTTTTGTACTTCAACACTTCCCCTCAAGTTGGAGCATAAATATCAGTCATGCCCAGCTTGAAACACAGTAGAGAAAATTGTGCACATGGTAAGGACTTAGTGATGATATTTGCAATATGTGTTTTGGACTGAATATGAGCTGTGCTAATCTCCTTGGAAGCAATCTTCTCTTGGATGAAATGATAGTCAACTTCTATATGCTTTTCCCTCTCATGAAAGACTGGATTATTTGCAATGTGGGTCGCTGCTTGATTATCACAATAAAGCATCATGGGGCCACCGAAAAATAACTGGAGTTCCTGTAATAAGGACTTGAGCCCTAATAGCTCACAAATGGCATGACCCATGGGTCTATACTCGGCCCATGCACTAGAATTGATTGCAGAGAATTCTAAACATGCTGATGATTGCTTTCTTCGTATATTGCCACCCAATGTGGAACTCTCGATTGGTGCATGTATCTACTCACAATGCTGATGATGAATGCAATATCTAGTCGAATGGCTGTAAGATATATTAGCTTGCCAACCATCCTTATATATTTACCTAGGTCATCAAATGTCGGACAACCCCAAGTGTAGGGTTGCGAAGTAGTATATACTCGGTGAGACCAGGTCGATCCGTAGGGATTGGGAAGAACACTTCTAGAACTAAACTAGGTTCACTCTAATGAATTAAAAGAGTTGTAAAAACAATAATTAACTAACAACTAAGGATCCAGTGATCCGCTTCTAATCAATCTACAACGCTAGCTCACTAATTCAACTTCAATAACTCAATTGGAATTGAATAATGATTCCTTCCAATCGGAGGATAAAATAGTTAATTCAAATATAATTCACCAACAAGACATGAACTTCAATTGAATGATTCTCTTATGAAGAACAAAGTGATTGATCGTACGGAATTCCAAGCATCTATTGTTCCTATAGTTTACAATAGATCAAGGGATTTTATAGATCAACACCTTCAAAAAAACTAGCTAATTGATTGCAGAGAATTCTAAACATTTACAGTGCTCGGAGTCTACAATGGATCAAAAGATTATACAATTCAATAACAATTCAAACCAATAAAATTAAAAATTCATCTTTCAAACTAATGTATTGAATTAAATAAACTAGAACGCTGTAAATTAACGAGAAGCTTCACCCCTTAGCCTTAGCTAAGAGATTAGCCTACCATAGTGCAATGGAAAACTAAACTCAAACTAGAAAACATAAAAACAAACTACAAGCAGAAGAAGAAATCAAAGTAGGAAGGCGCTGACGAAGCTCCGCCCTAACTTTCTCTCTCTTCAATCCTAGATGATACCCTAATTTGGGTTTGGAACCCCTTAAATAAGTGTTTCCACCGACTTTGCACTAATTTTGGAAACAAGTTTCTCAAATCTGCACAACTTGCGCAACCTTCGATAGAACTCTTCAATCGAATCGAGTGCAATCAACAACCCGTCTTCGATCGAATCGAAGATGTGTAAAATAGTCCAACAAGTAAACTTGAAAATCAGGAGTTTCTTGATCAAATCGAAGACAACTTTGATTGTATCGAGCCCCATCAAATGACCGTCGATGGAATCGAAGTCCTACCGAAGATTCCTGAAAATTGCCCTTTAATTCTTCAAAGCTCCTATTTGCTGGATCTTGTTCTCCATTAAGCTTTAATCTTCATAAATGTCTTGGATCTTCTCTATCTTCCATCCAAGGTACTCGTTTCCTTTGATCTTCAACACTTCACTTCTTCAATTTCTTCTCGTGATCTCTTTTCGGGCTTTAAAACTTCCATCTTCGCTCAAATTTCATCTTAGACTTAAAATTCTTCTGCATATTGAAAATTTATCTAATCAGGCCATTTTAGCATTCAAATGCAAGGGAAAATGATGCAAAACAGGAGAAAAGTATGCAATATTTAACACTAACACACCCCCAACTAGCATTTTGCTAGTCTCAAGCAAAACATGTGAAAAGATCTAAAAAATCCAAGACCAAAAATTCATTTCCGAAGAACAAATTCTGTAGGTTAATGTAACCTTAAAGCTACCCAAATAGCTGAATTCCTAGGCACAAAGCTTTTAGCACAATGATAATCTAGATTCAAACACACTCGGTAGTCAATCAAATTGATGAGTTCAAAACATTAATCATCTAGTGGAAAAATTCCAAACATTGAAAACCATGATGCTTAGTGAAATCCAACTTTACACCAATAGGGGACCACTTCTTTGCCATAATGATAACACCAACAACTACCTAAGGTGAACAGATCAACCAAAGATTGAGTCAAAACCTTACTATCCATTCCAAATTTTTTCACATCGCCGACTTTCACACTATTCAATCCATTTCATCTTCTTTTTTCTTCACTTTTTTAAAAATGTCCGTATATCATTCATTCCTTTTCATGGACAACTTTTTTTGAATTTTCTTCTTTTTATATTCCATTCCTTTTCTCTTCTTTTCAAACAATAGGTAGCCCTTTTCGATTCATTCTTCTTCCTTTTTCAGAGAAGCAAACTAGATAGTCAAGGTTCAGCAGGCTTGGTTCCTTACTCTAGGCAATCATCAAGTTAACACATACAATATCAAACTTAAACCTTGATAGTGTAAACTAGACGTGAATTGTGAAAATCATGATTCATCAATGTTTACAATTTCCATAAGAAAACTATTGAAAAGAACTCAATTTTTGATCTCTACAAGTATACTAGTTTCTAGACTTTAAATTCAATATCACTACGTGCTTTATCATTCTAATCATTCAGGCTACTTCAAATCACATGATACACACAAATCAAGCTTCCAGTTTTGTTTATTATAAAAAAATTTAGCCCTTGGCCAAAAACAACAAAAAAGATCAACAACTTGAAGAATTTTCCTCAAGAAACCTGCCTTCCAACCTAAATGACACATTGTCCTAAATGTAGAAATATCATCCAGTAATAACAACATGAGAGCAAATCAAATGTAACAAGTAGAGGGTAAAGAATACCTTATATGATGAATAGAATAAACACTTGATTTCTCTTAAGTCAGTGAAAAACAAAGAAACAAAAGACAAGAACAAAGCAACCTAATCTACTAAAACCTAATCTACGAAAGCGAAGGAAAGGGATCTCCATCAGACTATGAGGCAGTCTTGATAAACAAGATCTTCTCAAACACGTGGCTTCATCCAGTACCCAGTAGATCGATGCCCCAATAGTCTAAAAGCCCGATAATCACAAGTAGAATTAGGAGCATCTTATTCCTATGAGAGACTTCATATAATTGTTCATCCGGGAACATGTCTACCATAGGCGTTCTCTCCACATAATTAGATGGTGCAAGGCAAGTGATTGACCGCTACACTTTCATGGACATTCCTCCTTTCAGTTTGATCGGGCACCACATTTTCAATTTCTTGTTCATCACAAATTTCCAAATCAGGCTGGGTGCCTCGACAAATAATATATCCACACTTGTTGGGAAGGGCTTAGAATCCCTCGAGGCATTCACTATCTAAAATCATTTCATCATTAAAATCAACATAGTGAGCCAGACATACTTCTAAGGGGTCGGAGCACAGGGTTGAAAGGAACTCATCCTCCACAATGGATTCAATCATATCAACTTCGTGGATGTCATCATCATCCCATTGTTGTTTACACACATTGAACACATTCAACTCTAGTGTCATATTGCCAAAACAGAGTTTCATGACTCAATTCCTGCAATTGATCACAACGTTTGAAGTTTCTAGTAATGGATGTCCCAAGTTGACAAGAATTTGAGTGCTTGCATTCATAATCGGTTAGGTGTCAAAGACAATGAAATCTATCGGGAAGTAGAATTTATCAATTTGTACCAGCACATCTTCCACTACCTCTTGGTATTTTCACTGAGCGATCAACAAGTTGTAAGGTTGTCTTGGTGGGTTTTAATTCACCAAGTCCAAGTTGCTCGTATATCGAGTAAGGTATAAGATTACTTGCTCCCAAGTCTAACAATGCTTGTTCTATCCTAAAATTTCCTATAAGTAAGAGATGGTAGGGCTATCCGGATATTTATATTTTGGGGGAGTGTTTTGTTTGATTATAGTACTCACTTGTTCCGTCAAGAAGGCCTTCTTTTGTACGTTGAGCTTTCACTTCACCATACAAAGATCCTTGAGAATCTTGGCATGTGGCGGTATTTGTTTTATGACATCCAGCAAGGGTATGTTAATTTTCATATGTTTGAAAACCTCCAAAATGTCTTGATTGTTAATCAGCGGTTTGGATTAGAGCAATCGTTGTGGTAACGGGGCTACAACTTTATGACCGAGCTCAGGCCCTTTTTTTGGTTGAGCATCGCTAGACTCATCATTACCTTTAGATTTCTCAAATTCCTCGAGTTTCTCAAATTTCTTCGAAATTGCTTTATCATTCACTTTACCACTTCTATGGGTGGTAATAGACCTAGCATGTTCGACATGTGGGTTGAAAGAATTTGAATCAACCACCTCATATTGGCATTTGGGGTTCGGTTGTGGTTGGGCTGGAAATATCTCTTTTTCCCGAACATTGAGGCGAGATTCAATTCTCTCAACTGAAGTTTTGAGCTCTTGCAAGGTTTGCATGGTGGACTAATTGATTCGCGTTTGTCCATGCGTGAATGCTTGCAATGTATCCTCTAGGGTCTTCTTCGATGGGGGCACATAAGGTGTACTAGTGGAGGGCCCTTGAGAATTGTTACTAGCGTTCGGCCGTTCGCAGTAGGTCCGTTTCTCCAACTGAAGTTGGAATGGTTCCGTCACTCGGGAGTATACGTGTTTGAATTTGGGGCACTAAAGGGGCGTTGATAAGCGTTCATGGCATTAACTTGAGGTTGCAACACCTCTTGGAATGCAGGAGTTGTAGGACAATCCTTAGTTAGACGTGTATTGCTCTCACATATACCCCAAGAACTTTCAACAACCTTACTGGGTTTCACCACATCGTTTTTCCTTAATTCCATGGTGTTGACCTTTGGAGTGAGACCTGTTATCTTTGCATTAACATCGTCTTCTTTTTTCAGAATGTAAATTCCTCCATTCTCCTTGGGCACAGGCTTGGTATTACTAGCTTTATTGGATGTATCCTATGATTGGGCATTCTCAGCTAGAAAATCAAAGTAATCTCAAGCTTCATCGGGATCTTTACTCATAAACTCACAATTGCACATCATCTATACGAATTGGCACATATTCGAGCTCAACCCATCATAGAAAAAGCTAATGACTCGCCATGTTTTGTAGCCATGATGTGGGCAAGTAAGCAAGAGTTCCTTAGACCGCTCCCAACATTAGAAAAACGTTTCATCCTCCTTTTGGGAGAAGTTCATAAAGTTGCGTCTTAGTGTGTTGGTTTTGTGAACCGGGAAAAACTTTCTCAGAAATTCCCTAGTCATCTTAGCCCATGTCCCGATAGATCTCGACCGTAAAGAGTGTAGCCATGACTTGGATCTCTCCTTTAAAGAGAAGGGAAACAACTTTAGCCTTCAAAGACGTTGTTGTAATGCAAGGTGGCCACAATCTCATCAAACTCTTTAAGGTGCAAGTATGGACTTTCAGAATCAAGTCCATGGAATTTTGGAAGCAACTGGATAACACCTGGTTTGCAATATATGTTACCAGTGTTTACAGGAAAAACAATACAAGATGGTGTGGTTGTTCTTGTAGGTTGTAGGTAATCACGCAACGTCCTAACCAGTGACATGTTGTGCACCTCGTTCTCATCAAAATTCGGTTCGTTCTCAGCCATAGTTCTAGTTGATTCACAAGCACTCATGTATTTTCTAATATGGCGGTGAATAGACAATCCTTCAACCAATCCTCATTCACTTAGATGACGAAGTGTGTGATCACTTACCCACTTGGGCATGAACACAAACAAACCCTAAAATTAAAAATCTAACCTTAGAAAAGCAAAAATGCAGAAGCAAAATCCTATAGCGAAACAACTAATTAAGAAGCAATTAAAAGAGAATAAGGGAAGGATGTTACCAGAAGGGGAGACACTTGACTCAAACAAAACCCTACAAAACAAATAGGAACGTTAGTAACTATAATCTAGAGAAATAAACTACTCTAAAAACACAAATTCTGAAAATGAAAACCTAGGAACTAAACCTATCCTAAAGCGTTCTCAACACACAATCCCCGACAATGGCACCAAAAAATTGGACAACTCGAAGTGCAGGGTTGCTATCAAATGGCACCTAAGTTTTTCTAAATGTGAGCTTTCTTAAGTTTTTAAAAAAGCACGATATTACTAAAGTTATTTCTCCCTCTCTACTAAAATATTCTTATGATTGTAATTTTTGTCCACTTTGTGATTTGGGCGTCGATCTGTAATTGATTTGATAACCGGGTTGTACCAAAGACTCTTCTAGTTGTTGATAAGTGCATATGGAGTAATTTGATGAACATGCATCTAAAGTTCACAACAGAAGAATGACAATTTTCATACTTGATGTCATTTATGTAAGTGTAGGGCTGGTAAAAATTCAAGCTGTGTGACTGAAGTTATCTTTTGTCTATCCTCCTCTTCATAATTTATACTGTCTCCTCCATGATGTCATCACTTTATATGAAAAGTAGTGTTGTCAAATATAGAAAGCATGATTTTCTTATTTTCTTTTTGTTAAGAAAGCTATGGTCAGGAAACCAGTTGGAAGAATTTTTAGTACCTTTGGTTTAGATGACTTGGGAGGCTTGGACCCCAGCCCTGAGGATACACGAGGATGATACAAGTATCCTCAGGTCAAGGATCCTATGATTTGTCTCGTTTACTGGCTTTCTTTCTTGTATGTCTCTAACCTGTTATTGTTGAAATTGAATGTGACCATTATCTGCTGGCAGGTGTAGGAAAAACATCACTTGTTCATCTGATTGTTAAGGGTTCTGCAATTGCTCGTCCTCCTCAAACTATTGGATGTACAGTTGGTGTAAAGGTGAGAAATTTCTTTTCTTCTGTGTTTCTAGAGATTCTATGCTGTTGCTGCTATTTGTGTATCTTTTGCTGAGTTCCTCTTGTTTCCTTTTATTCAGCACACCACTTATGGAAGCGCTGGCAGCTCATCTAATAGCATCAAAGGTGATGTGGAAAGGGACTTCTTTGTTGAACTCTGGGACATTTCAGGACACGAGCGATACAAAGATTGCCGATCTCTTTTTTATTCACAAATTAATGGTGAGTTAGATTACCCATTCCAAATGGTACAGAAATGATGCAAGAAATGCATGCTTGCCGGATAGATGTAGAAATGTGCCATTGGTAACCTAATTTCTGATAATGTTGGCAACTTGAGCCTCTTATTTCTGGTAAATGGCATTCTTTGTACTTTTACATTTGATCAACGCAGCCATCTTGTCTTGCTTATTCCCTTTCCCTGAAAACTAAACTGGTTGAAATGTGTGAGAAGTGATGTAAATTACATGAGGTCACTTGCATGCAGAAATGTATTTTTTGTTAGTTTGAAATCTATTATTTTTTACCGTATAGGTGTGTAGAATACCTCTTGTAAACTTAATTATCTACTGGATATCTTTCCCAATCTGGAACTGAGTAATGATGAACATAAAACACTAAAAATCATTAAATTCCTTTCTGTGGTGCGTTTACTGATTCTTCTTATCCCACAAACATCATCTTTATGGTATTTGTCAAGAGTTTGCATTACTCTCAAAATGATGGGGAGATATATAAGCTTACTCATTCTTAATTTTATGGAGTCATTTCTTAGTCAATGAAGCTGTCAGACATCTTATGTCTTGATGAGATCCAAGGCTGAATGTCCGATGACTTTTTGACTAAGAACTAATAGATAGACCAGTTCTTAGTATCGATTATATTGGCCAATATCAGCTGATATTATCCATGGTGTGCCGTAATGGCTGAAAGGTTTGGCAACTGTTACACATTACAGGGTCGTAAATGCCATTATGGAAAAAATGACCCGTAATGGCTGTTACACCCCCCGTAAGGACGAAATAGGTTTTTCGGGTTTTTTTTTCCCCAAATAAAAAAAGGAGAATGTAATGGCCTATATCATAATGATGCGGGACAATTAACCACTTGCTCTAAAAGCTTGAACTAATAGAGCATGGCGAATCAATTCCGTTATCTCATAGCCCAGGCCCCACATCTCATGGGTTAGGACCTCGGCCGACCCCCCTCATGGGCCTCACTTCACACGGGTTCTGCTTCACACGAGCCACCCGCTTCACACGGATGGGGGCCGCCTCACACCAGCCACCCGCCTCACACCGGCCGCCCATCCCGAGTGTGCCTCTGCATCCCATAGGCCACCCCACTCGAGCTCGGTGTGAAAATGGCCTTGCATTAATCACGTCTGGTGAAGAGTCTTGAAGATGAGATCTCTCACTTTGATACCACTTTGATGCAACACAATTAACCGCTTGCTCTAAAAACTTGAATTGATAGAGCATGACGAATCAATCCCTTTATCTCATAGCCCAGGCCCCATATCTCATGGGTTAGGACCTCGGCCGAACCCCCCTCGTGGGCCCCACTTCACATGGGTTCCGCTTCACACGAGCCACTTGCTTCACACGGATGGAGCTCACCTCACATGGGCCGCCCACCCCGAGTGTGCCCCTACATCCCATAGGCCCACCCCACTTGAGCCCAGTGTGAAAATGCCTTTGCATTACATAAATGTAACAGTGGTGGTCATTATAGCCACTGTTACCGTTACAGAATACCTTGATATTATCTGTATTGCATGTGCTTGAACAAAACAACCAGAGAACTATAAAATTTCCTTGATGCCGATAATATTGCATTGTATAGATGATATCATGTGATATTTCAAGTTATCGCGAGATATGATTTGGATTCTTTTATAGAGTTTCCCGATATTGTCGATACATGTGATTGGTATTGACAATATCAAGGCAACTCATGGGAGGTCAAAAAACAAAAAACAAAAAATAAAATTTTTAAAAAGATTTATTTTTAATGGGAAATTTTAGGGGGAATCTCTTGGTGGGATATAATAGTCTATAACATACATTGCTCCTGTTGGAGCTTTGTGCTCTCATTGCTGGTCTCAACCTGGTCCCAAGCCTCAGGTTGGTAGATGATGTCAAACTTTTGCCATAACTTCCATCATGGATTTGAACAATGTGACATTCCAAACTCACCCTTGATAGAGTGGAATGGCGGAATAGGATTCATGTAGGGATAAGGCTTAGATGATGATGAATCTCTTGGTGGGATGTAGTGGGCACTTGTATTTTTCTTACTTTTTGGTTTTTGGATGTATTGTTTGTGTTTTGGCACTTGCAATGTATGATTAATGAATCAGATGAACTCTCTTTTTGATATAATTGCATAATATTTTACAGAAAATGCACTTGTTCAAAGGAGCTTATTATGCATTGTTGTTTTTTTTGGCAATGTTTATGCATTCTTGTTTTTTTTTTTTTTGGCAATGTTTTGAGTTCCTAAGTGTGTAATCATGTCTTTGTAACATCTCTTGAAGTTTCATTGAAAAATTCTATCAATTTCTCAATGTTTCTTAATGTTTCTCTCAGGCAATGATACATTCCCTGATACATGTGACATTTTGCCTATGCTATACCAATATGTTTCCGTATCTCAAGGGTGTAATACATGCACACTGATACTGAAAACACTGGATAGACCCTGAATAAGGGCTTAGTGCTTTGTCGCTATATTTATGAATATTTCTTATGGTATTCTATTTAGAGAAATTTGATAGCTACTTAGGGGAGCAAAATTCACTTGGTCTTATAATGAAAATCCTCTAGTCATGAATTTTCATGATCCTCTCCTCATCACCTCATCCTTTTGAAAACACGTCTCCTTATGTGACTCGGCATGCCCATCCCAAAAGATTATTTGACCACAATCTGATTTGCCTGTCCTGAGTTGTGGGGTCCTAAGCTTGTCCGTTTTGAGATGATGTGGACAGATCATGAGTTTTTCATTCCCTGGTTCAAGATTGGTGGGCTAAGTGTTCAGTGGATGGTGACAAAGTGAGGAATGCGATTTTCTATTCCAAGGGTTACTAGGCACTTGGCTTGATTTTCCGTTGGCTTCTTCCATATTTGTAGGAAGGTGGTTGAACTGGATTTGATGACTATGTTACGTGAGTCTCATGAAAGGGCCTTCATTTGCAAATCAGTTGGTGCCTCTTTTATCTCTCTTATCCCTAAGGAGGAGGGAACTGAGTTGTTCAACTTTACACTCATCAGCCTTGTTGGAAGTGTCTACAAGATCATTACTAAAGTCCTCTCGGCAGACCGAAAAAGGCGGTTGGGAGAATTATCTCATCCTCTATATGCCTTTCTTCTTGGTAGGTCAATTCTTGATGGGCCTTTTCATTCTAATGAGCTTGTGGACGACTATTCCAGGAGAGGGCTGTTGGGTTACCTTTTACATATGGATCTGGCTCAGGCGTATGATTGTGTTAATTGGAGGTTCCTTTTGGTATATGTTATGCCGTATGGGGTTTGAGCTAAAGTGGTGTTGCTAAATTAGAGCCTGTATTATGTTGGGGTGGTTTTCAGTACTCATTAATGATACCCCTAAAGGCTTTTCAAGGGGCAACGTGGGATTCGGCAAGGAGACCCGTCTCCTCTGCATTTCTTGATTGTGGCTGGGGCTTAAACCAAAATGCTTCACAAGGCAGTAAGCGCTGGGATTATCAGAGGCATGTATCTGGGTAATGGGGAGGGCGTGGTGTCCCACTCTCAATACAAATGAGAGTTGCTGCCTTTTGAGATATTTGGCTTCGTTTTGAGGTTGTTTCTTGAATGAAGGTCAATTTGGTTGTGAGCATCGTTGGCATCAATCATGGCAGTGGGGAGGTTGAGGCTATTGTGAGGGAGGTGGTCTATGGGGTGGTGTCCTTCCCTATTTTGCATCTTGGCATCCCAATCTCCATTGGTAGGCCCGAAAAGGATGTCTAGGATGCTATCATTTAAATGTTTAACAGCAAGCTTGCTTCTTGGAAGGGGAAGCTCCTTTCCATTGGTTGCAGGGTCACTCTAATTAAATTAGTCTTAGCAAGTTTGCCTGTTTACTTGTTGTATGTCCTGAGATGCCTGGTGGTTGTGGCTGCAAATATCGAGTTGATGCAGATGAAGCTTCCATTATTAAGTAGTGAGGGTGGGTGTAAATTCCATTTAGTTGCTCAGTCCGAGGTGTTTAAGCCACTGGTTTCTGAGGGTCTGGGAATTAGAGATGTCAGGATGTGCAACATTTTCCTTCTCTAGAAGTGTTGGCTTTTGGGAAATGGAGATCCGTTGTTGTTAAGGAGTTCGTTGGTACAAAATGTGGAGTTGCAGACAATGGCTGGGATATCAATTGTGCTTTGCGCAATTCGGGCTCGCACATCTGGAGACCAATTTCCAAGGCTCACCCCTTCTGCCACAGTCACTTCATTTCTGAGTAGGCAATGCACATGGTATTCTAGCTTTCCTCTCTGTGAGTTATTTGAAGATCTTTATATTATATTGTCTCTTGAAGTGTTGTAGGCACCTTGTTCTAAAGAAGTGGCAGCATTGTGTGGTGCCTGCTTTTCAGGAGAAACCTAAAAGATGAGGAGATTGGGAGCTTCCATGAGGTAATGAAGTTTCTCCAGGGTGTGTACCATGTACTTTCCAATGGGGGTTGTGGATATGCATATCTGATCCTCAGAACCTTTTGGGGCTTCTTTAGTCTGATCAAATGATGAGGAGGATTTCTGTGGTGGCTCTGAGTTGCTCTGATCCTTATCCACAGATTTGTAATGCCCCTGTTCCTCTGAAGGTCAGAGCGTTTGTGTGGCTTGCATGTACTGATAAGATTCTAATAGTCGACCACTTGCATTATAGAGGTACTGCCATTCCAAACAGATGTTCTTTGTGCTTCGCAACTGAGGAATGTGTTTCCCATTTCTGTTTATTCACTGCAAGACAGTGAGAGATGTTTGGGTGTAGATTTGGAGTGCTTGGGTGTTTCTGAACCTCGTATCTGATCTGGTGGCAGTGGTCTATGTCGACGTTGGGGTCCATTGGGTGATATCTGTGAGATATTGTGCCTTCAGTAACGTGGGTGCTGTGGCTAGAAAGAAATAAAATAATCTTGGAGGTGAAAGTTTTGTCCGTGCTCTCGATATCCTCTAATATTTTTTTGGAGTATCAGTATTAGGCTTTTGGTTGGCCGCCATTCCAGCAGTTTCTCTACAGCTGGGATTCTACTCTTCAGCTTAATCAGAGTCCTCTGTGTGGGATAAAACTAAGTGGTATCAAACTCACACACCCTTGGTGGGTACATGTTGTTGATGGATTCAGACAATCCATTTAGTGGTCCACCTTCTGGATGAGCCATAGCCTGAAAATTCATGCTGATTTGAACTTCATAACTATCCGATGTACCCACATTTTTGGACAGCCTAGAAAATCTTAGAGCAGGGCCAGAAAAAACTGTAGATTGAATGGTTGGAAACAGCCTATTGCTGCAATTCTTTAACTTGTGTGCATCCATGAAGTGGCCTAGCAATTGATCAGTTCATATGGGTCCCTACTAATGGCTCAATGGTAGATTCACAAGAGTTTCAACACAGAGGTCATGGGTTCGAGTACCCTTTGTGGTGTGTGGGTGTGAGTGTGTGTGCGTTTAAAAAAAATTTGATCGGTTCATATAGATTGACACATGGGATACCATTTACTAAAGAATAGCTGTTGCAGTGGATCTGTTCCCCCTTTTTTTTTGTCTGATGAAATTGCAATGACTGTTTATCTTATGTGGCATATGAGGTTATTCAAGGAAATACGATCTATTGAAATTGTTGAATTTAGCTGTTTTTTGCTTGACATTCATGAGCAGGCGTTATATTTGTTCATGATCTTTCCCAAAGGAGGACGAAAACAAGCTTACAGAAGTGGGCAGTTGAGGTGGCAGCAACAGGGACATTTTCAGCTCCTCTAGGGTCTGGTGGGCCTGGTGGACTTCCTGTTCCATACATAGTTATTGGCAACAAAGCAGATATTGCCACTGAGGGAACAAGGATAAGCAGTGGCAATCTTGTTGATGTTGCTCGGCAGTGGGTTGAGAAGCAGGGCTTACTTCCATCCAGTGAAGAACTTCCACTGACAGAAAGCTTTCCGGGAAGGGGAGGCCTTATTGCCGTAAGAACTCCCCATCTTAAAGCTCATATCTATGTTTCCATGCCAGATCATTTTGGTTTGTTATGTTACATGTTATTCTAGTCTTCTTTTTTCCATCAATTCATATATGTTTATGTGTTTTGAGTTGCGAGGGAATTGTTTAAAGATAACAATTGATTTTAATGGATTGTGATTGAGCAGGATATTTGTTGTATCCAATGTTGTCACATCGCATATGTGATCATGTGCAATTGCATATGCCTATGGCATATGTGGTTGTATATATATATATCTCGATTTTTTTTAAAAAAAATCAGAAAAATAGGGGGGAAAATAAGAAAAAAAAGAAAAAAAAAAGAAAATAGGGGGAACTTTCCTAAGTTAATAGATAAATAATTTTATATGCCCTTGCAATACATTTAAGTATAATAAAACCAATTAAACAATGAATTAAACATTAAGTCATCAACATTCGACAGTACAGTTAACAAATATCAATCAACAGTCAACATCAACACCCTTAGTAGGTAAACAAAATGAAGAAGCTATTTATTTATTATTGATCTATTATAACTTTATAACAAAATAACAGTAAATGATAAATGGCTATGCTACTATATACATTGATCTATTTGCCATTGTGGCATTTGATTACCGCCACCATCGTCATCATCACCATCATTATCCGAGTCATCTCTTTCTTCTACATAAACTTCGTCTTCTGTTTCTTCATCATTTGTACGTATTAATACTTCATCAACATCCAACGATGAATCTTCAGCTTAATCACCATCATCTCCTCCTTCTATCTCCTCAATCTCTTCAACGGATTGACTGCTACTACTCGCCCCCTAGCTCTTCCTTATCCTTCACCTTCGAGTGGAAGTAGAAGTATATTCTCTAGGTGTCGATCCGTATGCAACATCTTCAACTTGTGCCCATGTCAGGTTCTCTCCAGCAAATACCGGGTCCTTCGTCTTTACGAGCCACTTGTTATCTGCATCTACCTCATCTAAGTAGATAGAGTCAAAGAAACCAGACTTTTCTTTCCTATTATGGAATTGTTCTCACAATTTTTGATTGTATTAGATGAAGACCAAGTCGTTGAACTTCTTTTGCTCTGGGCGATTCATTTTCTTGGTGTGAATTTGCATGAAAGAAAGCGTATTTAGCATTATCTATTTAGTTAATTAGCTTACACTTATAACTTATAAATTGAAGTTATAATTACTAAACTTACTGCTTCGAACGTGCTCTAGTTGAGCCTGGTTGAACATGTGAATCCAAGAATCTTCATAGAAGTTGGATCCTCAGTTAGCTGAGAAAAACAGTTTTAATATGTTAGACTTTATAGATTACATTGTAAAAAAACTCTTTGTAAAAGAGCTGAGACATTCATACTACTTACTGGGCAATTTCATTGTCCGATACCTGATGACGATATCCCTTGATAATATGCCCTCTTTGTATAGAAGTCCAGTAAAACTTAGCTCCCGTCCTATTCTTCTCTATCTGGAATCATTCTTTTCAACATATCAATAAATTCAACCATATGTATAGTAAGTGCTTCTGCTGGATTAGGAGAAGCGAATAAACAGGCTGGGTTAAGGATGTACGCAGCCGAATACAATGGAGATGACATTTGGCTGTCCCATTTTTTATCTATAATATCTATAATTAGCTTGTAATCACTGTCTCTATAGTTAAAATGGTCCATGATCTTATTTCTCGCCCTCTCCATCGCATCATATATGTAACCTATTGCAGATTTCTCATCCCCGTCCACCAATCGCAACACAGTGACTAAGGGCTCAAATGCTTTTAGCGCCTTTACCACTTGTATCTAAAAACTTTGCAAAAGGATTATTTGTTGAACCTGTTTTCTTTCAGCCTTCTTCGATCAAGGCTTACTTGTCAAATCGGCTGACACTACAAAGCTTCTAAGTTCCAAGGTATCCCGTATCGGTATCGGTTGGCGTAACGGTGCCCTCTGATACTGATACGGATACGAGGGTGTAACGGCGATGCGAGGGCGAAATGACCCATAACGGTGCAATTTTTTTTTTGCCAAAAAATATGGATTAAATCCTGAATATTTTAAGTATTCCAAATATGCATTCATTTATAAATTGGAACATGTTTATGGTGGTGTAACGGTCCACTCTTTGGTGAGAAGTTGTATCGGATTGTCTGATGAATTTATGAACCAAACAACTTGGATTTGACTACAAAACTCATATATTTAATTTTCTAACTATCTACTATCAATGATAGATATATTAGAATGAATGTAATATGAAAATATCTTACATGTGTAATATATTCGAATTAAAAAAAAGGGCCGAAAATAGTGCGTAAATAGAAAAAATTATAAAAAAATATAAAATGATCAACAATTTGTAAAATGGACATTAACATGTTTTACTATGATTAACATATCATATTCTACCGTTAAAACAACAAAACATTCAATAAAAAATGATTTTTCGAATTTTAAAAAAAGGGCCGACAATAGTACATAAATAGAAAAAAATTATAAAAAAATATAAAATGACAACAACAATATGTAAAATGGATATTAATATCTTCTATTATGATTAACACATCATATTCTACCATTCAAACAGTAAAACATTGAATAAAAAATATAAATACCTATTTTTAAGGAATTTCTGGAAAATGGCTCACGGAGCTTCGAATCAAGAAAATCCTTAATATAAGTTATTTTTATTTGTAATATCAAGCTAAGAGTGGTCAAAAATAGCAATAGAAAGATTTAGGAAGAGTTTGGAAGAAAGAAGTTTCAAAAAAAGTGAAAAAACATAACTTAAAAAGCAAAAAAAATGGCCATTTTTTGACCGTTACGGGGCAGTAACGGCCGTTACAGCTACAGAATCAGGGGGTGCCCCGTTACCGCTCCGTATCGCGTAACGGCCACTGCCATTACCGATACGTATCGGCTGATACGGCCGTGTCGTAACGGATACAGGACACCCTGCTAAGTTCTGATTTATTTGCATGTAATCTTTATAGTATTAAAAAGGCTGTAGCGAAGCAGGTGACTGCTGGACATAGCAAGTTACCCTCAATGTGTTTTTTCATTCGACTAAGAAGAATGACGTGTTTGTACATAAAGACCGTGATTCTTCTAGCCCTTGCATGAACATTTAAAAATAACCTACATATATCTTCTAACATCAGATCAACACAATGGGCCACACATGGAGTCCAAAATAAATGACGCCTCTTCTCCATAAGAAGAAGACCGACCAATACATATGAGGTTGTGTTGTCTGTAATTACCTATATAACGTATTCCTCACCTATTTTCTCAAATACATTATTATTATTATTATTTTTTTGAAAGATGAAATGAGATTGCATTAAGAGAGAGAAGAAAGACAAAAGGAAAGCAGAAAGAAAACAACCAGGACCACACCGAAACCAAAGCAAAACAAAGCGAACTGAGAAAAGGAGATCCACTGAGATAGCAGATCAGCCCAACTCAGGACCCTAAAAACCCCAAATCAGCACCCTTCAACACATCGACCTAAGAGGCCCACTTAATGAGGGCTTTCTTGGCCTTAGAAACAACAAAAAGAGCCGAATGGGCTTCATCCCTAAAACATCTGTTATTTCGCTCCTCCCAAACAAACCACCGGATGGCGAGCACCGACATCCTCCAAATCTTGGTCTTTACTTTGCCGATGTAGACCCCGTGCCACGCTTGCAGGAGTAGATCCACCTTATCAGGGAAACAAAAACTGATGTTGAAACAACGCAAGAAAACTGCCCAAATGTGGGAGATAAAGGGGCAGTGATCCAGCAGATGATCAACTGACTCCTCATCTCTCATACAGCATAAGCAGATGTTAGGAATTTGCATCCCTCTTTTTTGAAGATTATCAATAGTCGGGATTTTCCTATGCCCCACTAACTAGCTAAAGACCGAAATTCTGGGGGGAATCGCGTATTTCCAAATAAAACCCACCCCTCTGGCCTGATTTTGAGATGAGGGAGTAGTGATCAGGGAATAGCGAGAGGAGACCGAGAATCTGCCTGTCTTGCAATGGGCCCAAACCAACCTGTCAGGAGACGACGTGGAGGGGATGATCAAAGAAATACAATCCAACAAGTTAGCGAATTCGTTAAGCTCCTAGTCTTGAAGATTGCGCCTGCAAACGATGTTCCACACAGCTCTATTACCCAACATCTCATAACAGTCCTTCACAAACATGGAATTGGCAGGGGCAAGAGAGAAGATGTGAGGGAATCTGACTTTGAGGGTACCACCCCCCACCCAGTTGTCTTGCCAGAACCGAACATTTGCTCTGTCGCCAAGGTCGAAGCAGATACCACTTAGAACCTTTCTCTTGGTTCTAAGAATGTCCTTCCAAATAGCAGAAGCCCTATAAGTGGAAGACTGTTTAGTCCACCAGCCACCGATGGACTCCCCATATTTATGTTTAACAACAACATTCCAAAATCTGTCCCTTTCCGTCTCCAATCTCCAGATCCATTTACCTAATAAAGCCTAATTCATCGATTTGAGATCCCTTATACCAACACCTCCGTCTAAAGTCCGCCTACAAACATGCTTCCAATTTAGAAGATGAAATTTATTGCCGCTGTGATTTCCGAGCCACAGAAAATCGCGCCTGCATTTTTCAAGAGAAGCCAACACCGAGCTAGGGCACTTGAGCAGCGACATAAAGTAAATAGGAAGGTTGGAGAGGGAAGCTTTGATTAAGGTTAGACGGCCTCCAAGGGAAAGGTACCGACACTTCCATCTAGCCAGTAATTTCTCAACCCTGGTAACCACTTTGTCCCACATTCATTTAGGAGGCCTCCCAATACAAAGGGGAAGGCCGACGAACGAACAGGGGAGAGATCCAGGAGCACAGCCAAAAAGATCTGAAAGGGTCGTAAGCTCCTCACTGTCCATATTAATACCAAACATGAGAGATTTGACCAGATTTATTCTTAAGCCAGAAACAGCCTCAAAACAGCGAATAAAAGTATGCAGATTAGACACCATGTCAACGTCGGCTTCCGAGAAAAGAAGGGAATCGTTAGCGTACTGAATGATCGAGATTGGACTCCTCATCCCGTTAATCGTTATGCCCCTGACCACACCTTCCATCTGACCTCTATGAAGCATCTTCGAGAGGGCTTCCATAATGATAAGAAAAAGAAAAGGAGAGAGGGGATCTTCCTGCCTGAGCCCCCTCGAGCTATGAAAAAAGCCTTTTGGAGAGCCATTTAGAAGCACTGAGAAGTAGGCAGAACTTAAGCATTCCTTGGTCCAGAGACACCACTTCGACCCAAAACCCATCCGCTTCATAAGGTAGAGCAGAAAAGACCAATCAACATGGTCGTACGCCTTTTCAATGTCAAGCTTGCACATGACAGACTTGGACCCGGAGGAGGCAGATTCCAAGCATTCATTCGCAATAAGAGTAGCGTCCACAATCTGTCTGCCGGCTATGAACGCACTCTGATTTCCAGAGATAATTCTATCCATCACCCGACTCAGACAAATAGCAAGGATTTTTGCCAGGATTTTGTAAGGGCTGCCCAACAAACTAATCGGCTTGAATTCCTTCAACGAGTCAGCGCCAGGGGCTTTGGGAATAAGAGCAATGAATGAGGCACCAAAACTTTTAGAGATCTTTCCATTGGCATAGAACCCACGAAGAAAACTGAAGACATCGTCGCGAAGAAGCTCCCAGAAATGCTGAAAAAACAGAATAGGAAAACCATCCGGCCTAGGAGCCTTGTCCCCTGCCATGCTGTCAATGGCATGTTTGGCCTCTTCCGAGGAGAAAGGAACTTCAAGCAGATTTGCCTCTTCGACCGAGAGACCATCGAAAACCAGATCATCCAGGAGCGGCCTTTGCCAATTTTCAGCAGTGAACTGATTGGAGAAATAAGAAACAACTTCATCCGCGATTGCGTCTCTGTCATCTATCCGGACCCCATCCACAATAAGGGTGCTAAGCCTATTCAAGGAAGCATGAAGACTAGCCATATTGTGAAAAAACTTAGTATTACAATCACCTTCTTTCAACCAGCTGATACGAGCCTTCTGTTTCTAAGAAATCTCCTTCTCCAACGCCCTGTTTGCCAATTCCTGAATAATGTGGATCCTACGAGACATAATGTCGGAAGACATCGGAGTCCCCTCAGCCATAGAATCAATCTAACTTAACTCAGATAAAAGGGATTCCGATTCCTTCTCCCTATCTAAGTATAGACTTTTCTTCCACTTCAACAAATCTTGCTTAAGACGATTTAATTTGAAACGCAGCTTGAAATCTGCATATCCCTCAACCGAATACTCTGCCCACCAACTGAAACCATCTGATGAAAACCCGCAATCTTCAACCAAGAAACATCGAAACGAAAAGGCCTTGGACCCCAATTTTGATCATGCACCTCCAACAGAATAGGGCAGTGGTCCGACGTGACCCTGGGAAGAATTGATTGAGAAGAGGATGGAAAAAGTTCAAGCCAGAAAGGTGAAATAAGGAATCCGTCGAGTCTGGACATAAAAGGAATGGAGCGACCGTTAGACCACGTGAAGTGGGACCCATTTAATGGAAGATCTACAAGCTCCTGATCATCGATCCAGGAGGAGGACATAGCATTAGACAAGGAATTTCCGTGTGATTTCTCCTCCACAAAATGAGTGATATTGAAGTCCCCCATGAGGCAACAGGGATCGTCGAAGGCCTGAATGGACGTTGACAATTCTTCCCAGAAAAGAGCTCTCTGAGCATCCTGATTAGGACCGTACACAGCACAAAATAAGCAAGTAAGACCCGAAGATATATGCTGAAGCGTAGCCGTCACCGAAAAGGAACCGATCGAACTACCTTGGACAACCCAAAGAGACGATCTCCAAGCGAGAATAATACCACCAGAGCTGCCGACTGCATCTAAGGCAATCCAATTGATATCCTTGGCCTTCCATAGAGTGCCCATTAGTTTGTCATCACAACCCCTGACCTTTGATTCCTGAAAGGATACAATATCTGGACTGTATCGATCGCATGAGTCTTTGATCAAACACCTCTTCTGTTTGGACCCCACTCCTCTGACATTCCAAGATATAATCCTCATTGAGTAACCTCGCTTCCCCGAATATTCGAACCCATCCCAGCCGCTGTATAGACGCCAATCTCAGATCCACTCGTAGGACGCTGACGCGCTTCCTTAGTGCACGGCGATCTGGCTTGTCCAGTTCTACCTCTGGGCGATTTCGAAGTCGATAGAGGCCTACCTCTTGTCTCCACACACTGAAAGAGGGATAGAAAATCTTCGGGGCAGTCCCCAAAAGAGAGCCCTAAAGCTCTGCCCACGTGACCCAACGCGTCTCGTATCCATTTCTTCTTTTGAATGGTATTCAACAGATTGGCCCGATGCGACTCGTTGAGAAATTGCCGCGCCGAGTCTGTATGTGGGGGAAGAAAAGCAGCAGACCGCATCTGAAGAGGTTCAACTTCGATCACCTCAAGAACCGGCTGATTAGGGAACAAGGACAACAGGCATTGATCGGGCCAACCTTCAGAGTGAGCAGGGGAAGAAGGCCTGTCGGATGGAGTAGAATGATTGTCAGAATGGAAGGAACCTTGATCGAAATCAAAGCTCTGCCTAGGCCGAGGAGACAAGCGAGAGGATGGCGGAAGATGTGAGCAGTTAACCGCAAACGCCGAGCAAGAGCCCGACCTCCTGGCCCAAACTGATTCATCGATCATGGAATGTTGCAGCGCTAGATCCGGAGAGAAGAGAGAAGCAGAAAGGGGCAGAAGGGGCAACGACTTACCAGAAGTAATGAGCGCGGGTGGGAGAAACTGAGTCGACACGGGCATGGATGAGGAACTGGGGTTCGAATATTCCTCAAATACATTATTTAGTAAGTTAAACAAGCATTCTCTAATATGCGAATGACCCGATGGATCCACGGACTTCAAGAACATTGTCTCAGCTGGACAATTTACTAGAAAGTTAATGAGAGACCGACCAGATCTATCGGTCCATCCATCGACAATAAGTGAACACCCATATGTTTTCCACGATTCCTTATATTCAGCTATAAAGGATCGTGTATAATCAACTTCGACTTTAAGGCGTCTCCCTCATTTCATGATATGAATGACGTTTAAGTCCAAGTCTTAATTGACCTATAGCCTCAACCATAACTTTGAAACTTCTCGATTTAACTACGTTGAAAATAATGCCGGTTTGGTAAAATCACTTAGCAATATATTGAATAGTGGTATTCCTATCTTTTTGTTTATACTGATTTTTTAAAGTTGTTTGAGCCAACCTTTTGCCCCGACTCCTTTGGTTGACCACATCCTCGGAGTGTGGTATACATCATCTATCCATGGGCTCATGCCCTCGGGCTCTTTTCGAGGCCATTGGTTGTGGTCTAGACCGGCCTGTTGAACTAGGGGGAATAGGACTAGCTTGATCTACATCAACTATATTTATATCTTCATACGCGCCTTGTTCCATCTATTCCTCATGATGTACGACACTATCGCATCTCTTTCTCGATTGTTTATCCATATACTCCATGATCTCCCTTCGGATTTCTGGAGTAATTTTGTTGCATGCTTTTGCATTTGACCCCGGTAACTGTGCAACGTGTTGCTTATGCTGCGCAATGCCACTGGAACCCACATACCCACATAACTCACATACTATGTGAGTCTCATCCGTAGTATTATGATAGTGCCCATACTTCTAACCCGGGTCATTTAACTTGGGTTTCAAAGAGGAAGATTGGGAAGAAGACATGATATTGGTATGTGTATTAATTCTTCTTGTTATAACTTGTAAGTTGTAAACTAGTAAAAACTAAAGTAAAGACTAAAGAGTCAAGACGAGAGAGAGAGAGAGAGAGAGAGAGAGAGAGAGAGAGAGAGAGAGAGAGAGATACAAAAACACAAATTACACAATTTAAAATTTGGAAATATATTCTTCACTTCTTGTCTTCACTCTTGACTCTTGAATGTTGTAGACTTGTAGTCTTCTACTCTTGTTGCTCTTGCTCTTGTAGAACGTAAACTCTTTCATTTGAGTTTGAACTCTTACTTGATTCTTGATAGTTGAATCTTATGGATCTTCTTGTAAGTTGTAAGTAACAAACTAAAAAAAAATATGTTTTGAGTCCCTTGACTCCTGAATGTAAAGAAAGAGAGATAGAAAGAGAGAGTGTGTGTATGAATATGATTATGATTTATTTATGAATGAATATTATGTAACTTACTAGAGAATGAATATTAATAAATAAGAGAATGTAGAAAATGACATGAATGAGAAATACGAGATGCAAAAATTAAAATGATATTTAGAATAAACTAGAAAGAGATAGAAGTAAAATTAGAAAATGAAATGTGAGACTTGAATTGACTTGAATTTAATTTCTGTGTATTCTTTCTTGCTTTACTTTCTTGAATCTTGAAAGAAATATGGAGCTTGGGCCTTAGAATTATGTAAGAGAGAATGAGAGATTTGAGATTTTGAATGTGTGTAGAGAGAGAGAGAGAGAGAGAGAGAGAGAGAGAGAGAGAGTTTGAGTGCATGTAGTATTGCAAATAGGAGGGTTTGAATGCCTATTTGTAGGGGAAAAAAGGCAGATTTTTTTTTTAATAAATAATTTCCAACGGTCAGATTTCTGACCATTGGCCAATATGCGATCGCATATGCTGTATGCGATCCCATACATCGCATATGCGATTGCATATTCTCACGCGAGTGGCATATGCGATCACATGTGCAGAAATCGCATATGCCACTGTCGCGTATGCGATTTCTACTCCTTTGTGCGCATATGCGATCGCATATGCGAATGTGGGATCGCACATGACAACATAGGTTGTATCCTTGTCGTTCCTTCAATCCTTACATAGTACGACCCAAAAGTAGATAATTTTTCCCACATTAAGGATAAAAAAGTTTTCTTCCATTTCTATGGTTAGGTTTCAATTCTTATTTGTTTTCCTTACCCAAGATAGTTTAGAAGGCTTCTAGTAATTGTTGTTGCAACTTATTCAGAGCTTTGGTAAGTCCATAAACAACTCCACACACAGCCATATGTGCCAACTTGACATTCATGGGACATTTGAACCATGCATCAGGGGCCTGACCATGTAGATGATCTGGCCCAAAGTTCAGTCTGGTCAACTCATTTGGTGGGCCATGCATGTACGGTAATGAAGGATGGCTTGAAAAAGTTGCCAAGGTCCACCCTCAAGGCTAAGGTGTGACCTGCTTGGTGAGGGGGTTGCCTTGATTTGGGCCAAGTTGACCACACAGTGAGTTCCACCTGATGCATGGTTCATATGTCTCACATCTGCTGCCAGTTTGATGCAGGACATGAAATTAAATATGACATGCAACATTTCAAGCTTTAGATCATACCAATTTTAAACAATTACAAAATTCCACGTCCATTCAACAAAGGGAATCTATGAGGGTCTAAAAGCCTACACACGTTTAGGGCTGGATCAAATAAAATTATAAACCAAACAATGCTTAAAAGAGTGTAAGATTCATCCACTCTTGCAAAGGATTGTTCCCCAATTCAAGAGATTCATTGTGTTTCAATTCGGGGAAAGTCTAGGGTTTACAAAAGTTGGAAAAACTTGAAATTTAGAATTATCTAGGGTTAGGTTTAGGGATTTAAGGCGAGAGGAGTGAAATAGGAGAGAGAATAACCTGAGATAGTCCACACGTGTGGACAACAGCTCAGCTTAGATGCACGTGCGTGGGTTCCTGTCCGCACGTGTGTGGGGCCCACGAAACTGGAAACGGCTAGCTAGGGGAGGTCTACCCTCATTCCAAGTTTCATGTCGATCCGCGGTCCAGTGTGTGCGTAGTGCTCTGCCGAAGTTTCGGCCCCTTGGTGGGCTAGAATTTGAAAATCTGCTGTAAAAGAGAATTTGCGTACAAAGTAAAGATAAATCTGAAGATGGAAAGGCTGTGGGAGATGATGGATGTGGGGTGTAGAAGGTGTGGACGATTTGGGATGGTTGTGGCTTCACATTACGGTAGTTAGCCCTTCTAGGAAGGGAGGGTTTCACACCCAATTAGCTTCTTCAACTCCGAGGAATAGAGAAGAAAAAATGCAGAATTTTATTCATAAACTTCAATGAAAAATAAACCTACATGGGGTTGCCTATTTATAAGAAAACTCTAAACCCCAAAAGCCGCGCCATGTGCGCACACTATTACTTAGAGACGAAGTAACCAAGGAATGCCAAATCGGTTACGTATCGGCCGATATAACGGAAACGGTGGTGACCGTTACACGTTTCGGGGTCGTATCGGCCGATACGGTTTTTTGTAGCCGTATCGGCCGATACGGGCCCGATACGGGGGCGTATCGGCCGTTACGGGCTCGTTACGGGCCGTTACAGGCCCGTAACAGGCCCGTATCGACCTTTTTCCATTTTAAGCTTTGTTTTTGCTGTTTTTTTGAAACCTCTTGCTTCCAAACTATTTCTTACTCCTTTTACTACTAATTTCGACCAACTTTGGCTGAGTATTTGAGATAAAAACACATTATATTATGAATTTTTTTGAATCAAAGTTCGATGGGCCATTTTTCAGAAATTTGTCAAAAATATGTATTTATATATTTTTAATACGTTTTGTTGTTTTAATCATACCATATGATGTGTTAATCATAGTAAAACATGCTAATGTGCATTTTACAGATTTTGGGTGTCATTTAATATTTTTTTATATTTTTTTCTATTTACGCATGAATTTTGGTCCATTTTTTTAAAATTCGAAAAATCAATGTTTAATGGTTGTATTGTTGTTTTAATTATGCCATTTGATGTGTTAATCATAGTAGGACATGTTAATATGCATTTTACAGATTTTGGGTGCCATTTTATATTTTTTTTTATATATTTTTCTATTTACGCATTTATTTTGGCCCTTTTTTTGAAAATTCGAAAAATCATTTTTTAATGATTCTTTTGCTGTTTTAATGATGCTATATGATGTGTTAATCATAGTAGAACATGTTAATGTGCATTTTACAGATTTGGGGTACCATTTTATATATATTTTTATATTTTTTTCTATTTACGCATGAATTTTGGCCCTTTTTTTTTAAATTCGAAAAATCAATTTTTAATAGTTGTTTTGTTGTTTTAATCATGCCATATGATGTGTTAATTATAGTAGAACATGTTAATGTGCATTTTATAGATTTGGGGTGCCATTTTATATTTTTTTTTATATTTTTTTCTATTTACGCATTTATTTTGGCCCTTTTTTTGAAAATTCAAAAAATCATTTTTTAATGATTCTTTTGCTGTTTTAATGATGTCATATGATATGTTAATCATAGTAGAACATGTTAATGTGCATTTTACAGATTTGGGGTGCCATTTTATATTTTTTTTTATATTTTTTTCTATTTACGCATTTATTTTGACCCTTTTTTTGAAAATTCGAAAAATCATTTTTTAATGATTCTTTTGTTGTTTTAATGATGCCATGTGATGTGTTAATCATAGTAGAACATGTTAATGTGCATTTTATATATTTGGAGTGCCATTTTATTTTTTATTTTTACATTTTTTTCTATTTATGCATGAATTTTGGCCCTCAAAAATAATTGCAAACACCTAAATGTAAGATATTTTCATATTACATTCATTCTAATATATCTATCATTGATAGTAGATAGTTAGAAAATTAAATACATGAATTTTGTAGTCAAATTCAGGTTATCTGGTTCATAAATTCATCAGACAGTCCGATACAACTTCTGACCAAAGAGTGGACCGTTACACCACCATAAACATGTTCCAATTTATAAATGAATGCATATTTGGAATGCTTAGAATATTTCGGATTTAATCCATATTTTTTCATATTTTTTTGGTAAAAAAAAAATTTTTGCGCCGTTATGGGCCGTTACGCCCCCGTATCGCCGTTACGCCCCCGTATCCGTATCGGTTTCAGAGGGCACCGTTACGCCAACCGATACCGATACGGGACACCTTGGAAGTAACAAAAATAACAACTAATTGATGCAATCAAAATCGTTCATGATGTTTCTAATAACGATAATAACCAAAACTCAAAATCCTATATCATCTACGATAGTGGGCCACGATCATGAGATCCAATGGTGGAATCCCTATGATGATCGGGTTCACTCCAATGCTCCATAGCACAACCCCTTAACTAAGAGGTCCTCCATAGATGTTGTCATCGATCCAGATCAATAGTGGGGCCTTCCTCCTCCTAGAGTATGTGCATATGGTGGGGGGCGTGTGCATCCGCATGATGTCCCCATCACGGTTGTGGTCCTTTGGAGGTGCCAAAGTTCCTTTATTCACAGTGGGCTCTGGATGTTGAGATTCTTGAGAACTTCTTGTTGATGTTAAGTCACCCCTTAAATCTAACAAATTCATGTTGCAATAAATGGAGGCCATGTTGCAATAAATGGAGGATCTTCTCATAGATCCATACCAAAAAAATAAAAAACAAAAATTGGGACTCTCTGGTGAGACCATGTTCCCTGTTTGTGACAAACAAGGAGCTTCCCTCTTGTGCACCAAGTTTGTACAGTTGAGGCCGATGGTTGGCTTATCCAAGCCATTGATCTAATGGCCTTCATCATGGATGGACAATTCCCAAATGTTGTCCTGAATTGGTCAACTCTTAACCTTTGGATTGTTGGCATGTAAATTCATGGTAAAAATAAATACACCATTAGTCCATATTCAATGGAGAAAGGATCAGAGATTTGATGGCTAGGATCTTGCAATCTAAGAGATTTGGGGGTCATGGTCCATCCATGATGGGGCCATCAGATCAATGACTTGAACAAAGCAACCATGGGCCCGACATATACAAACTCGGTGCACAACAAGTTCTCTGTTCACAAACTGGGAATTTGGCCCACTTTCTCATATTTTATATGCTACAGAAATTCTAACTTCAACTGTTGCCTGCTTAAACCAGCTGATTCCTTGACGATTAATGCCTGATCTCAAATCTGAAATTAGAGAAGAAACTTAATCAAGATTCATTTGAACAGTTATGTCTCACTATTTTTAAAGCCTGAGAAAATGAAATAAATAAGTAAATAAAGTTTTCAAAAACTCGATTATTTTTCCCTTTTTTGAATGTCTAAACAAGATGAGTTGTCACTATTAAAGTCTGTTCAAAGATTTTGGTAAAAACTTGGTCCTAATTCTGCTCTAGTTAAGTTTATAAAGGTTTGGGCTGTTCAAATTTGTATGCAACACTGCGACAGAGTATTCTCTAGCCTTTCCTACCTTCCAACCATTTCTTTCTTCATAGATAACCGAGAAATCTGTCAAAGGATCAAATGGTCAAAATATTAGAAAGGAGGGAAAGATATCCCAAAACAAAGAGGAGACTGCAAAACTCCTTTTGCAAGACATTGGCCAGTTCATTATCTTCCCTACTGACATGAAAGCAGATGTTTGAGGTAAGCTAACAGGGACCTGCTTTTTCCCATCTTCAAACTTAATTTCTTGAAATTTTCTGAGGTTTAAATTGGAAAACATCCCTAATGTTGGATGTTATCATTTTCGATGGTTTTCTTCTATTTATTTGAGATTTTAGGGGAGCATTTTATGATTTCTGACATAAAATTCTCTAAAATTTTCAGAGGAAGATGGTGCATTGCGACTTGGTTACAGAGAAATTGTAGTGTGTTTAGATTTTCACTTTGTACAACTGATCCCATGGTTCAACAATCCACACCATTGATAGGATAGGTCAAGCATTCTGTTTTTGCTTCTAATGGAATCAACAACTTCTCATATCTACCTCTATGATGAATAACTACAGTTTCTTAACCAGCCTATGGCAAATTTCAAAGGTTTCATGGACAATTCTATGTATTCCAAATGTTTCCCACCCTAGTGTTCGCTTTTTTTTTTTTTTGTAGCAAATCCAAACTTTCACATCTGGCTTTTTTAGTTTCTTGCACATTTCCGTGTTTGTTTTACAATGCATTTCTTAGTAGGTCTGCTTCACTTGCATGTTTAAAGTTTCCAACACTTACTGGGCACTGAGTTTCCTGTTTCCATTTCACACTTCGCTTCCCGTATTTGTTTTGCACCCAGTTAACTGAAGTTTTGTGCAAGAACAACAATTGAACTGATTTCTATAAAGATGTCCTGACACTGTACTCTAAACAAATATTTATAACCTCTTTAAGATCCTTACTTGGACCTAACAAGTTAAAACAAGCAGAAACTACCTCGATACAAACAACCATCTAATGACAGTAACTACTTCTGAATTTTCTACTGTCATAATGGACTAATAAAATGCATGCTATACACCTATTTACATGACCAAAATTAGACCCTAAAAATATTATTTTAAGTATTGAATTTTGTGAAAATAGTTATAGAAATGGGTTGTGGTTATATAAATATAGAAAAGAGGTTTTTTTTTTTTGGCATATATGCCCCCCCCCCCTCCCTTTTGGCTATACAAAGACAAAAAACCCCTTTCCTTTTCATATTTGTAAATAACACCTGTTTTTGCCCAGTATACACAAATCTCCAAACTATCAATGCTGAGATGACAGCTTTACTAGGATTAGTTAAGCTACCAAATTCCAGTGGGGTAGCCCAGATGGCACATGTCCTAAAGAATTGACCCATTGAATGGTTCCCACCTGTGAGTAGGTTGCACGTGTCTGCAAGATCTAAGCCATCCAATGGGTTAGCCCCACCATGTAGATGGCAGTGCTTGTAAGATTTGAGCCATTTAATGGGATACCCCAATGTTGTCAATATCATACGATTTACGATTTGAGTCAAATCTTAAGCAAAATGATTTGAATCCCACCTTTGAATCCCTTTTTATATGAATCTTACGATTTTATGATTTGAATCCTACGGTTTACGATTCAAATCCTGATTTACGATTCAAGTTATACTTGTTCTTTTCTATTTTAAGCTTCACTTGGCTTTCATTTTATGTTTTTGAATTGGTGGGGGCTTTAAGAATCATTTAGGAAAAAAAAAAACCCTTAAAGAAAAAGAATCTTTTAGAAAAGGTAAATTATTTTATTTTAATCTTTATAAAAGATTAAATGATATATATTTTCTTCAACGTTAAATAGTAGAATTTATATATATATATATATATATATATATATATATATATATATATATATATATAGTGATTTCTTACTTCTTAACTGGTTAACACACCAAATTGATGTATGCCTTATCTGGAATGTTTTTATGGATGGTTTCAATCATGCTGACTTACATATATTGTGGAGTGGTGGTTAGAAATCAAAATATCTTTTTTCTTGTTGGTCTACAGAATCAAATGCTACTTTTCCAACATGATTTTACAAGAACATAATATTAAAGGATCCTTGTATGTTTGAATGAAATTTTTTGAAAGACTTGAAGATAAGAATCCTTTAACACTATTATGACATGGTATTAGTTGGTGGATATTGATGGCAAAAGGATCATTGCTGAGTTTTTATTTTTTTAAAATTTATTTATATTTTCATATTTTAAGAAGATCATAAAAAATCTAACGGTTTACAATACAATTTGCAATTCGATACGATTCAACCATATTACGATTTGTTATACGATAATGATTTTAACAACATTGGGTTACCCCAACCTTTAGATGGCATATCTCTACAAGCTCTGAGCCATTTAGTGAGTTAGTCCCACCCAATGTTTTAACTTTCAACGATATCGGCCTATATATCCCACAATATATCTTGTATCTCACCTGTGCGATATGAAACATAAAGGTAGTGCTGATATATACCACATGTTTGATCCGGTGAGCATTTTCAACTTTTAATCCTTTTTTGTTGTTGAAATTATGTTAAATCAATCTCAAATGGTTACAAATCCATTGGCTCTTCATGTTTTGTATGAAAAATCATGGAGTTGGAGCTTTGATTTCAATATCCATTGGTTCTTCATGTTTTTTCTTTTTATTTTTATTTTTCAAAAAATTCCTTCATCCAACGGTTAATTGAGACTAATTTCAAAGTATTTAGGAGTATTTGATGAAATGATCATCACATTCACTAATTTCGAAATTTGAGTGTAGGTGGTCCGATGTGGGGAAAATTGGAAAAATTTTTAAATTTTCCCAATTTCTCACAAATTGCTTGTAATGTTGTACTCCAAACATGAAATCAAGTATGTATGAAGACCAATCTACCAATTTGTTAAGTCCTTGTCAATTTTTGCAAAATAAAAATTGTTTTTAATTAAAAATTATTAAAAAATATATATATTTTTTTTCAAAATTTCTTTTCAACCAGCTGTCAATTGAGACTAATTTCGAAGTATTTAGGAGTATTTGATGAAATGATCATCACATACACTCTAAATGTTATGCATTCAGTTTGAATATAGTTGTATTAGTTCAGTTAGACAATGCATAACTTAGGACCATATAAAAAGGAAACCTATTATGTGCACTTCTTTTTTTTTAAGATGTTATGATTTAAAAGTATGTATTAAGGTCTTTTTTAATAATCCATGAAGTTTCATTGAAAAATTCAACCAATTTTCCAATGTTTCCGCTTGTTTCCCAAAAAGTGCGATAAATTACCTAATACAAACGATGTATCCCGTGCGATAACCGAAACATATCGGTATCTGTATCCCAAGGATGCGATACATAACGCGATACCGATATTTTGTACACCAGCCCCACCATGTCAATAGCGGACATGGTATACTTGCAAAGAATGCTTGTCTATTTTATGTGTTATGACCCACCTGATTATTGGACGGGGCTGACTATGGTGACATTATATCGTCCATGCCTTCCATTTCAAGACACTAATCTACAATAATCCCGAATTGGGGCCCATCAATTAGATGGTTTGATCACCTGACGAGGTTATCTAATGGTACCAAGCAGTATTCATGTTCCCTTGCTATATGTGTGGTTTGGATCATACATTGTGCTGTGGACTACTAATGTTGAGGACCGATAATTGGGCAGTCCTTATCCGAGCTAATCTTGTGGTGAGTGATGAGGACATCATGTCACGTACACTCTTACATACGTATGTTACGCATCAAAGGAGGCAGGTCGCACCCTGTGGTTAGGCGAGTACCTGTGATCATGCTGAAGACCCCATGTGCATGTGCGAGCATTTGGAAGACCCCATGTGCATGTGCGAGCATTTGGAAGACCCTACACTGGGAAGATGCAAATGGGCTACTTTATGGAGTAATTCAAACCGTTGGATCGGAGGGACGCGACGATCGGGCCGTTGGATCGCATGGATTACATGATCGGGCCATTGATCATTGATCGTACACATTAGTTTTAGACTTTATCATCTTTTATGATTTAGTTTTTTATTATTTTATATTTGGACACATTATGAGTGTTTTGGTTAATTTTATTTAGACTAGGGCTATTTTCGTTAAGATTCACAAGACGGGGATTTTTGTAAATTTTGAAACTTCTTGGATCTATAAAAAGAGGGGGGGCATGTGACCTCTCTCCCATTGGATTTTGTGATAAAAAAGAGAAGAACTCTCTTCTTCCATCTTCATGCGATTTGAAGATACTTTCGTGCGATTTGGAAGGAAGATTGGTGCGAGGCTAATCTTCATCAACGGAGGTGCAATGTCTCCATCTATCCCCACACCATCTTCTCTTTTTGCCACCCATTTAGGTATTTTTTTCAAATTCTTCATTCTTCCCATCCCAGATCTGTCTTTTCCCAAACCCAACCTTCCCATACCCATCCACAATCCAAACCCTAACCGACTTAAATCCATCCTCCCACGCCACACGTGTGCCTGTACAGCCACACGTGTGAATCCCACCTACTCCTTTTGGTTTCCCACCATTATTATCAAAATCCATTTCTTCCATCCCCAAAACCCTAACCCTAAACCTAAAATTCCTAATTTTTCTATTTTCCCAAATTACCCAAACCCTAATTTTCATCCTAGGTTATATTAGATTTCCTATTTTGAAATAGATTATACCTTATGCTAATTGGATGTCCCTACATCCATTATATCCTAGTTTCTTTTTATTTAATAATTTTGTGTTATGATGTTGGTAACTTAGGTTAGGATTATGCATGATACTCTTTTGATATTCGCGATGATTATAGCGTTGTTTGTCTTTTTTTTTTTTTTTTTTTTTGGTTAAATTTCTTAATTCGGCTACTTATCTCACAAGTTAATTGGTTCATGCATTGGTCCTGCATTAGTGAGTCTACTGTGAAGATGGCCCAACTTAATTTGTGTGGTCCTCTCACCAAGTGATGCACGACACTCGTACTAGTGTGGCGTGTGCAAGATCTAGGCCATTCATGATCATCAGATAACAAACATCCCATGCAAGCCACGATTCAAAATTACAACCATCGAATTATCCTAAGCATCCAATCAATTGCATGCAATAATCGATGGTCAAAAGGTGATCAAAGATGATGGTAACCATGCAGTCAATGGCTATATAAAAGGACAGCAGCAGAAAGTGACCAACATTTGAAGAGTCAAAATCATCCAACCCATGACGCTTGGAGTGAATGAACATTAAAAAAAGGAGTGTCTTTTATGCAAAAAAAGAAAAACTCCAGTGGGGCAACCGACTGAACAGCCTTATCCAATATGCAAATGCCACATGGGCTTCACATTGCATATCACCAAAATACCATGTAAGGCATTTATTAGGCCTTACCATCTTGTAAGGCATGTTACAGCATTGTAAAATAGTAATTTAAACACGCTAACAACTCAAAAGTAACACTATTTACACATCCTACCATCATCCACCAACAAAATTTAACCACGGGGATTTTTGCACAAATACATAAAAAGTTTGGTGTCATTTACAAATATGAAAATAAGAGGTTTTTTCTTTTATAGACAAAAGGGAGGGGTGCTCGTGCAAAAACTCTAAAAAAATGATTTTGTGAAAATAATTTCAGTAAAGCATGAATCTTTTGAGCACTGCGGGTTAGTGTGCAAAAATCACTCTCCCTTAGATTGTGACCACATGATTCTTCAGCTGTTGGAAAGAAACTCAGCACTGACATGTTCCATGATTTGGTTCCCTGTCGATGCAAGTTTCTTCACCATCTCCTTGACCGTGATATGTTTCCTGTGCTTCAATCGATTTCACTTTAAAAAAAGGCTCCTCTAAAACCATCCTTAATACGTCATCCTTTAAGCACTCTTTGGTTGTGGAGCTGATCAAAATCTCACATTGTGTTGGCTGTTTCTAGTGTGAAATCTCTTAAATTAAGCAATACCACCAAATTCTGAATAAATAATCATTATCTTAATTGCTGAAACCTTCACCTTTGAATCTCCATCTTCGAGTCGGTAGTTCTTTATCTGAGTTGTGTTCTTTTTTCCCAAATCAGTTCTCTCTCTATCATTCCATCTCAACTTTTCATTTCCACAGCATCTGGAAAATCTTCATATGGCAATGAATGTAGTTTTTCTTGCAGAAAAATCATATGATCTGAACTGCAGTTTAAAGATCAGATCAGTTTATTAATTGAAATGTTAGAACCACAGGTTTGAGACCAATCGATATTGGAAGGGGTTCTGGATATTTCCCATGCAAGGTTTTTTGAGTAGGAAACACAAAGCTCTTGGAAGGGCTTCATAGAGAAATCATTAATGGATTTGGAAATGATCTATGTTCTACATCTCACTTGCGAGGTTTTCCAAGAAGAAAACCCCAAAGCTTCGTTCAGTGAGCCATGCTCCCCTTCTTGAGTTTTCTCATTCATTTGGTTGGTGTTTTTGAACTATGAGGAACACCATTTGTTTAGGGTTCTTGGGGAGTGTCATCCCCTAAACCAATGGATGTGTAGGGTTATTGGGAGTGTCATCCTATTTCTTTAGGGGAGGGATGAGTAACCAGTTTTATTGCACCAACCAGGTATATACAAAGCAGCTACCAGGGGCTTAAACAATAGGAAAGACAAGAACTTCACCTCTGACAAAGATAAAACAATAACTGCACTCCTGTCCAAGCATAATCGCCATTGCACCTTCTTTAGCTTCTGTATCATGTATCTCTAACGGTATCTACAGTGGACAAAATGATGACAGGTCCTAACTCTGATTGATGACAAGTGGCAAATGCTGGTTGGAAGTGCTGCAAATCAATTGATGTAGGAGAAACTTTTACTTCTTGAATTTCATGCATGTACACCAAAAAACTTAGTCCAATGTAGGAAAATGTTTGTTAGCTAGAAATTTTTATTGAGTTCAATAATATCTACTGATGCAAGAGAAATTTCATAATTGCCAGGGTTCAACATTGAAACACCACACTATCCTATTTGTATTATCTTCCTTCTTATGGTGTCAATCTCCTCTCCAATCTGATAATCACCGGTTCCCATAGGGTTTGGGCCAGTGAACCTACAGACAGCAGAAGCCCAAGATAGGAAGGGATGCCAACTTACATCCCAAGATAGCCGTAAGCCCCCCTCCTTTTTGCTTTTCCCCCAACCATGTAATGTAGTTTTAATACATAGGTAAGTGATAGCTATCTTGTCTCCCGCTCTTTAGATGAGCTGCCACAGACAGTGTAGTGTGTGTGAGTCATCCAGGGTTCAATTCCTGGTTGTGGAACCTTTCAAAATAATAATAATAATAAAAATGATAGCTATCTCCTCTCTCTCTCTCTCTCTCTCTCTCTCTCTCTCTCTCTCTCTCTCTCCCCTGAGTTTTGAATCTTTCTCTTGGCGTACTTTTGAGTCTAGATGGTCTGATGGTTAAGACACAATATTTGGAATGCAACTTTAGTGAGAATAGTTATAATAGAGGTGAGACTGGTTAAAATAAATTGGCAAGAGATCCATCAAAGGAAGTTTTTTGCTAGCTTGGATGTATAGTTCAAAGGGTGTGAAGTTTGATGAGGATGTTTACAATAGAATTAAAGCTGTGTGGATGAAGCAGAGATGTGCATATAGAGCATTGTGTGGTTTTTGCATGCCAATGGTACTGAAGGTTATATGGGGAACAATATTGTTCAAACAACATGAGAAGAGGATGAGTGGAAGGCTAGGAAGGATGGTATCAGGAATATAGTAAATTGAAACTGTGTATGAGTGGCCCATTAGGTCACAAAAACTAGAGATGATCAGAGTAAGGAGGGGAATCGTGATTAGGGTTGTGGGGTTTGAAAGGAGGATGGGGAGAAGATCTACGAGGAGAAGGGACGTGAAGGCTTCATTTGTTGAGTATAAGGTCACAATTAGGAATGAATGGTGAAACAAGATTCATAAAGATGACCTCAAATAACCAGGACAAGTCTATAATGATGATAACCTTCTTGTCATATCAGGTTGTGTAAAAAGTAGAGTAGTGTCGTACAACAGAGCTCACCGTCAAAGTAGCTAAAGTCACGCTGGCAGGCACTATTGCATGGAGCTAATGAAGGCCTATCATTTTTTTTTTTCTACTCACATTGGTCTGCCATTTTCTGCAATATATCTTCTTAACTTGATCGAACTAAATTGATGCAGGACAATTTACCACTTGCTCTAAAAGCTCGAATTGATAGAGCATGGTGAATTAATCCCTTTATCTCATAGTCTAGGCTCCACATCCTATGGGTTAGGACCTCGGACGAACCACCCTCGTGGGCACCACTTCACATGGGTTTTGCCTCACACGAGCCACCCGCATCACATGGGTGGGGCCTGCCTCACACGAACTGCCCACCCCGATGTGCCCCTGCGTCCCACAGACAACCCCACTTGAGTCCAGTGTGAAAATGCCCCTGCATTAATCACCCCCGGCGAGGAGTCTCGAACACGAGACCTCCCACTTTAATACTACTTTGATGCATGACAATTAACCACTTGCTCTAAAAGCTCGAACTGATAGAGCATGGCTAATCAATTCCTTTATCTCATAGCCCAGGCCCCACATCCCACGGGTTAGGACCTCGGACGAACCCCCCTCGTGGGCTCCACTTCACACGAGCCACCTGCCTCACACGGGTCGCCCACCCCAAGTGTGCTCTTGCATCCCATAGGCAACCCCACTCGAACCCGATGTGAAAATGCCCCTGTATTATAAATATTTGAAATCTTTTAGCAAGGAAAGCTGATAACCTACATCCGAATGTTTGCTACCTTGCCATTCAACCCCATCTTTCCTACTGACACACCACTTGTGTAGGGTGTCCATACCATGCAAATGATAGGCCCTACCATGAGGATCACTTGACACAAATCCAGTTGATCTTCTCCTGGTTAAAGAAAAAATGGTAACAATATGGTATATCGTAATCGTGATAGTCCCCACCTTACACAATACAGGGTTGAATTGGCTGACTGGAAAAAAAATGGACCTTGTCGGCCAACAAGGTCCAATATGGGCCATATCGCCATTGATATGGCTGTGAAGGCCCTCTTTTGTAAGGCTCTCTTTTGCTTCTTCTTCTTCTTTTTGTCTTATTTTATTTTATTTTATTATTATTATTATTATTTTTAAACTTTTCTATCATCTTCTTTTTTCTTTTTTCACCTTTTTCTTCCTTTCAACCCTATAAGAAGCTAAAAAACTTATTTAGATCAGCCCTAAGCCTATCGTATGACAAACCCCAAGATTTTGCATGGGGTTTAACAAATCAAAGCGGAATGGACCATTTTGGGAAAAAAATCAGGAAGAAGGGGAACCATCACTTTTTTTTTTTTTTTTTTCATCTTTTTCTTTTTTCAATGTAATGGACCATAATTCACCAAATCATGCTTGATTTTGTTTAACGCCTAATTGGTTGACTCTCCGCAGGTAAAGCTGACAAACAACTTCTAATCAAAGGAGGGTTTGATACACCATTGAATAAAAATATGAGGAAAAAAAGAAGATGGATTTTGGTGTTTACACTTGATTTTTCCTATTTTTCCAATAATTTTTTTTCAAGAATTTTGGGCCAAAAAATAAATAAACAAAGAAATCGGCTAGTAGAAGCCCCCATCATTTAGTATGGGTCCAGTTCACTCCTTATCATCTCATCGTGGACCCAGTTGATTTACTGACTGATACTGTTATTCAAAACTTTGGATATGCTCATTAGATCGACCACACTGTTTGAATTAACAGACTACTAACAGTATGAATCAAGCATACATGTTTGGCCCACCAAAAGAGTGGATCAGCCAAATTTATGATATTGGTAACCTTCATGATGGGACCTACTGTTTGCATGGTATTGATGTCCCAAACAAGTGACATGTTGGTGGGAAAGATAGGGTTGTATAACATGTGATGCAGGACACATGATTTAATGCTAGCATGTAACGTGGTGATTATGAAAGAGTCCAAAAAGTAATTCAATTAACAAATGATGCTAACCCATCAAGTAATTAAGAGAAAACAATAAGAAATAAAGTTTGATATAACTTAAATCACATGCCCGCATGCTAAGAAATCACATAAATCAATTAAAACTAGGCTCGATGAATGGATAGAACTTCCAATTAGCATAGGCACGTTCCACACTCAAGAGAATGACTTGTAGGTTTTATGATTAGAGTTAGGAAGGGAAAAATTAGAAAATTAGGGTTCATAGGAATTTGAGGATTTTGGAATTAGGGTTTTTAGAAATTGGACAAAATAGAAAATTGGGGATCTAGTGTTTAGGGTAGGGTCATGGATGGGGAATCAAGGGATTTTTATAAGGGAAGCAAGGGGAAATCAAATGATTGAGTGGTTGTCCATTCGGTCAGCTTAGGGGCTCGCACATATGGGTCGTTGTCAAGGGTTTTTGGGTCAATGGTTGATTTCGGTTGGGGTTGAAGTTGGATGATGAAAAGGAGAAGAAAAAGATGATTTGGATGGTCTTGGATAGGAAGGTAAGAAGAGAGATGAAGTTTTTTTTTTTTTTTTGGAAAATACCTATTTTGGATAGAAATGAAGAGAAAAGGATGATGAAAGATGGAAGCCTTGCGTCTCCGTTGAATGGGCAATGAAATCACACCACACCTAAGTACTAAATCATATGGAGTATTCTTCAAATCACAAGAAGAAGAGAAAATACAAAGTTTTTTTTTTTTTCAAAATAATGGCATTAGGACTTCACACACCCATATTTCTCTTTTATAGTCTTAGAAAAGACTTTTTACAAAAAGACACTCTCAAATAAGATTATCAATATAAAGACACTTAATAAATTAAAAGTTGTTCCTAACTACCTAATTTCAACACAAATATAAGGTATATCAAAAATAACGAAGCATGTAAACAATCTAAATAACTAAAATATTTCGTGGCCCAAGGGGTCCACGATCAAGATGTCCGATGATAATGATCTAATGGTCTGATTATCGTGTCTACTCGATCCAACGGTCTGATGTGTCCATCAAGCTCCTATATTCAACTCACACACATCTTCCTAGTGCGGGGTCTTCAAAGATGCATAGATGAAGATGCACGGATATGCACGTGGGGTCTTCAACATGGCTAGGAATGTGAATTGGGTCAAGTGGGCCCCATGTAATGGTCGTCAAGCCATAAGAAAACTGGCTCAACTCTCCTCTGGTATGGTGCTCAAATGTCCTCATCAACATGTTAGCATGCAACCATCTGTGGGTGATCGTTCTCTTGTGGCCTTAGGCTCAGACATTCATCAAATATGAGTCAAGTTTCAGGCTTTGAAACCTTAGTTTTCTGCAGCCAAACGAGGCTGCAAACTGAAAAGGACTGGTATAAATGCACCTTTCAGTTTCAGGTTTTGATTAGTTTCTATGTTGACAGTTTCAAAATCAGATCCTAATCCATGTGTGAATTTTGTTTCTGTTCAAAATTTGCAGGCTGCAAAAGAAGCGAGATTCGACAAGGAAGCAATAATGAAGTTCTTCCATATGGTCTGTGTTTGTGTTACTGTGGCCTGATCATCGTCTATTCTTTTTGGATAATTACTGCAAGAGTCTAACGTTTGTCGATCATGGTTTCCCAGCTGATCAGGAGAAGATACTTTTCAGATGAACTGCCCGCACAAAATCGATGGTCTGTGATGCCAGTTCAGAATTCTTTCCACCGCTCAGGGGAGAATGTCGGAGGCGAGATAAGTGATGATGATCAATTCTACAAAGCTACAAGGTTTGCTCCTTCACGTACTGAGCTGTTTATGTTCTGAAGCACTTTCTTGATAGCAACTGATGTTTCTGTTGTCCCAAATGTCTATTAGTTTTAACGTCACATGTTGAATCCCATGAAAATCACACCTCTTTAAACGGACATGAATTTTTCTTTATTTTATTTTTTGACCATTGATTTTTTAGGATTGTTTTGTTTTGTTGTTGGTTTTTGTTTTTTTCTGAGGTGAAAAGGTTGATATACCTTTCTATTCAGAAAACTGCAAGGAATCCTGATCTTTTAGTGACAGAGATATCTTCAGAAATTGATTCTGATATTAAATATTTCCACCTCATGGAAACATGATCATTTTAGCCATCTTTGACATTAGCAACAGACTGACATATTTGCACCAGATGGTAGAGAATGGGCTCTCAAATCCAAGAGCCTACCAATTTTTTTTCTTTGGTTTAGAGAATGTCTTGCTGGAATTTTACCTGTCCATGTTCCCTTTATTTCAATCAATTATGCTTCTTCATTGATTTGAAAGGAAAAATAGTTCTGGCTGGTACTTCAAATTTGATTCAATAGTGTTCCAAAACCCAGAGCAGATTGGTGGAAAAAAAGGAAAAAAGAAAAAAAGAAAAAAAGAAGAAGAAGGGTCGGGTTGTTAATCGAGTTGTTTTGAGAAAGAAATTGCCCTGTTTAGACAGCCCAACCAATCCAACTGCCATACCGTCTGGGCTGCCATCATTAGGTGAACCATCCTGTTCTTGAATTTTTAAAGTTAGAAAATGTAAAGAGGTATAGCAACATGGTCAACCATCCTATCTTCCCCTTTGCCTTCTTTACCAAAGGGGGTTGGCGTGTCTACTTCTGACATCTTCATTATCTGGTTTATGATTCCAGAGCAGATTTCTTTTTGAGTTCTTTTTCAATTCCTTTTCAACTTCCCTTGTACAGAATCCCATCTTCGGCAAGTTAGGCATTGAATCTCCAGTGGAGGTGGCTTGGATTTTAAATTTTTGTGTGAAGTGTGTGATTTGATAAGGATGCAATGTGCTTTTGGTTCCATGTTGAGATTTAAGTTTGAAGGGCACTGTTGAAGATCAGTGAAACAAATCAGGCACCATGTGGAAAGAGAAGCTTGTGTTGAACGCTTAGGGCCTGTTTGTTAACGCTTAAAATTAACACTTAACACGGAATTGCGAAAATGCTCCATATTAAGAGTTGTTTGTTAACACTGAAATTGGAAAGTGCTAAGTGATTTTCTGCGATATTTCGCCGAATTCTTTCGGCGATGGGAGTCTAGCTTAACGGTGAACGCTGAATTAAGCCAGTGAACGCTGAATGCGCTCTATAAAATTTTCTATTAAAAGAAATTTTTGCTTCCAAAATTATCCTTACTACAAATATTTTCTCTCTTTTAAATTGTTTGCCCAATCGAAAACTAACTTTTAACATGTGAAACTTATTTATGCCCCACCATGATTTATGTGTTTGATCCATTCCACACCGTCCATCAACTTTTTTAGATCATTCTTGCGTATGCGCCCAAAAATGAGGTATATGTAAAACTCAAGTGGGCCACACCATAAAAACCATTGGAAATTGAATAAAACTCTAAGTCCACCATTAAAAACCTTTTGGGGGCCATTAAAGTTTTGGATAAAGATGATCTTTGTTTTTTCCCTTCATCCGGCCTGTATGACCTAATCAACAGATTGGATGTCAAATAAACAGTACTGTGGGCTTTAGGTGAATTTTAATGGTAGATATCCAATCACCATTGTTTTCTTGTGGTGTGGTCCACCTGAGATTTATATCCCTCTCATTTTTTTATTTTTATTTTGGTGAGCCTTAAAATGATTGGTAAAAATGGATGAATGGAACGGATGAAACACATACATCATGATGGGCCCACATAGCACCGACCACCAGCCACGGGGTCGGTGGCAAGGCAGTTACATGTTGTGGGAAGATGAGCGCCTACACTCGTCGAGCTCCAAGTTGTGTGAACGGTTCAAAGGAGATCAAAGTTACATGGGCCCACAATGATGTATTTATTATATCCACACCGTTCATCCATTTTTCAAGATCATTTTATAGCATTAGCCAAAAAATGAATCATATCCAAAGCTCAAATGGACCGCACCAAAAATAGCTGTGGGGACAATGATTTTCACCATTAAAAAATTTATAGGGTCCACCATAATATTTATTTTCCATCCAATCTGTTCATAAGGTCAAAGATACCTGTATGAAGAGGAAAACAAATTTCATATTGATCTGAAACTTCTGTGACCCCAAAAAGGATTTCAATGGTAGACGTTCAATCCCCCACTGCTTTTTGCAGTGTGGTACACTTGATCTTTAGATCTGCCCTATTTTTCGTCTCAAGCCTTAGGACGAGCTCGAAAAATGGATGGACGGTTTGGATATAATACATACTTCATGATGTGGCTGACGTCAATGCATCAGCTACATAGCTGGTGTGTGGTACACCAGCCAATCTGCTTCCGTTCGAGTGACGTCACCAAGTTACGTGGGACCCACCTTGATGTATGTGTTGTATCCACACCATCCATCCATTTGGTGATATAAATTTAGTGGATGAAGCAAATAACAAGTCAGATTCAAAGCTCGAGTGGACCCCACAACAGAAAACAGTGGAGAGAGTGCCTTCCACCATTAAAAATTTCTAAAGGCCACAAAAGTTTTCAATCAAGCTGTCATGTTTGTCTTAACTTATGAACACATTGGATCTAAGATAAACATCATAGTAGACCTTAGGAAGGTTTCAACGGTGGGCGTCACTCTTCCCATTGTTTTCTGTGGTGGGGTCCACTCCAGATTTTGATCAGACTCATTCTCTGTCTAATTCCCTAAAATGATATCTCCAAATGGATGGATGGTGTGGATACAACACATACATCATGGTGGGTCCCACAGAACTTGGTAACGTCACTTCAGTAGCGAGTCTTGCTACTCAACTTGTAATTATCTAATCCGCCTCGAGTCCGCTCATTTTAGGACATGTGACCAAAAATAAGATGTATCCAAAACTTAAATGGGCCACACGATTGGAAATAGTGGGGATTTTTTTTTTACTACCATTAAAACATTTATATGGCCACAAAATTTTTGTATTGGTTTAAGTTCGCGCTGTTTTCACTTCGCCTCAGTCAAAATGACCCTATAAATAATTTGGTTGGAATATAAACATTAAGATGGAGTCTAGGAAGGTTTCAAGAGTGGGCATTCCTTTCCCCACTATTTCATCTTGTATGGCCTACTTGAGTTTTGGATACTCCTCATTTTTGTTGAATGTCCTAAAATGAACTCGAAAAATGGACGGACGTGTTGGATTTCTCACAAACATCACAATGGGCCCCACCTAAAATCCTTGCGCTGGAACTTCATGCAGAAGGCTTTCATTAGGTAATCCGTGTTCGTCCATGTGCCGAATTTACCGTTAAAGCCTCTTTGCAGAATTCCCTACGCTGGAAACATAGGTGGGCCCACCTTCATGTTTGTGAGAAATCCATCCTGCCAATCGGTTTTATGAGTTTATTTTAGGATATGGGACCGAAACTAAGGTGGATCCAATAACCAAGTGGGCCTAAAACATGAAGATTGAACGTCCTGATTTGAAATATTCGTGGGGCAACATAAGGAATTTATCTATTTTTTATGAATAACGATATTTTAATTTTTTTTTTTATAAATAGCGATATTTTAATTTTCTCTTAATTACTTTAGTTTATTTGAATTAAATAGAATAATTTTATTTTCATTTAATAAAAAAATAATTTTTTTATAACGTAAAACATTTCCAAACATGATATAGGGGCAAATGCGTCAAATTAATGCATTTCAGACATTTCAGATGTTTGTTAACAAATACGTTCTTTTAAATTTGGTACTTAATTTTCAGACTTTCACCATAATTACCAAACAAGCTTTTTGACTTCAGATTTCAGATTCAGCCTTCAGATTTCATATTCAGGCTTCAGATATCAGATTCAGGCTTTAGACTTCCGATTTAACAAACGGGGCCTTAATGTTTATCACACTGAATTGTCTTGTGAAAAAAACAAGTTGATATATTTAATAGATTTTACTAGAACTGCTCTGCAGTAGGTTCGTCTCCCCACCAAGTTGCCAGTAACTCAATCGGAATAAGGGTCTCCACTATCTTCCCATAATGCTTGAATATCGCTGCAAGATCAAATGGTTCCCCCAACAAATCTGGGATCTGCCTTCCATCAGAATCCAAATGCCTTCTTCCACCATGTTATTCAACCTTAGACATCTAAAGGAACCTATCCTAGTGCTATTGCCCAGGCAAATTGAGATTTGTTGGGCAAAATGGCAGTTCTGTAAGTGTTGAAGTACAATGGGCTGTTTTATGACTACCTAATGCCATATCCGAAATGTTTTGAACTTTTAAGGGGATATGCTTGCATGATAGGTTAAGTGTTGAAAACTTCGCTATTTTGGATGGAATTTGAACATCTCTCCTTTTCCTAATTTCCTTGTCATATGTAACACTGTTGGCTGACCCCAATTAGTTATGATCAGGCTTAGATGATTATGATGATGTTCAACGCTATTGATCCATGTCTTTGTGGGATTGAAGGATTTTAAAGTGGAAACTAGGTTTTGGAAAAAGAAGGGGGGGGGGGGTGGGGGGGTTGTGGTTTACATGACGATGTTCTCTTGTAAGCTGTATGGTTGGTTTAGCATATCAGGGTAAGAGTATCTTTGGGCTGTCCTTCTCCATCCATTGTTTGCATGTGTTGAGTGATATGGATGGTCTATATTGAAAAGAAAGAGAACATTGATACAATCATATTTTATCCTTTTCGTACTCTTTTGTAAATCCCTCCAACATAAAGATGGTGTCAAATTGGTAAGAAGAGGCCGAAGTTTGAGGGAAATTTGGCCATGGTTCTTGAGCATTTAAGGTTCATTTCTAATTTCCTTTTGGCAGCTATTGTCTTTCATATATATATTTGTTTCTTTTTGTAAAAGCTATATTTTCCCATGATCTCCTATATCTTATTCTATTTTTCCGTATCTTTCTTTCTTTTTTTTTTCTAATATAATTTTTTTGTATTGTAAATTAATTTGTTGACTTGGACTGATGCTTGGACCGTTTTGGACCAAGTCATTGACACAATGGGTCATGATCAGACAGGTTGGATGGCAGTTGGGTCATTTGGGACCAAACTGTCAGCAAAAAGTGGGTCATGAGGCAGGCAGTCCGGGTTTTAAAACATCGTGTCTTAAATGTGTCTTGTTCCCTAAAATAATGATGGAAAGCAGCACGCTGAAAGTTGATGTTAGTTAATCTGAAAGACACTTTTCATCTTAAACAAAAACATCAAAAACATTAAAAAAACAATGTATTTGGTGCTACCTTCTCGTCAAATGCTTCTCCAAGCTCTTTTGAATTATCTCATGACCCATTTTTAAAGGTTTATCACATCATTGTAAAGTGGTATGATGCATTGGTTTGGTCATTGCACTATATAATGGCATTTTCCTTGGGCCCCCATTTCATTCCATAATCTTTTTTAATCTACTTGCATTTTGAGGATGAGTCTATTTGTATGACAAAAATTTATGGTAGCCACCAGTTTCCTTTATTTCTTTAGGAAGCGGTGATCTGAACACAAAGTCATTTGAAGACCAGTGGCAGCTCATAATGTAACAACTTTTACCAAGTTACCTAGACAACACAAAATCCATGTCCAACACAAATTCTGTATTGGTTATCTATACCACCAGTTTTCACTGATTTCAAAAGTTTAGCCTGCCTAATGAATGGGCCATCCTAGTTTTCACCCCGAGTGATCTTTGTGATGCGGCCACCTTTTGCATGGCTCTGATGTTATGCACTCGTGACACACTGGCGGAAGATAAATCGCTGTATGGGTGTATTTGTGTGCCTCTTTGAAGTCTTTAATATTCAGTCTATGCTCATAATGTTCGTGTTTCAGCTGTGCTTTCTGATACTTCTACATATTAGCTTTCAGCTGATGCCAACCAAAAGAGCTTTATTGTGGCATTTCATGGAAAGAGCGTTCCCCACAGATAAATGTGTTTTGCAAATTGGTTGTTTAATGAGTTTCAATTTTTATTTTTAATTTTCTTTTATCAGTGTAACAAGAAATGCGACGGATACTATCGCACATCATGGAGCTTGGATGTTCATGTCGAATGATTAAATCTTTCATGCTACTTGCATCCTTACCAAATGTCCCATGTTTTGTTATGGATGCCACTTTTTCCTGCTCCATGTCCTACTCTTTCTTGTGGCTGTGTATCCATGTGGTAAAGTATACTAAATGGAGGAATCGCATGTGATCATGTTCCATTGGTATGTTGGCAATATGGAAAAGGTCTCACTGATCAGAAATCTGACCTTCCATGCAAAGGTGAGCTAGCAAATGTGAGATACCAAACAAGAAAGATTCCTTCTGAAGTGGAAGCTTATGGATGATGAAAGGTCTAAATCATCATATAGTGGAGCAGAGGGGTGAGCAGCTTGAGTGCACCTTGAGGGTTGTGATGCATCTGTAACATTCATCTACTAAATTTATTATGATGTGTGTTTTCTATTTCATTATGGGATTGGAGTTCCAAGTTTTCTTCTCCAACATCTTACTAGGTTTCCTGTTGCATGCTGCAGCCTAAGCAGCGATTCCTACAATTACAATGCATTCCCTCCACTTCCTGCTCAGCGCAATCTCACTCCGCCTCCCACTCTCTATCCACAGCAGCCAGTGTCCATATCTGAAAACTATAGTCTTCCGAGATTTGTTGCAGTTGGCTCAGCAGATAATGGGAGCACGAAATCAAAGCGAGCTGACATCAATGTCTGATTTATCAAAACTATGCACCTAGAATATGGAAGCTAAGGCATGCGGTTAAGGCGATCATTGTGAAAAAAAGACTGCATTTTGTGTGGTTTTTTTTGCCTTGTTTGGAATGCCTCCCACTATTTGTCTGTCACCGGTCTGTTATCTCTTTGCAATTGATTCGTTCAGGTCTCTGTGGATCGGTTGGATGTATATTGATTGTTTGATTTACTGAAACAGAAATCAAATGTGATATTTTTCCTCCTATTTTGGCTGGAGAACAGAAACATGATTTTATTCATTTTACAGCAGGAAGGGTGGGGGGTAAGACAAATTGCTTCACCATACATTTAAATGAGCCCACGAAACTTGTTTGGATGGATACCACATGAATGGGCCTAACCTTGCTCTGGGTGAATATGCATAGGCCAACCTGCATTCGTTTTCATTTTTAGTTTAGTAAAGAAAAATGCTGTAATGAATATGATCAGAATAGCAACAGTTCTAGCAACACCCCTTGAGATTCACAAAACTCGAGGGCTATTTATGTTTTTGTGGAAATAATCACAAAACTCATCACCATAGGAATAGGATTCCCTAAGGTGTTGTTTTACAAGAATTGCCTGTTTCAACTTTGTTGAGAGATTCTCATTCATTTGGGAAGATGAATGTTAATGTTTAAAGTTCTGAGAGGTTGAAAAAGTTAAATCATTGAAATGGGGAGAGTTCTGTAAATGGTGCTTAAAGGGGTATTTATAGTCTTGGTCTTAATTTCTAGCTAAAAGTTGGTTGCGTGGGTATAAAAATATTTTGGCCTTCAATTGAATGAGAAGAGCTACATTTCGTGAAATCTTGGAAACGAAACAAGCTTGCTACTGTTATTGAAGAGATTAAGTGTCTGATGAATAAGAATTAACATCTGTGCCTTCGTAGATTGGTGCTATGAGCTTTATGCATGGCACAAAAGGCTTTTCTAAAGTATGCCTTTGCATGATAGATGCAAAAGGTGGTTTTAAGTCTCTAGGATGATCTAGGTAAGGGCTTCATTTAGAGTTAATCTCTAATTTAATTGTTTTCTAACATTAAGGTTTATAAATATATGGGCGGGGCATTGGTTTAAGAGATTCTCTTCCTAAGCACTAATCTAAATAATAAAAATTAATAAAAGGTCCCATAATCCAGAACAAGATATAGGTGTGGCCCACTTGTTTAATGGTCAGACTTAATTTTCGTATATCACTTTCATGATGGGTATATTCTTTTGCATGCTTAGGATGTCCCACACATGACTAATGTTATATTGCTAGCATACTATGGGTGACAATGGGCCAGTTTCTAGTTGGGAATGAGTAAATGTACACGTGCGCAACAATGAGTAGTCACCCATATATAAGTTAAGCAGACACATATACTCATACATCTCATATTCATTAGTGTCGGGATTTATTAAGGTTTTGGATACTTGTTTATGAATTGATTTTTTTTTAGTAGTGTCAAGTACCAATACCCACACCCACCCACCCACACACACATACTCCACATGGGCACTCGAACTCAGGACTTCGGTATTGAAACACAGAGCATCTACCACCGAGCCATGCATCGAGACCCAACCATACCCACACCTACCTATACCACCATTAACATGAATTAATGTTGCAAATAAACTATTGGTTGATCAAACTTTGTCAAAGTATCAAAATTTCCTCTTTTCCTCGTCAAAATTTTAAGGCACTTTGTGTGTTTGCCATCTAACCTGTCCATTTGAGCTTCACTGCCTGAAAAATTATGACCATCCCATCAATAGATGGACCATATTCTATAAAACAATGTCGAACGACCCAAAAGAGGCAAATTCACGTGTGACTAATGATTGGGTTGGCTTGAAATCTAGGACATCCCACTTTCATGGTGGGAGACCATGTTGGACATGCTGGATTGCATAAATATTGCACACACAAAAGTGGTCCCAAATGCAAAATGTTGTGGAAAAGCTTTGTCGCAGAGGAATCAACCTCTTTCTTTCTTTTCTTTTCTTTTTATTTTATTATTATTATTATTTTTCTAGTTTAATGATTTGAAAAGTGTTAATTATTATTACTAATCATCGATGATACATTTATTATGGTATTTTGTGTGTGCATGCGAAAGATTTTTTTTTTTTTTTTACACACGCACACACACCCCACACACTAACGCTGGTGGAATTTCACCACCCATGGGTACTCCAACCCTTGACCGGGAGTTGAAAATCCTGAGAGTCTACCACCCATGTGAAAGAATTGAGTTTTGGTTAGGGTTGAGCATGGGCATAGGCATACCAACACCTCACCATATATATATATATATATATATATATATAGAGAGAGAGAGAGAGAGAGAGAGAGAGAGAGAGAGAGAGAGAGAGAGAGAGAGAGAGAGAGAGAGAGAGAGAGAGAGAGAGAGAGTTCACTCTCACCTGTGCGCTTATGCACGTGCTCACCCTTTGCACAAGTGTCATGGGTGTATAATTTGAACGGTCCATGTGATGTTGAATCCCATGAAACCTCAAGGGACAAATTTTCACCCTGATCTAAAATTCTAGTGGGCCATAGCAAAGAGATGCAAATCAAGGGAGGAAACTGTTTTCATTTTTCACGACTCACCAAAGTTTTGGATCAAAGTAAAAATTGGGCTCGAGGGTTTTCATGAGGTGTTGCTTCACGTGGACCATTCAGATTTTGGATTCACATCATGTATGATGAATTCTCAAAAAAGTTTGCAAGAGTTCCATGCGAACTGGTACCCACCTAAGCATTCGGCTATATATATATATATATATATATATATATAGAGAGAGAGAGAGAGAGAGAGAGAGAGAGAGAGAGAGAGAGAGAGAGAGAGAGAGAGAGTTGGAAGTTTAGTCCAACATGAAAGATTGGAGAGGCGAGAGAAAAAGAAGAAGAGAGAGAATGGTGTGCATCCCAACCCATTTAAAGGTATTTTTCATCTTTTACTTCCTCATCATCCTCCCTTAATCTTAAGGTAGGTCAGCCTTAATTTATTTATATATATATATATATATATATATATATATATATATATATATATATATATATATATATATATATATATTAGTTTTTTATTTTCTAAACCACCTGATCAAATTTATAGTTTCGATCCATACCATACATGTGAAATTTAAACTGTCTAAAATCTGAATTTTTATTTTCTCCACTAGAATAGGCCCTAGATTGATCTACAATCAGAGTTGAGGGATTCCTTTAAGCTTACACCAAGTTAAGTTGATTTTATATATACTTTATCTTATTTTTACCTTAAAATTACGCATAGTTTGATTTTTATTGTAATTTTCATGCTAATTAGTTAATGAACTGTTATGAATTATTTATGCACATGAAAATTATTTTTAAAATGTAATTTTAAGCATGTTGGATAGATTTTGTGGGTTGGATCATAAAACTATATCTTAAATCATGAAACTATATATGTTTGAGTACTAAATGGTGTATAATTTGCACATCTAATTGGCTGAATGGTTATGTCAACAAACCTTATAATTTTATTGATATTAATCTAATGTAAAATCTATATTTTAAATCTTAGGAAATCGAAATCCTATTTTAGGGTGTCGTGGACCTAGTGGGTAATCCGTCTGACCTAAAATCGTATTATTGTGCTTATTAATGTACTTTGAAGTAACTATATTATTTTCTATCATATTGGAGCTTATTTTATTATAATTATAGATTGATTACTTCATGAAAACACTGCTGGACTTTTATGATTCATGAAGAGGATGGATATAGGCCTTGCCTTTCACTAATTTTGAGAGCGACGGGTGTTTCATTCTGTATTGAGTTGACTTTTGCTTATATTCTTTCTTATTGAGAGTTGATTTTTAGGGTGTTTTATATATATATATATATATATATATATATATATATATAATAAGAAACTTTCATAGCTAGGGACATTGAGGTAGCATCCCACAAAGAAAAAACAAAACACAAATAAAACAAAGATATAAAACCAACAATTACAAAAATTTCTCCCAACCCTTAGCCGAGGCCCATTCAATAACACAGTGCCAAAGAAGACTAGGAACCCAATTTGCATTCCTACTTTCATTTTAGAAGCATCTTTCTTTCTTTTTCCTCAAAATCAACTACAATCCCATGAGCAGACATAACCTCCAAATGTTAATATATTTACTCCCGAGGACTACCCATGTTAAGCTAAGAAGAGATCTACACCTGGCTTAATGAGTCAGGCCAATGAGAGAAGTCGGTATTAAATCATACTGCTTATTGTTCTTGAACAATAGTTGAGAGAATGATGCTTTATGCTTGGCATAGATGTTACAATAGGTCTACACCTGGGCGTAGAGCCTTCTTGGTAGGAGTGAGAGTATTTAGACTTGAAAGGCTCACTTTTTTTTTTGTTAGCTTATTAGTACACCCCACTGTCAATTCACACTTCACTGTTAGCCACCCCCACTAGGAATCGATACCAAGACCTCAGTGTTGAAACGAGGTATCTTTCACTCAGTCTACCACTTGAGCTACGGATTAGGGTGTTAGTGCGGCTCACTTTAAGTAGAAGATGAATATTAATGTTTGAAGTTCTGAGAGGTAGAAAAAGTTAATCATTGAAATGTAGAGAGATTTGTAAATAGTGCTTAAAGGGAAATTTATAATGTTGAAAACAAGATAGACTTGCTATTGTTATTGAACAGGTTAAGTGTCTGATGAGTAAGTATCAGCATCAATGCCTTGCTAGATTGGCATTGGGAGCTTTGCACATGACACAAAAGGCTTTGCTAAAGGACCCATTTGTAGGATAGATGCAGAAGGTGGTTTTAGGCCCCTGGGATGATCTAGTTAAGTGTTAGGGCTTCATTTAGAAAGTCTCTAATAATAATAATAATAATTATTTTCTAACATAAAGGTCTATAAATATAGGGACAGGACATTGGTTTGAGAGATTTCTCTTCTTAAGCACTAACCTTAAAGAAATCAGTTTATTCTTAAAAATCCTAATCCACCAAATCTAAAAATTTCATATTGTCTATGTTATTATTTTCCCTCGTGGCTGAGAATCAAAATCTTCAGTGAATTTTCATTCGTCTTTGTGCATACTTCCATGCAATGAAGAAGACGATCATGGTTACTTGTTTAAATTAGTTTCATTCCTAAAAAAAAATTAAATTAGTATATTTTTCGACATTTTTGCTTTATACGTAAGTTCAACTAATTTAGTAGAGAAAAATAACTTACATATGAGTAGATGCCAACAAAAAACTTGTTTAAATTAGTTTCATTCCTAAAAAAAATTAAATTAGTATATTTTTCGACATTTTTGCTTTATACGTAAGTTCAACTAATTTAGTAGAGAAAAATAACTTACATTCGAGTAGATGCCAACAAAAATGACATGTTAGGGCATAACAAAACTGCATGTAAAGTTAGAATAAAACCAACTGGCGGTAATTAGTTGTCATGAATTCAACAAGACTAGCTTTGCTTGATCAACTTTTCTAACCATAAATTGGCTAAATTGAAACGTCAATATATGTTCTAAATATGCACAAATTCCAACATATAAGGGTGGAAATATACTAGGCAACCTAGTTGACCTAACAAGCTCTACTTGAATTTGGGTTCGGCTTCGACCAACGGCTTGAGCCATGTTTTAGGCTTGGGCCTCGCGTGCATGGCCCAATCAATTTTTAGGTTGGGCTTGGGCTAAAGTCATTCTAATAGAAAAAGAAAACAACTTACACATAAATAGATGCCAACAACAATGACATGTTAGGGCATAATCGAGTTGCATGTAAAGTTAGCATAAAATCAATTGTTGGTAATCCGTTGTCATGAAATCAACAAGACTGGTTGTGGTTGATTAGTTCTCTTAACTGTAAATTGGCCCAACCGAAAGTCAATATATGTTTCAAATATGTACAAATTCCCACACCTAAGAGTGGCAATAGACCAGGTAACCTAGTCAATCTGACGAGCTGTACCTAGATTTGGGCCGGGCTTAGACCAACTAGCTTAGCCCATGTGTCAGGCTTGGGCCTTGTATGCATGGCCCGATCATTTTTTAGGTTGGGCTTAGGCTAAAGTCATTCTATCAGAAGAAGAAAACAACTTACACATGAGTAGATGCCAACTAAAATGATATGTTAGGGTATAACAAAGCCACATGCAAAGTTAGCATAAAACCAATTGCTGGTAATTAGTTGTCATGAATTCAACAAGATTGTCTATGGTTGATCAGTTCTCTCAACTGTACATTAGCTCAAATGGAAAGTCAATACATGCTCCAAATATGTACAAATTCCTACACATAAGCGTGACCAACTTGACAATCCCTACTTAGATTTGGGCCGGGCTTAGACCAACTAACTTGGCCCGTGTGTGAGGCTTAGGCCTTGCATGCATGGCCTGATCAATTTTTAGGTCAAGGTTGGGCTAAAATCATTCTATTAGAGGAAGAAAACAACTTACACATGAATAGATGCCAACAAAAATGACATGTTATGGGGTAACGTCTCGAAAAAATTCATACAGAGACCCGAGCACCACCTCAGGCAGAAATCACTTAGGATTAATTCCTTTAGAAATTAAGCGTAAGTTAACTAGCGATAAGCCATATTAGCTGTGAAATTAGCACTGTTCGCTTTAAATACGTTCTGCAAGACCCAAAACTTGTGAAATCATTGACGCTATAACATCCTGAAACCTAGGATCAAACTCTAAACCTGTTTGCTCTCAGGAACCCTTTGAAACTTTGTAATGGACTTAGACCGCACGTCGTGTGTCCGGGAGCAATGAACTTAGACCATTATGAACGCGTAGTTGGACTTGACTACCACCCCGAAAATCAAGTTCAAATGATGTCCTGGGACTATTTCATTGAGCCTGGAGCAAGGAGCGTGAGAAAGGGTAGAATTCTTTATAAATTAAATATGATTTAAGTAAATCTGGCACGTGTTGCTTGCGGGTTAATTATAAGCATTCAGATCATTGGAATCTGACCCAAATACACCCTCGGATCAGGGAACATTTTCCACTCATGTCAGTGTACTTGGAATCTCTGATCGAGTCTCAGTGACCGCTGAACTGAAAGTGGTCCGCCACGTGCGATCTGGAAACCCGATCGAACTGAAAACTTAATGAGATCAGGATCCAGCATCCATGAGCTTAAGTCCGACTGCATTCAGTCAGAAGACCTCCAGAAGTGTTCTTTTGGATCGGAAAAGATCCGATTTGGTTATAACCCAAGTATACCTTGGTATAAAGTCTAAATATGTGAGTTTTTAACCTATTTAAGGACCTTGAACCCTCTCACATCCCTCACCTACGAATTTGAGAAAAAATCCTAGGAAAGAGAAGAGAGAAAAGAGAGAGATTGTGTGAGAGTTGTGAGAGAAAGTTCCTGTTACTCGATCCTGCTACTACACGTGCTTAGCCATCGCGATCTAATCACTTTTCCGATGATTCTGACTTCATTCTAGGTAAGAAAACCCTAACCTTAACCTGTTTTAGGAATTCTATCGATACAAGTAGCGAAGTAGCTGACTTACCTTACGTATTAGGTTGTCATATTATCGTTGGTGAAGGCATAGAGTTCCTATTCGATTCATTACGCTCGTACGACGTAAGGTGCGGATTTTAGATGCTTAGGTTACCTATTTTCAAAGCTTTTAATGTCGTTTAATGGTAGATTATTGACAAGGATGCTGTTTAACATGTAGAACATGTTGTCTATTTTTCATTCCGAATACGTACGAAGAATATGAGATTTATGGTATTTTTGGTATTTGTAAAAAATACTATATTCGTACGTATTTTGCTAATATGATTGCCATGAGTATTTGTCGTGTACTTATGCTAGTTATGCGTGTATGATCTGTTTGGCGAAGAGATTCGCCCTAATGCATACTTTTGGCCGACATACCCTATGTAGACTAATGTATGTAAGCTAAGTGTTTGTATAAATGTATGTATTAGTAAGTATTGAGTAAATGGTGTTGTAGTTTATCGTTGAGATTAGATTCTCAACTAATTTAATGATGTACATGATATCCTCCATGCTTGCTATATTTGAATTGATTACCTTATGCGTGAAACACTCATATATGGTTAACTGCTTATGATGTATGTTATAACATGCTGATAACATACTGAAATTACGTGTATTTTAATTCTGTCTCTCTCATATGATTATTGATTTAGATTACAAGTGTTTGAGGCTACACTCTAGTCCAGGCAGTCGGTAACAGAACTGAATTCGTGGTTGGATTCTATTCACCACGAAGGATGCGTTGATGAACCCGAGTCGTGCTTGGGTTGACGGCAGTGGTTAGGCCACACAAGGTGTTTATGCACTTCATGTCGTTCAGCTTGAGGTGCGCCCGTACTAGTCGAGCTCGTCAAGCAATCCGACTGAACACTGTATGTTCATCTTATATTGATCATAACTGCTTGAACCTAGGGTACTGAACTTACCAATGATAACCCTGATAACCGTGGTACTTTAATCTACTAAGACTCATGAGCCGGTCATGGTGGTATGGGACACCGTGGTCGAGCTGTCGGCCTATGCTGTGGCGACGAGCCTCCCCATAGTGACCAGTGAGCACCTCAGACTCGTGAGCCGATTGTGGTGGTATGGGACACTACATTCGAGCTGTCGACCTACTCTAATTGGTGACGAGCCCTTTGTAGTGACCTCGAGTGTATTCTAAGTCTACGTGAGGTGACCCTCCTTCCGTAGCAATAAGAGTATAGACTAGGCTTGTATTGATAAGGTGATGGGGGAGCGGTGCAACGAGTGCGTGCAACAGCCCTGACAGCCCTTGCAGCGAACTAAAAATATATCATCAGATGAGACTACTAGGAGTGACGACCCTAGACAGGATCTTTGTTGGGAATGATATAAGGGAAGTACCTTAGTTTCCCAATACTGCTGTATGAAAGGACTAATAACAACTTGGTAATCATATTCATATCGCACTGCATGTGCCTGAAAGATGTGGAGCACTGAGGGAAGAAATCATGTAGCGGACGTAAGATGGTGTCATATGAGGGAGTATGTTGGTGAGGGCATGCATCATTATTGCATCTCATCCTTTCATTAACAACAGTATTTAGGAATGTTTGATTGCTTTCTTTACTATTATCGTGTGATTGATTTGATAATATACTAATCTTTACTTTATGATTCCACTGAGTTGATCACTCACTCCCACATTACGGGACGGTGTTTGCAACACCTACCAGACTCTGTCTTAGATGCAGATAGCGAGGCGATTCAGGAGTTGGAGCTGGACTACTACGAGGACTAGGATGAGTTCTCGTACATGCAGTTCTCTGACAGCTTCATATAGGTGGCCTGGATTGGTGGGATTTTGCTAGTTAGACTATCATATGACATTTTAATTTTGGTTTGATATATGTATATGTGACTCAGAGATGTATTCATACTTTGGAGACAGATTGAGATTGTTTTGTTTTATAGATAGTGATATATATATCTTCCAGTCTTCTGCTTACGTTTTATCACTGGATTTGGAGTATGAATTGTATTTTTGGTATAATCTCACTCATGTTAATGCACTAACTCAGATAACATTTAACCATAAGCATATTTATTGCATAAGTGATGTTTTGGAACTCGAGTGTTGGGTTTCTACACGACCCTCGATTTTCATGGCGTTACAAGTTGGTATCAGAGCATGATTTGGATTAAACCGGACCTGGGTTATGGTCACACGACGTACGCTATCGTCCTTCGACTTAGGTGGGTGCGATAAAAATATAGAAACATTCATAGGATCCCAGTTTTTTCAATTGGCGAAGTTCACTCAAATCGATCATTTTGATCGAGTCCGTGTGCATCCGTGGTCACAGGAAACGACCCCGGACCACTTCTAGTTCGTTTATTGACGAGTCTAGACCCTTATTGATCCTATCCCAGTTGTTAAAGATTGCTAAATGTGGATGTGCAACAGTTAGTACCCGAAATGACCCGAAATGGTTCGAAACGAAGTCGTGGGCCTACCCAGGCTAATCTAGAAGGACTCAGGGTGGGACCCACATGCATTTGGGGCCCTTAGGGCAGGAGGACCTCGTCTAAATGGCGAGGCCTCGCCAAACAGTCCAGTGAGTGGTGAGGACCTCGCCGGTCAGTGGGCCCATCTCGGTTGGACCTTCGGGCCGATGGCATTTGGGGGTTAGGGTAACCCCCTGGTATATGGGCCGTCCCTTAAAACCACCCTAAATTGTTACCTCCTTCACAAAACACACCCCCAAGCTCTCCCTTTCTCTCATGTTTGCTGATTTCTCTCTCAAACCTCATTTTCAATCACTCCCATCGTCGTTTTTTACTACAACCCACGCCCTTTCATCGTTTGCAGTGGTACACACTCCCCTCTCTCTCCATTTTCCCTCGTTTTAGGCTCTTACACCCTCTATTCGAAGTAAAAATCGTGTAAGTTTCCAACCCAACCCATCTCTTCCTTTTCCCTTCTTCAACCTGTGTTTGGAGCTTTTACAACCCCTGTTGAGGCTCAAACTCGTGGAGCATCAAAAACCCCAGCCCTTAATCCCCCTTTCCTTCACTTCCCATGGCCATCTTCGAGTTCGTGGCGGCCATATTCTCGATTTCCACCGTCCTCTCTCTCATGGGAAAGAGGAAGGGTGCCACTGATGAAGCTGAGCCTATCCGCCCTTCACGTTCAAGAAAGCCGAGAGGTGGCGCTGCTAGTTCAAGTGCCATCGCTAGTCTAGGTGCCGCTCGAGAGTTTCAGACGAAGCGGGATATTGATCCCCGGACTCCTGCGGAAAGGGCTTTGTTGGCAGAGCTACCCCATGAAATTTATGAGGGCCGTCGGGTCCTTTTTGAAGCTCAGGTGGATGGGCGACTCTTTGAGGAATATCAGTTGCTCGAGCACCTGGAATAGGCCCACTGGGGTTCACTATTTGATGCCAGGCATCGCGCCAATGCAAGCACGGTCCGAGCTTTCTATGCTAACATTTGCGAGGCTTCGCTGGAACCCTTGCAGTTCTGGGTCTCATGTGGAGTGAATTTGTGGGCCACAGTTGACGTTAGATGGATATCTCAGCTTCTGAATGTGCCCCTTGGCGAGGTACATGCGAGCGCTAAGAATTTGAATAGTGTACGTGAAAGGGACCGCTACACACAATCCCTTTGCGGCCGACTGGTTGAGTGGCAGCCGAACCGGAGTCTTCTTGCGTCTCATATGACAGACGACTTCCGCCTGCTCCACCACATTTTCACATTCAATGTCTACCCTAGGTGGAGCAATCGCAGCGAGTGTACGCGCCTCATGGTGGACTTCCTGTATCAAGTGGGGCAGAGGGTGAACCTGTGTGTGCCTATATTTGTGTTGCGACAGATAGTTCAGATTGTACTCTCTAGAAGGAGGACTGAGTTGCTTCCATACGGCCGACTCATATGCAGGATCGCATGTGAGTTTGGTTATAGCCTTGGTGGGGAGATGCCGGTGCCGATTCATCAGATTAATGAAACTACCCTCAATCAGATGGAGATCGGGACACGGCAACGCTAAGCTCGACTTGAGGAGAGCGAAGATGAGACTAAGAGCGAAGAAGAAGAGAGTGAAGAAGAAGCCGGGGCCGAAATCCAAGAGGAGGAGGAACAAGAAGAGGAAGAACCAGAGGCCCAGAGCACTGATGAGAGCTCCCTTCCTGTGGCACCAGAGCAGGGTACTGGTCAGGCTACTTGGGATGCTCGTATAGCTCTCCTGGAGGAGGATCATGCTGTCCTACGACAGGGCCAGGCTGCCTTGCGACAGGACATTACATATCTGCGGGGCTTTGTGAAGCACAAGTTCAAGAAGGTGACTAGCACTTTGAAATCTATCTTGTATTGTCTGCAGGATAAGGGTGCCCCTCCTCCATCCCCAGACTCGGACGAGTGATCATATCACAGATGTTAGTTGGTCGTATTTAGGCTGTTTTCTGTTTTTTATGTGTGAGCCTTAGAAGGCTCAGTAGTTGAATTATGTTGCAGTTGTAGGTTTGGCTAACTTAGTTTCCCATGTGTTTCTTATCATGATGCATGTAAAGATATATCTCTTGTATTGTGGAAAATTTTGATTAAATGAAATGCATGGAGTTTCTTTGGCTTGCTATGTGAATGATTGTTGTGGTGTATATGTGCTACTGTTGGAACTGATTGGGTTTCACCCTATTTTAAATATAGGGAATGCCACCTAAGGTTACTCAGAGCACGACACGTCTTACGCTGGGTGAGCCGATGGATCAGGTCCCTCCCCAGAGTGATGATCGTATGGACCCTACTATGGGCCTGATTCATGAGACTGTATCTGAGCCTTAGCCTTCTACAGGTCCTGCAGTCGGACCACCACCTTTCACACCACCAGTTCGCGAGAAGTACTGTGTGTCTTCCTCGGCACAGTACGTGCCTCAGCTTGCTCCACCTCCTGATAGGTTTGAGCAGTTGATGACTATGATGCACCGGCAACATCAGCAGCTTTTGACTACTATCGCAGGGGCCTTAGCCTAGGGTGGGAGTGTGACTCCACCTGCGCCATCTGTGCATCCAGCTGAGGATGCTGGGACTTCGACTCAGGATGAGGGTATGACTCATTCTGCACCATCCGCCTACCCTACGGGGAATGCTGCTAATACTAGAGGCCTACTTGAGCGATTCCAGCGCTTGTGGCCTCCTACTTTTGTGGGTTCTCACAGACCCGAGGAGGTCGAGTACTGACTCGACCGCATCTCGAAGATGTTGAGGATGCTGCACTGCTCAGAGTCTGAGCAGGTTGAGTTGGCCACTTTCATGTTCGAGAGAGAGGCCCGCTTATGGTGGGATAGTATACTACGGACGGTTGCAGTTGGCTACATATGAACATGGGCAGCATTTGAGTTCCGTTTCCATAAGAAATACTATCCGCAGACCTACCGACACAAGAGGGAGAATGAGTTTTTACGCCTCAGGTAGGGAGGCATATCAGTTATGGAGTACGAGCATCGATTTATAGAGTTGGGCAGATACGTCCTTATGATACTTGCTGATGAGCAGATGCGAATACGATATTTTTCTGAGGGCTTATGGCCTAACATTTGGTCGAAGATGTGTTGTTTTAGTATACCCTCTTATGCCGAGCTGATACATATGTCTATGTGGGCAGAGCAGAATGTTGATCGATTGACACGTTCTCGTGCCCCTATGGTTGTTAGGCCACGACCAGATACACAGAGCAGGCCATTCCTAGGCAAGAGGCCTCGCATCGACTCTCCTCCTAGGATCACAGTGACAATACTTCTGATGAGGCACCCAGGTGTGACTTGTACTTACTGTGTGAAACCGGGTCACACTGCAGAGAGCTGCTTTGCTCAGATGAGAGATAACAAATTTTCACCACCGCAGAAGATCGATCGTCCTTGCCTACATGCATTATCCGCTCTACCGTTATGGTCAGCTCCTGCATATCCTTCCTTCAGACCTTCTGTACCTCAGTTCCGGCCGCCTCAACGGCCCATGGTACCGCGACCGAATTGTCCACAACAGGCTCAGGTACATGCATTGACAGCAGAGGCATCCGGGACAGACTGCACCACCCTTAACCTTTGAGGTCACAGCCCACATTGGAGGTACTCCTATATTCTTGTTGGTAGATACAGGATCCACGATCTCAGTCATATCTTCTTCAGTAGTCAAGCGCCTTGGGCTACAGACTGCTCGTATGGTTGGAGTATGAGTCATTTCAGCACACGGGACCTGTACTGATGCCACCACGATGTGTGAGGGTTGTTAGCTAGATCTAGGGAACAGGACGATGAACATTGACCTTATCGTCGACCCCTCTCTCTATCATTTCGACGTTATTCTTGGCATGGATTGGCTGACTGCGGGGAGGGCCGAGATTGATTGCGAGACTCATTTAGTGATAGTTTACGAGTCGGAGGGCACGTCCTTTACATTTTCAGTGCAGGTCAGTCACCCCTCTTAAGTGATTTGTTATGCTTCCTTGTTAAGGAATGTTGATGTCCCGACACTTGAAAGCATGTTAGTAGTCTGTGATTATGAGGATGTGTTTAGGAAGATACCTGGGTTGCCATCCCAGCGCGAGATCGATTTTACTATCGACCTGGTACCCGGTTTGACTCTCATCTCATTGTCGATGTACCGCCTGACCCTATGTGAGATGGAGGAGTTAAGGAAACATATCGATGATTTATTAGAGGTTGGCTTTATACGACCGAGTGTGTCTTCTTGGGGAGTACCTATGTTGTTCGTGACTAAGAAAGACGGCTCATTGCGGTTGTACATTGACTACCGCAGGCTGAATCAGGTTACGGTGAAGAACAAGTACCCATTGCCCAGGATAGATGATCTGTTTGATCAACTGAGAGGAGCGCAGTACTTCTCAAAGATTGATCTACAGTCAGAGTATTACCAGCTGTGCGTCAGGAATGAGGACGTACAAAAGACGGCTTTCAGGACTAGCTTTGGCCACTACGAGTTCCTTGTGATGTCGTTCAGTCTTACGACCGCACCAGCCGTGTTCATGGACCTGATGAACCGGGTATTTCGGCCGTTCCTCTATCGATTCGTCATCGTATTTATAAATGAAATTTTGATATACTCCAGGAGTCGAGAGGAGCATGTGGAGTACTTACGATTGGTCCTGGATACGCTGAGACAGCATTAGTTGTTTGCACAGTATAAGAAGTGCGACTCTGGAAAGAGGAAGTCAAGTTTTTGGGACACGTAGTGTCTAAGGATGAGATAGCAGTTGACCTTGCTAAGGTAGCTGCAGTACTGGACTGGGAACAGCCTGGTTCAGTTACTGAGGTGAGGAGTTTTCTGAGTTTGGCAGGCTACTATCGACGTTTCATTCGAGATTTCTCGAAGATTGCCAAACCTCTATCTCAGTTGACACGGAAGGATTTGAAGTTTGCCTAAAATGAAAAGGCGGAGGCAGCTTTTCAGGAGCTGAAGGACAGGCTGACGTCTGCCCCTGTGCTAGTATTGCCAGAGCAAGGGGTTAAATATACGATATACATCTACGCATCTAGCGTTGGTCTGGGTTGTGTCCTTATGCAGAAGGATAGGGTGATTTCATATGTCTCGAGACTGTTGAGGAAACACGAGGAGAACTACCCTATACACGACCTAGAGTTAGCCGCTGCTATTTTCACATTGAAGCTCTAAAGACATTACCTCTACGGAGAGGAGTTCGAGCTCTTTTGCGACCACAAGAGCCTTAGGTACATATTCACACAGCGGGACCTGAATATGAGGCAGCGACGATGGATGGAGACCTTGAAGGACTTTAAGTTCGAGATTTCTTACCATCTTGGCAAGGCCAACCTGGTAGCTGACACCTTGAGCCGCAAGAAGGTGATAGAGTTTGTGGCTCCACTGATGGTAACTGAGTGAGACATAGTTGAGTTTTTACGAGACTTTGAGCAGAAACTCACTGTGGAGGAGCCATTTGAGTTTATCGCACATGTTCAGGTGCGACCTCTTATTGATGACAGGGTCATCGTGGCGCAGAGGGATGATGAGTGTCTGACTGAGCTTTGAAAGTAGGCCAGTGACGATGCAGACGCCGAGTGGCGAGTTGGAACGGATGGGGGCTTACGTTATCGTGGCCGCCTATGCGTCCCAGATATCCTCGACTTGAGACGAGAGATTCTCGAGGCTGCGCATAGTTCTAGGCTTGCGATGCATCCGGGCAGCACAAAGATGTATCGTGACGTGAAGAAGACCTATTGGTGGGATGTCATGAAGACCCACATCGCAGATTTCGTGTCCCGTTGTCTCACTTGCCAGCAGGTGAAGGCAGAGCATCGCCGACCTCGTGGTCTCCTTCAGCCTATGCCTATAGCTGAGTGGAAGTGAGACTCTATTTCTATGGATTTCATCTCGAGACTGCCAAAGACGAGGAAGGGACATGATTCTATTTGGGTGATCATCGACCGTTTGACAAAGTCGACGTACTTCCTTCCGATCAGAGTCACGAACTCTGCAGATGAGTTGGCTAAACTATACATCAGGGAGATAGTGCGTCTGCATGGAGTTCCCTTAGAGATCGTGTCGGACAGAGACAGCGCTTTACTTCTATTTTCTGGACTCGCATCCAGGAAGCTATGGGTGTGAAGTTGAAGTTCAGTACAACATTTCATCCACAGACAGACGGGCAGATAGAGTGGGTGAACCAGATTCTAGAGGACATGCTGCGGGCTTGCGTGTTGGACTTCAAAGACAGTTGGGATGATTGTCTTCCATATGCGGAGTTCGCGTACAACAACAGTTTTCAGGCCAGTATCGGTATGACACCTTATAAGGCCTTGTATGGGCATCCTTGACGAGCACCACATTGCTGGGTAGAGGTCGGTGAGCGCAGATTGATTGACCCAGAGTTAGTACAGGCGACCTCGGAGAAGATTGACATCATCAGGCGTCGACTTTTTACAACACAGAGCAGGCAGAAGAGTTATGCCGATACGAGGCAGCGATCGCTAGAGTTTGCGATTGGAGATCACGTATTTTTGAGGGTTTCCCCTATGAAGGGAGTTTTTCGGTTCGGAAAGAAGGGGAAGCTAGCACCACGATTCATTGGCCTATTCCAGAAACTCGATCGTGTGGGTGCAGTGGCATATCATCTAGCTTTGCCTACACCTCTCGCGAGCGTACACAACGTATTTCATATTTTTATGCTGAAGAAATACGTTCCTGATCCTTCCCATATCATTAGATGGGAGCAGGTGCAGTTAGGTGAGGATGTTACATATATACTACGACTGACGCGTATATTAGATAAGAAGGAGCAGGTATTGCGTAGCAAGGTCATCCCCCTTGTGAAGGTGTCGTGGACGCATCACACTGAAGAGGAGGCTACTTGGGAGACAAGCTGAAATCAGAAAGAACTACCCATAGCTTCTCGAGGAGTATGAAAAGGTACAAATTTTGAGGATAAAATTTATTGTTAAGGGGGTAGATTGTAACGTCTCGAAAAAATCCGTACAGAGACCCGAGCACCACCTCAGGCAGAAATCACTTAGGATTAATTCCTTTAGAAATTAAGCGTAAGTTAACTAGCGATAAGCCATATTAGTTGTGAAATTAGTACTGTTCGCTTTAAATATGTTCTGCAAGACCCAAAATTTGTGGAATCATTGACGCTATAACATCCTGAAACCTATGATCAAACTCTAAACCCGTTTGCTCTCAGGAATCCTTTGAAACTTTGTAATGGACTTAGACTGCGCGTCGTGTGTCCGGGAGTAATGAACTTAGACCATTATGAACGTGTAGTTGGACTTGACTACCACCCCGAAAATCAAGTTCAAATGATGTCCTGAGACTACTTCATTGAGCCTGGAGCAAGGAGTGTGAGAAAGGATAGAATTCTTTATAAATTAAATGTGATTTAAGTAAATCTGGCACGTGTCACTTGTGGGTTAATTATAAGCATTTAGACCGTTAGAATCTGACCCAAATACACCCTCAGATCAGGGAACATTTTCCACTCACGTCAGTGTACTTGGAATCTCTGATCGAGTCTCAGTGACCGCTGAACTGAAACTGGTCTGCCACGTGCAATCTGGAAACCTTAACGAACTGAAAACTTAATGTGATCAGGATCCAGCATCCATGAGCTTAAGTCCGACCGCATTCAGTCAGAAGACCTCCAGAAGTGTTCTTTTGGATTAGAAAAGATCCGATTTGGTTATAACCCAAGTATACCTTGGTATAAAGTCCAAATAGGTGAGTTTTTAACCTATTTAAGGACCTTTAACCCTCTCACATCCCTCACCTACGAATTTGAGAAAAAACTCTAGAAAAGAGAAGAGAGAAAAGAGAGATTGTGTGAGAGTTGTGAGAGAAAATTCCTGTCACTCGATCCTGCTACTACACGTGCTTAGCCATCGCGATCTAATCACTTTTTCGATGATTCTGACTTCATTCTAGGTAAGAAAACCCTAACCTTAACCTATTTTAGGAATTCTATCGATACAAGTAGCGAAGTAGCTGACTTACCTTGTGTATTAGGTTGTTATATCGTCGTTGGCGAAGGCGTAGAGTTCTTATTCGATTCATTACGTTCCTACGATGTAAGGTGCGGATTTTAGATGCTTAGGTTACCTGTTTTCAAAGCTTTCAATGCCGTTTAATGGTAGATTATTGATAAGGATGCTGTTTGACATGTAGAACATGCTGTCTATTTTTCATTCCGAATACGTACGAAGAATATGAGATTTAGGGTATTTTTAATATTTGTAGAAAATACTGTATTCGTATGTATTTTACTAATATGATTGCCATGAGTATTTGTCGTGTACCTATGCTAGTTATACGTGTATGATCTGTTTGGCGAAGAGATTCGCCCTAATGCACACTTTTGGCCGACATACGCTATGTAAACTAACGTGTGTAGGCTAAGTGTTTGTATAAATGTATGTATTAGTAAGTATTGAGTAAATGGTGTTGTAGTTTAGCGTTGAGATTAGATTCCCAACTAATTTGATAATGTACATGATATCCTCCATGCTTGTTGTATTTGAATTGATTACCTTATGTGTGAAACACTCATGTATGGTTAACTGCTTATGATGTATGTTATAGCATGCTGATAACATGCTGGAATTACGTGTATTTTAATTCTGTCTCTCTCATATGATTATTGATTTAGATTACAAGTGTTTGGGGCTACACTCTAGTCCAGACAGTCGGTAACAGAACTGAATTCGTGGTTGGATTCTATTCTCCATGAAGGATGCGTCGATGAACCCGAGTCGTGCTTGGGTTGACGGCAGTGGTTAGGCCACACGAGGTGTTTATGCACTTCATGTCGTTCAACTTAGGGTGCGTTCGTACTAGTCGAGATTGTCAAGCAACCCGACTGACCACTGTATATTCACCTTGTATTGGTCATAACTTCTTGAACCCAGGGTACTGAACTTACCAGTGATAACCCTGATAACCGTGGTACCTTGATCTACTAAGACTCATGAGCCGGGCATGGTGGTATGGGACACCGTGGTCGAGCTGTCGGCTTACGATGTGGTGACGAGCCTCCCCGTAGTGACCAGTGAGCACCTCAGACTCGTGAGCCGATTGTGGTGGTATGGGACACTACATTCGAGCTGTCAGCTTACTCTGATTGGTGACGAGCCCTTTGTAATGACCTCGAGTGTATTCTGAGTCTACGTGAGGCGACCCTCCTTCCTTAGCAATAAGAGTACAGACTAGGCTTGTATTGATAAGGTGATGGGGGAGCGGTGCAACGAGTGCGTGTAACAGCCTTGACAGACCTTGCAGCGACCTAGAAATATATCATCGTATGAGACTACTAGGAGTGACCACCCTAGATAGGATCTTTATTGGGAATGATATAAGGGAAGTACCTTAGTTTCCCAAAACTGCTGTATGAAAGGACTAATAACAACTTAGTAATCATATTCATATCGCACTGCATGTGCCTGAAAGATGTGGAGCACTGAGAGAAGAAATCATGCAGCGGACGTAAGATGGTGTCGTATGAGCGAGTATGTCGGTGAGGGCATGTATCATTATTGCATCTCATCCTTTCATTAACAATAGTATTTAGGAATGTTTGATTACTTGCTTTACTATTATCGTGTGATTAATTTGATAACATGCTAATCTTTGCTCTATGATTCCACTGAGTTGATCACTCACTCCCACATTACGGGACAGTGTTTGCAATACCTACTAGACTCTATCTTAGATACGGATAGCGAGGCGATTCAGGAGTTGGAGCTGGACTACTACGATGACCAGGACGAGTTCTCGTACATGCAGTTCTCTAACGGCTTTATATAAGTGGTCTGGATCGACGGAATTTTGCTAGTTGGACTATCATATGACATTTTGATTTTGGTTTGATATATGTATATGTGACTCAGAGATGTATTCATACTTTGGAGACAGATCGAGATTGTTTTGTTTTACAGATAGTGATATATATCTCTTCCAGTCTTCCGCTTGCGTTTTATCACTGGATCTGGAGTATGAATTGCAGTTTTGATATAATCTCACTCATGTTAATGCACTAACTCAGACAACATTTAACCATAAGAATATTTATTGCATAAGTGATGTTTTGGAACTCGGGTGTTGGGTTTCTACATGACCCCCGATTTTCAGGGTGTTACATATGGCATGACAAATCCACATGCAAAGTTAGCATAAAACCAATTGCTAGTAATCAGTTGTCATGAATTCAACAAGACCAGTTTGAAATTGTGTATGGAATAAGATGCCATGAGTATACGCAGAAGCTTGGTAAAGCTATGAAATGAATGGCTATGTCCTAGAGGGAGAGGATTATAACAAAATAAAAATTTACGAATTACCATACAATTACTTATATAAACTAATATGCTAATTTAAACTAAGCAAGACAATTAATTCTAAAGCTTCCAAGTTAATAGAGGGTCCAATCACATAGACTATAATACATATGTCATTCAAGTAACTAGTCTATAAATGATGGTGCTCATGTATGTAAGATATGCTAACAATTCAAATTTCAGCATTCATCTAATCATGCATACATATAATTTACTAATTAATCACATAAGCATAATTTAAAAAGTACTTAAATGATCATCCCAATTACAAGCATGTACAATGATTCAATTTTTCTACTCACTTTCGACAGACACACTTTCCCTAAGTGTACCAGATTTCACTATTGGAGATTTTAAATCAGGTTTACCTCTAACCTTTATACCCATACACAAGGACCACAGTCTTATAGAAGAACTTATTTAACACACACTCCTATCGGAGGCTCCCATAAGAGACTTTAGTTGATTTTTTTATCAGCTAACTAACAACCTTGGTCCTAGTATGAAGATCTATGTTTACTTCCGTCGGAGGCTTCCATGGAGACTAACTTATATACACTCGTATCCGATGAATTTAACTCTACACAAGAGCCTATGTCACAAACTCTTACCATCTATCCTACATAAGAAAAGAGAGTATAGACTCACTAATTGACACTTGTCGAATTGAGCCCTCTTAATGCGTCGTTCTTGAGTTACTTCTTCAAAGTTCTCTCATACTTGAATTCACTCCTCCAATGCTCCCCTAATCGTTGATGCTAATACTTACCAGTACTTCAATTCTTAGATCAAAGATATTGGATGCAATACTTTATTAAGGTGACCAAGGTGATGGGAGGTTGGGTGAATCCCTTATAACTCATGAGAATGTTGTAATTCATAAGAGATTCACCTAAATGGGCGTTCCAGAAAATTTAGACAAGGATTTTATTATGGGTTTAAGTCTAATCTTTAGAATAAGATGGAGATTGAGTCCATCTTCTTCATTAAGGTTGTAATCCTCTCTCAAGTGATGAATCAGAAGAAAAATGACTATATATCTCATAAATTAAGATGATGTGGATGTGAGATATGAGTGAGGAATCTCCTAAGCTTCTATTGTACTAAAAATCCATCAAAATGTTTAAGAATCAAATGCTCTTTTATAAGAAATCAATTTACAACGGCTATAAAATGACAAGTTAATGGCTCTGTTGATCTGATCGAAAAGCCTTTTGATAGGATCAAACATTCTGCCGTTCCCATCGAAAAAATTCAATAATTTATTTATTGGGTTATTGGACTGATTCTTCAATTGTATTGATTAATCATTCGATTTCATTGAGTTGATTTCATTAAGTCTCATCGATAGCTTGTCGATGAGATCAAAGATTACTCAAAAATTGATGTTTTACGCATATGATTTCACAGCAGCTTCACACCTCTTCTAGCCTTATAAATCATGTTCTAATTAAGTTTTTAAGGATAATAGATGATTAACAAGGTATACCTATTAGGGTTATGATTATCTTCAGGTTCAAGGGTTATTTTGGGTCAATGTTAGGGTCATCAAGGCACATCATATATACATTTTTTGCTCCTTGATGCTCCAAATTCCTTTATATTTGCAGTCTTCAACTTCTAAGGGCTCAACTGACTACATGACATATGGACTCACGTGATTGATAAACAAGGTACACGAATCAGTGCACTAATAATCTTCTCATTTTTCATTTACCTGAAAAAAACTAACACAAATCTCGTTATGGTCTATACCAATGATAAAGCAAAACAACAGAAAATATTATATATCAACTTACAAATGATTTACAACTTGATATAAATAAAACATGTAAAACTTGTATGCTCTCCCATACTTGCTCTCCTTATCTTCATCAATCCCTAAAATAAATAGAACCTGCAAAATATAATTAACTTGTTTTGGCGAGATTTCATATTTCTCTCCCTTTTTGTCAGTATTTGACAAAGAGTTAATTCTAATAGATATACCTATAAACACATAAGATAAAACTACTTTATAAGTCATGGATTTATCAATTATAAGATACATACTAACATAGGAATATAATATATATAAATATTAAATACATGGAACATACTTATTATGACCATTCAAAAGATATACTTATCAATTTAAAAATGACCAATAATAGTCTAACAATAAACATATGATATTAAAATTAAAAAAAATTAGAGCTAAATGATATTAAAATCAAGTAACTTTAGAGCTAAACTATTACAAAAAATGAAGTTAAAAATTCTCGAATATACTTATTAAAAGCAAATTGAGGCTGGACTCATCTGATTTACCTATAGTATTCACTAAAGAGGTTAAATCCATTGATTTTCTAATAAGCTCACACATGAGGCTAAAATCTTCTGATTTTTCAATGATGCTCAATAATGAGGCTTGAACCCTTAGATATACAATTAGCCCACATAGACTTTTTAAGGTCACATATCCCTATTCATAACTCACTTGACTATGAATTTCCTAGGACCTAGATTATGTTTGTGAGGGAGAATGATTTTTCTAAATTCATCTCTCTTAGGTGATTTTCTAGTTGGAGATTTATGTTTAGTAGATGATTTATCTATTTTAGTCCTACCTTGATTAATATTAACATTGATAAGAATTTTCATCTTTTCATTAAGCAGGCCAATTGGTTTTAACAACAACTTCTTCCGATTGGTCTTTTAGGAAGGGTTGAAAACTCTCTCTTATTTTTCGTTGATCCTTTAATAATGATTTTCCATTGGTGTGCTAATTTCTTAGTAATGAAATATTTACTACTTTAGTTTGAGTCTGACGTGAATTGAGCCCCTGTTAAGATTATACATTCGAATTTAAGGTGTCCAACATCTCCACAGCATGACATATAGGAGGGGCTCTTGGTCTACTTTTAGAAGTAAGCAGGTATATTTGGATTACTGGAGGCGTATGAGGAAAGATGTGATTACTAAGTTTAAATCCTTTATTGTCCCTATAAAGCTTACCCATACTAGATTTATAAATATGTTCATTTTCTTGGGTAAACATAACTTTTCGTTTATAAAAAGACATTATTCTAAGGCTCATTTGGATCAACTCTAGGCGGTTAAGCTCTTAAAGAGCTACTCGCTCGGATGCCAATTGAAATTGCATGTGGAATAGGATACCACGACCATGCGCGGAAGCATAATGGAGATACAGATTGAATGACTATGTCCTACAGGGGGAGGGGGGTGGTGATTAAGAGAGACAATTAACTCTAAGACTTCCAAGCTAATAAAGGGTCCAATTACGTAGACTACAATAGATATGCCATTCACGCAACTAGTCTATAAACAATAGTGCTCATGTATGTGGAATGTGTTAACTATTCAAATCATAGAATTCATTTAATCATGTATAAATATAACCTACTAATCAATCACATAAGTATAATTAGAAGAATGCTCAAATGGTAATACCAAACACAGTCATGTATAATGGTTCAGTTTTCCTACTCCACTCTCAGTGAACACACTCTTTATGAGTACTGAATTTCACTATCGGATGTTTTAAATCAAGTTTACCTTTAACTTTTATAATCCTACATAAGGACCACAGTCCTATACAAGAATTTATCTAGCGTACACTCCCGTCAGTGGCTCTCGCAAGAGACATTAGTTGATTTTTTATTGGATAATCAACAACCTCGGTCATATTCTAAGGACTTATGTTTAATCCTACTGGATGCTTTTATGGAGACTAACACGTACACACCCGTGTCTGGCGAATTCGACTATATATAAGAGCTTAAGTCCTACATAAGAACCTATCAAGTTTGGGTTACAAAATTTTATCCTCAATCTTACATAAGGAAAGAGAGTATAAACTCACTAATTGACACTTGTTAAATTGAACTCCCTTGATGCATCGTTCTTGAGTCGCTTCTTCAAAGCTCTCATGTGCTTGAATCCGTTTTTCAAATGCTCCCCTGATTGTTGATGCCGATGCTTGTCAGTGCTTCAACTCAAAGATCAAACACATTGTATGCGATGCTCCATTAAGGTAACTAAGGTGATGAGAGGTTGGGTGAATCTCTATAACTCATGAGAATATTATAATTCCTGAGAGATTCACCTAGATGGGCGTTCTAAAGGATTTAGACAATGATTTTACTATGAGTTTAAGTCTAATATCTATAATAAAGTGGAGATTAAGTTTATCTTCTTCATTGAGATTGAAATCCTCTTTCAAGTGATGAATCATAAGGAAAATGACTTAAATATCATGAATTTAGAAGCTATGGATGTGAGATATGAGTAGGGAATCTCCTAAGCTTCTATTGCATCAAAAACTCATTAAATGCCCTTTTATAATAAATTGATTTGTAATGAATATAAATGACTAGTTAACTGTTTCGTCGATCTGATCAAAAGGCCCATTAATGGGATCGAATGTCCTTCGATGGGCTCAAAGGTACAATAAGATCGAATAGTCCGCCGATCCCATCGAGAAAATCTAAAAATTTATCTGTTGGTTTGCCAGACCAAATTTTCGATTAGATCGAGTAGTCATTCTATTTCATCGAGTCCAATCGAGAGCCTGTCGATGGGATCAAGGACCACTTGAAAATTATTATTTTGGACATATGATTTCATAACAGCTTCGCACTTCTTTTAGCCATAGTTATCATATTCCAATTAAGCTTTTAAGGTTAAGGGTTGATCAACAAAGTTTACATGTAAGGGTTAGGATCATCTAGAGGTTCAAGGTTTTTTTTTTTTTTTTTTCTCTCTTTTTCTTTTTGTGTCAAGGATAAGGACATGAAGCCACCTCATATACCCGTTCTTTACTCCTTAATGCTCTACATCCTCTTGTTTTTGGTCTTTAGCTTTTAAGAGCTCAATCAATTATATGACATATGTACTTATGTGATTGACAAACAATGTGCACAAATCAGTGTAGTAACATAGTTGTGGTTGATCAACTCTCCCAACTATAAATTGACTCAACCAAAAAATCAGTATTTATTCCAAATATGCACAAATTCCCACACACAAGGGTAACAATAGATTGATGAACCTAGTTGACCCAACAAGTTCTACTTGAATTTGGGTTGGGCTTGGACCAACGGCTTGGCCCATGTGTCAAGCTTAGGCCTTACATTCATGACCCAATCAATTTTTAGATTGTGTCTGGGAGGAAGAAAATAACTTACACATGAATAGATGCTAACAAAGATGACATGTTAGGGCATAATATAATTGCATGCAAAGTTAGCATAAAACCAATTGATGGTAACCGTTTGTCATGAATTTAACAAGATTGGTTGTGGTTGATCAGTTCTCTCAACCATAAATTAGCTCAACTGAAAAGTCAATATATGTTCTAAGTATGTACAAATTCCTACACCTAAGGGTGGCAATATACCGGGCAACTTAGCAAAACTTGACAAGCTCTACCTAGATTTGGGCCGGGCTTGGACCAGCTAGCTTAGCCCATGTGCCAGGCTTGGGCCTCGCATGCATGGCTCCATCAATTTTTAGGTAAGGCTTGGGCTAAAGTCATTTTAGTGGAAGAAGAAAACAACTTACACATGAGTAGATGGCAATAAAAATGACATATTATAGCATAAAAGATGTGCATGTAAGGTTAGCATAAAATCAACTAGTGGTAATCAGATGTCATAAACTCAACGAGAGTGGCAGTGATTGATCAGTTCTCCCAACCATAAATTACCTCAACTGAAAAGTTTAATATATGATCCAAATAAACACAGATTCCCACACATAAGAGTTGCAATAAACTGGGCAACATAGTCAGCCTGACAAGCTCTACCTATATCTGGGCCAGGCTTGGCTTAATAGCTTGGTCCATATGTCGGGCTTGGGACTCTCATGCATGGCCCCAATCAATTTTTAAGTTTGGCTTATGTTAAAGTCATTCTAATAGAAGAAGAAAACAACTTACATATAAGTAAATGCTAACAAAAATGATATAATAGGGTGGATGAAAAGTTAGCATAAAATCAACTGCTGGTAATCAATTGTCACAATCAATTGTCATGAATTCAACAAGGTTTGTTGTGGTTGATTAGTTCTCCCAACCATAAATTAACTCAACTAAAAAGTCAATATATATTTCAAATATGCACGAATTCCCATACGTAAGGGTGGCAATAGATCGGCAGCCTAGCCAACCTAACGAGCTCTACCCTAATTTAGGCCGGGCTCGGACCAACTAGCCTTGCCCAATTGTCACGCTTGGGCCTCGCATGCATGGCTCAATCAATTTTTAGATCAGGCTTAAAGTAAAATCATTTTTCTTAAACTAAAATCATTTTACTCAAACCAAACCCAATCCGAATTTACACGTAGGCATATATTATATCCTACAAATATGCCAGTTCTTGGATAGGCAACCCATCCATCCCGTATGCAGACGTTTGTTGCATCCTTCTAAAATATCTACATTTTTGTGCATGAATGGCCTGCTTGATTAACGGATATATTAGGAATATTCAAGTTTGAAATATGGATTTTTATCAATTTTCAGGCTGAGGTGGGCCTGGCACAAGACAGCTTGGGCCTTAAGTGTTTTTGGCTGGGTCAAGCCTAGCCTGGCCTGACCTTAATCTAACCCATTGCCACCCCAACCCACACGCCAATGTACGGTGGCAAATGTTTTTCACCCAATGACGCGTAGTCACTACCACACACCTGATTTTTTAAATTATTTTCATTTTGTCAAGAGAGAGGACACCTGTGTGGGTGGGGTTCTTTCCTTTCAATTGGGAAGCCAATTACGTACTGAGTAAACTCTATGGGCCCACTGTGATTTATGCAATTTATGCACTCTATCCATTCATTTGACCGGATAATTTTAGGCCTTGTGCAAAAAAAAAAAGAGATATATCCAAAGCTCAAGTGGACCACACTACACGAAACAGTGTGAATTGAACATCTACTGTTGAAAAATTCACGGGGGACAGAAGTTTTGGATCAAGATGTTATTTGTGTTTCACTTCGTCTATGTCGGTGTGATCTTATGAATAGGTTTGGATGACAATTAAATATTACTGTGAGCCTAGGAAGCTTTCAACTGTAGAAATCATTATTCTCACTGTTTCCTGATGTGGTCTACTTGAGCTTTGGATATGCTTCTATTTTGGGCTCAACTATAAAACGATCTGAAAAAACGGATGAACAGCGTGGATAAATCACATATATTCACGGTGGGCCCCACAGATTTTACTTGTTATATATGATAAAGCGCACTGAGTTGCTCGGTGAGCAATTGAAATCTTTCAAATTACAGCAACTCTCTTTCTGATTGGAGCGTTCCACCAATAGAGCGCATTAGGTGTTACCCGGATAACACGTCAGCGGGTGTTACTCTGACCGTGTGGAGCCTACCTTGATAAATTTGTTATATATCCACGTCGTCCATTCACTTTTCCAGCTCATTTTAAGGAAGTTATTCCAAAATAAGGAGATACAAATTTCAGGTGGACTACACCACTGAAAACAATGGTAAATGACCATTTAAAACATTTTGTGGACCACAAATGTTTTGGATCAAGCTTATCTTTGTATTTTCCCTTCATCCAGGTCTTCTTGACCTTATCAACGGATTGGATGGAAAATAAGAATTTCAATGAGCCCTATGAAGTTTTTAATGGTGAGCATTCAATCACCACTGTTTCCTATGGTGTGGTCCACATGAGATTTGGATTTGATTAATATTTGAAACCGCATCTTAAAATGAGCTAAAAAAACGAATAGGCAACATGGATATACATAAAATCATCAAGGTGGGCCCCACAGTTAGGGTAACACGTAATCCTCTGCCTTCCACCAAGCCAAGGCAAGCGGGCGCGGATTAGCTACTTACAGGTTGAGTAGCGGGACTCCATGCTGAAGTGACTTCACCAAGTTCCGTGGGCCCCACCATGATATAAGTTTTGTATCCATACCTTCCATCCATTTGGAGAGATCATTTTAGGGCAATATGCAAATAATGAGTTAAATCCAAAGCTCTATTCGACCTCATTACAAAACAATGTGGGGACAGTGATGCCTACCATTAAAACCTCCCAAAGGTCACAAAAGTTTTAGAACAAGCTGATATTTGTGTTTTCACTTATTTCATGTGCTTTTTAAACTTCTGAACAGGTTAGATTTCAAATAAACATTATGGTGAGCCTTAAGATAGTTTCAACGGTGGGAATCACTCTCCCCACCTTTTTTTGTGGTGGGATTTATTACAGGTTTTTATATGCCTGCTCATGCCCCAAAATGATATCTCAAAACAGATATGGATGGTGCAGATACAACACATACATATACATCATATTGGGGCCCACAGAACTTGGTGACGTCACTTCAGGAGCCGACTCGCTACTCAACCTGCAAGTATCTAATCCGCGTCCTGCCGGCAGTGCCAGTTCATTTATCAAGGGTTCCCCTGTCATTATCATCAGTTATCCTGTGGCAAACTCATCTTCAGACCCGACTGCAAGTGGAAGAAGTTCCTTTCGTTCTCATAAAGCTACTGCCATGCGCCTTTTACCTGGACAGACGTTTTAGGAACTCGAGTTCCTAGCCATCCGTTCTTTCATCGGCAATGGATGGTCCTGATTCACCCTCATCAATGACACTAGAGAGGAACTTAAGTCCCACCGAATAATATCCCATGGGTGCAAGTAATTGACAAGTGAACACACCGTAATCACCATATGTCTGAGATTTGTGGGGCCTACTGTAATGTTTGACTACCATCCAACCCGTCCATTAGGTGCGCCCACCAATTATAGGCCTAAATTCCAAAATACAGCTTAAATCATTACTCGTGTGGGCCACACCAAAGGGAACAATTGGGGACATGAGAAGAGGGACGTGTACCATAGAAACTTCTAGATGGAATGTGGGTCCACTGTGTCATGTATATGTCATCAAAGCCCGTAATCAGGTGATCCCTATGAGGATTATGGGCCCAATGAAAGCAAGTCCGTTCCACAATTTAGGTGAGCCACAAGAAGTGAATATATATGTTTTAAGAGTGAATGTGCATAGCTTCTTGTGGTGTCCCATCGAGTCTTTTATACAGTGAACATGATTTGCACAGTGAACATGATTAGATGCACTAGATTCACGGTTTTGATTCCGCTTAATCATAAAAGGTAGGTCCCACATAGCTCGAGCATAGGGTAATTATCATTTGTCATGTCTTTCAATTCAAGTGATCATTACCTGATAAAGCACGGCAGCAATTAAGGGTGTCAATGGGACGGGCTCGGCATTCAGAGATCTAATTTTGCAGGCCATAACTCAGCCCTCCCAATTGACACCCCTAGTATAAATGATCTAAGTTTCAATGAAAATGCACCGGTGGTAGAGGATGAAAAGTCAAAATTACTATCTAGGGGAAGATTTATTGAAAACGGAAAGCAAAGTCTTTCCACCTATGTGGAGAATTATGCTTCAAAATTTTGAAATTTTTTTTTTTTTTTTTTTTTTAAACACACTCATGCCTTGGCGGAATTTCATCACCCATGGATGCTTGAACCCTTGACCAAGTGTTGAAACTCCTAAGAGTCTACCTCCATAGCAGGACTAAGGATCCAAAATTTAGAAGTTATGTTGGCCCTAACTTATTGTGTTTCAAAGATTCAATCCAACCATTAGTTGTACGAATTAATTTAAGACATAGGTGTTAAAAAGCAGCCCTATCTTTCAAGTGGACCATATAATAGCAAACAATATACATAATGATGCTCACCCTCTAAATTATCTCTCAGCATGACTCACCTAAAGTGTGGATGGTTTTGATTCCTTGGCCTTATGCCTAAATATTCTTGTGGAATTTAATGGTTGAAGTGGGTTTCTCATAATCATAATTGTGCCAAAAGCCTTTCTTACACCATCCGTGTACCTTCAATGTTTGACCTTCCATTCTCAGACAGATGAACATTTTAGTAAATATGCAGCCAAAGCAAATTATGGGAATAACATGTACTCTTAGGAATTTTCGGGTAACACCCAAAAAAAAGTACATGCAAGCCGTATGCATGATTGAGAATGGGACATGATTTGCACAGTTTGATTTCTGCGCATGTATGCCATACGGAGAAATCAGGACCGTCCAAATGGGAAGCCCCATTGTGAATGGTGTACAAGCCGAGAGTACCATTAACTGGTCAACGCTCTTTTTGCATTTGGACTAATGATTGTATTTTAACAATCTTTTACGAGTTGTTTAATACCTTGGTTTTGGACGTAAATGGGTGCATTTCAAATGCAAGTAGGTACTTTTTGTATTTGGTACCCTTGAATTTGGAGGTAAATGGAATTAGAGATATTCGGAAAACACGCTTTTAGTGTGTTTTGAAATTTCAGCAAAATGTTAGATTCCGGAGTAATTCAAATGAAATGTCTTTTTAGCTTATATAAAAAGGTAGGAAACTCACACATGTAACAAAGATGTCGTTAGGATACTAATTCATTATGCATGTGGCATGCCGTAACTTAATTATTGGTTAGATCACTAAAATCACATCAATAGAATGATCAAACCATCCAAACATTGAGCATCTAAATTATGAACGGTTAAAAATCATAGGTGAGTCATTTGTTTGTGATCCTTATGTTTGTGGCCCCATATAAGGCCCAAAATGTTCTCAATTTTGACCAAAGAATATATTTCAATGGGCTTATTACAATCACTCTATCAAATATCTCTCACACGTGCATACATATGAGATTTGAAAGCTGATTTAATTAATTAAATTCATGTCCTGATGAATTTTAATGCATTCTAAATACAAGCTCCCAAATGAAAGATTCGAATTCAAGTGCATTTCAACCAAACAAAATTGAGGATTTAGAATCACCTTTATTCTAATGCATTCCAAATCCAAGCTCCCAAATGGAGAAGAGGTACAATAGGCTGGCTAGGCCAGAAAGACGCTTTTCTAGGCCAGCTCTGTGAATTAAGGGCCAACCCAACCTAGATTTAGTTGGGTTGGGGTCCATGAACCTTTAGTTAAAATGGACTACCAGGCGTCCCACCCAGTTCTTGTATTTATGGTCCTAAATAACTACCCTATTCAAATCCTTAACGTATTATACTGCCACTCATTTTCAATAGATGATAACGCCCCATTGGGCCTTTAACAGTTGGATTGGGATCCAGTTCATGCATTGACCCAAACTGTTCATATGATGGCCCTTACCGTGGATGGAGGGTACTAAAAAACACTCCTAGATTGGAATATTTGAACCCTTCAATTACTAAAAGGTTGGGGAGTGACGCAGGGATGAACGTGATGAGGTCGATCACCGTCTTCCTCAAGGATAACTACTCCGAATCCACGAAGCTTCTCTGGACTCCTCACAAAGACTCCTCAAATCCACGAGGAAAGAAAACAAGAGAATAGAAATAATTCTAATAAAATTTGAAATTGATTAATGAATGAATAAAAATGAGTTCACAACCCTTTAAACAAGGGTACCAAGCAATATGAAAGAAATTAGAATCAAACTACAACTAAAACTCCTAGAATCTGCGACTTACTATAAATAGTAAACTTACTAATTATAAACAGTCGTGATGCCTACTGGTGCACAAGGTTTTTGGCTAAAAATAGTAAGTGTCCTATTTGGCTTCACCAAACCGTTCTCCTAATTATCCTAAGCACTTTTCATGTTGGACACAACTCCTAAAGTCCAACGGATGAAGAGTTATACTCAAACCAAAAGTTACTATTTATTGTAAAAACGAAAATAAAATAGGGAAACAACCATCGATCTAGGGCTTTCTCACAAATCCTGGCTGTGCAACCAGACATAGTGGGATTGGTTGGCTAAAGTAGCTCGTTCTACCCTAAAATTATATATTTTACGTCAGATAACTCATTCCGGATTGCGAGATACGCCCGATCTAAGGTCCAACGGTTTGGATCACTTTTGTTGTCGACCGGGCCTTTTCTGATCCATCTTGGCCATGAAACTGTCCGCGACCCGCTCTACATCAGGGAGACTATCGAATTACCAAAAAAAAGAAAAAAAACAGAAGCGGAATGATCAAATTAAGGGTTAAAATAGTTTAATCCATGAGCTTTTGTTTGTTTTTTAAATCACCCATCCAAACATAAAAACAGCCTGGATAATTGAAAGATGTGCTGGAATGTATGGCCATTGATGGGTGAAAACAGCTCTCTCACTCTCTCAAAGTAGTTTTTCTGACAGTAATGTAAATTCTCAAAACATAAACAATTCTAATCCCTGTAAAAGGGGCAGGATGATATGAGAAAATACCTGTAGTTTTGGTAAGAAATGCCTCCTGCAGTCGCTCCTCATTGTACTTCAAGATGACCCAAGTTACAAAGGCTAAAGTTCAGATGTATTCTAGCAAACCTCTGCCTCAAAAGATCTGAAATCTAGAGAAAAACATTGCATAGATGCTGGCACATGTGTGTCCACTTGAAGTACTTAAATGAACATGTGCCCGTGCAAGCTGGCCCGAGCATGAACGTATGGTTTAGTTTGTGTTTCGCTCTTTCCACGGTGTGGCTCCACATGTCACCTACATGACAAGATATCACATGCAATAAACATCCAAACTATCCATCAGGTCGGCCTTTTTTAGTTCGTGACATAAAACAAAATTCAGGCTGGTCTATTACCAGGTGGGCTACAGGGTTAGCAAATAAACAGGCATTGAAACTTGTTTTAGCCATCTATTTTGTTTTTGGAAACTGTAGTACACCTGATGAGTTGAAGATGGAGGGAGGATATATGGCAGGGCTCACCTGATGGACAACTAGAATCCCACTCACGTGCTCCAGCTCAACCTGGTAGGATCTGGACTATGCATGGATTAGCCAACCTCATTTGTAACGAGTAGAAGTGAAATGAAATAAAAGTCCACTACAGCCACACATATTTGGGAAATGACCTAGTTGGGTTTGGGACATCGATCTGGACCGTTCATTTGGTTCAGCCCCTTACTTCATCGACCAAATAGAAAAATACACGTATTAGGCGATAGTACGTAGCTATATCCATTACTATCTGTTCAATAGCAAGAAACACCAAGGGTCGAGATGCTTGCTATGAAATGGGTCCAATCAGAAATCCAGGTGAGAGAGAGAGAGAGAGAGAGAGAGAGAGAGAGAGAGAGAGAGAGAGAGAGAGAGAGAGAGAGAGAGAGAGAGAGAGCCATACAAATACATACATCATCCATTCGTTTATGATCTATCCACATCACAGGCATTGATAGTTTCATATACCACACAATGCCATTTACACCATATCTCGGTCTATATCCGAACGAACTTTAGAAATGTTCACATACAGATGTATGAGACCTTCAATATACATAGCCTTTTATTTTCTGCTAAATATGTGTCATTCCCATGGATAATCCAATCCATGAAAATGTTGGTTATACCATGAACATCACATACATTGAGTTGGACCATCACCATCTATTCATTTCGATGGTGGTCCACTTGACAATCGACCATCCAGATTTCACCCTGGGTGATGATATAAAACAAAGTAACAAGCTGGCGGGAATGAAAGCACTATGTATAAGTTTCCATACATGACTGTATGTGAACATTTCTCAGTGCTTGTTGCTTCCAACGACAAAGACGAGCGAACTGCTTGTAAGGATCATGAATGTGGGCCCACCAGAGACATCTGGCTCGAAGAGCCCGAGCCGAAGTTGTGATGAGGGCTGCAGTATATTATAGTTGGGCTTTCATGGTTATGTACGCCCTCATACGTTGTGATCACGTAGCTTGAGTCGGCTGAATCTCTTTCTACTCTCTTCTTCACCGGGCACCCTCCATTCGAGCATCGAAAATAGTTCCTGGTCCCACCCATTTAATTGATTAATCAGGTCCGTGGATCAGACATTGAAAATAAATCTCACCAAAATGCTAATGAGTTGTTGAATTCTACATAAGAATGCTTATGTGCAACCACAAAAACAGCTCCATACTTGCAAGTACGGTATAAATCTCGAACTATGATATCTTCATGCTTTGTACCTTATTGCAATGCGAATTTATGTGTGGCCCAAGTGAAGCCACGTACGATTATGGTGGACTGTTATAGGAGAGGTCGGCCGCGGATTTGCAGACAGCGTCAATATCGAATGGATTAGGTGATCACAAGGGCCTTCAGAAATGGATGGTGAGACCATTTTAATTTTTTTTTTTTTTTTTTTTAATATTTTAAATTATCCCACAATTCATTTGTCACCCTTAATTTAGCTGTGATTATCCAATCATGGTTATTTTTAGGTCATTTGCAATCTATGGCCCGGATTCTTCCTTCCCAAAAGTCTTTGTTGATCATAGGTGGGTCCACTTGGGCCCCACATAAAATTACACCATTAACAAGGGTGAATGAATTTTGGGTGTACAAAGTACTAAAGATTTGTAACTTACTTTAGTTATTTAAAAGGAATTAGCATTTTAATGATTTTTTTTTTTTAAATTTTTTTTTTTTTTTTCAAAAGCACTTACCTTGGATTTGGGCTGTTCTTGACTTGCTTCTTCCCATACTTCCTCCACTTGAATCCATCATCCAAGATTTCGTGTTCCGATTTAGTTCGAAATGCAATTCTAAACCCAATTTCGGCTCTAATCCTCTCACCTTCGCTGCTTTCATTATTCCTACAATCACATGAATAATCACCATAATTAGATAAAATAAGAGCCATTTGATCTTGAGTAAGTAGTAAAATTTTGAAGCATTACACTTGCATGCTACTACTCGGCGTGGTGGCCTGGTTCATAGGGCCCGAATTGTTGATGATGTCGATCAAAGAGACCGGATTCTGCGAAAAATCAATCATGCCTGATGTAGAATCTTCCTCCGATCCATTGTCGAAGTTCAGATAATCGGAGATCTCGAACATCTGCTGATCAAGATGGTGGGCGGAGAATCCATGATCACGGATTCTGTACGGTTCTTGTGGTGGATAAGGAGGATCAGACATCGTGCTGGGGAGGATTTTCGCTATCGTGATCTATTTAGGGAGGAGGCTCTTATAATATATATTTTTTCATGTGAGGGACTTTCGGGGAGACCTTCCCTTTGGCTGTGATGAATCTTCTTTGTTGGTGCCACGTGTCATTATCATGATGGGACACTGGGACCCACACATTCCTCACTATGGTGACGTTGGAATTCCATGCGAGTGGGCCATGGGAGAGAGGGAGTCCGGCAGGCTTGTCATGTTCGAGTTCGTTTTGCCTCTGCCGCGACACATGATCCACCCTGTGTCGCCACCTACTTGGGCCCACATGCTGAGATGGTACGATTATGAACCGTCCATGTTCTCTTCACTACCAAACTTAAGGTATTTTCTTATAATCACTCTTTAGCAAAGATCAGAACCTTTGATTTTTAGAGTTGAATGTGAACCGTTGAATTGTTTTTTAAAACTTCGTTCAAAGATAGTGATGGTCACTATCATCCTTTCAAGTTAAGTTCCATAAGATGGCCCGTATAGCATCTCCACGAAACGGGCGGTTCCGATCATTGGACCATTCGGCATGTGGGTCCCAGTTGGCGGGGAGACACGCTGGAACTTAAGTAACCAAGCACGAGGGCACAATGAACTTGAGATGTCAAGTCCCTCGTCGGCGAATTGAGCATGTGACTCCAGAGAAGTCGCTCGTGTCCCCGACGCGCACGTTAGGGATACATGTGTGAGAACTGTGGAATAAACTGTCCCCGTACAGCTCGGTTGGTTTGGGATGTTTCGCAGGGTGGCTTTGGAAGGTATTAAATCATAGGATTTCGAATCTGGACTTTGAAGAGTTTTGCAATTCATTTCTTTTGTTTGGATTATCGATTCTCTCCTTTTTCCTTAGTTTTAAAGGTGCGAGAGTTGCATGTGTAACACAAGACCCGCGTAGCCACTAATCAATTGTACATATGGACCACTGATAATATTCCAAAGCAGTCAACTGCATCGCTAAAATTACTTGAATACAATGATCTGAGTCCAAACATTAGCCATGTAAATGGCTAGTTAAAAAGTGTGGATTAGTAGCTTGGTTGTGATCTGATCCTTGTGGCCACCAAAGGCTTGGAATTTCATCATTTTTGCTAAAGTATATATTTCTATAAGTTCATTACAATCATTTTGTTAATCATCACATATGACAACTAATTAGGGATATTAAACTTGACTTGATAATTAAGCTCAAACTCTTTTAAATATACTATATAATTTAAGTACATAATATTTTTAGATCATAAGGGATTTGAAATTTAGGGTGCCAAGCGCAGTTGAAAAATTCCGAATCTTAGGTATTTCAAATCCAAATATTCTGAATCCACCAAAACAGGCCTAGTGGATTGCCTATTTTACTAATCTTATCAACAAATTTATCCTAGTGTTACTAATCTTATCAACAAATTTGAATTGAATATAAACATCATGGTTGACTCCAAGATGGTTTCAATGGTGGACGATCCTACTATCACTGTTTCCTCACATGTCGCCCATATGAGTTTACAAAGGGGCACATGGATGGATAGTGGACATAAGCTACATATGCTCCGGGTAGCTTATATTGGCTTCTACTTATTCAATAGTTCAATTTGTTTTGCAATCAACATACTTGTAGTCAAAAAGTAGAAAAGTATGTTTGGTTTTCCTCGAGTTTGTTTGCTCCACCTTTAATATCCACTAGTCATCTTATAAGCCCAACTTTTGATGTGGAATGTTCATTATGTTCTGCCCAATTATAACGCCCTGAAAATTCGACACCTGAGTACATACGTAAACTTCGGTCCCGAGTTCATAGGTATTAATTTAATTAAATGCACATATGTTCTCATTCTAATTCACATTAAGTTCATATACAAATAATTGGAGTTGCACAATTCGACTTAGTGGAATATTAGCGAGGTAGAGATAACAAAAATCAATAAAAATAGGATAAATAGTCAAGTACAATTAAAAATTAGTGTCTGCCTAAATGGGGATTATAGAAGCTACAATTACAAACCTAAGATGATTAAAGTGTAAAGTTTTTAATTTTCATCCAATCCTCCAAAAGATAACGGATGTGGCACAATCTGATATAAGCCTACCCATTTGAAGTCTTGCAAGTACCTGTATTAATAATATTGCCTGGTTGGTGTTTTAAAACACCGTCCCAGGTGGAGTAATTAGCTAACTTAATGGTTCCATTAGTTTTAAGTTACACATGTTATCAACTCAATCAGTACAGTTAATGATAAAAGCAACTAATTAAGAATTTCATAAATACCCTTGTTAAATGTACAGTTGTGATTATAAAATGATACATGTACCTCATAATTCAACACTCCCTTACAAGTGACTTCAACACCTATTTAGCAAATGCAAACATTCTCTCATCATGCAACTTTAACGCTAAATCGTAATAGCCTCTCTAATTTAATGCGATTGATGCGCATGTTAGTCAAGTGATTATTAAATTCTATTCATCTAGCATATTGACGAAGCTAGGATATGGACGTTATATTACGAGTCTTTATTCGGATTATGTGTCTTGTTGCCGCTCCTCACCAGTATCCCTTAATTCAAATTTAGGTATCACTCGTTTATCTCACAAATCAACGATTTCAAAGGTACAACGTGATACCTAAATGTATGAGGATCAGCTCGGGATGGGTCATCACCCAAACACCGAGTATGATAACTCAGTTCTGAGGTACATGCTTATCATATAAAACCAAATCACTACAAGGAAAGGGGTCGTCACTCAATTCCATTCATGCTCAAATTATTTGAACGGTACTTTGGCATGGAACCATCGGCCGAGTAATTTGATGTGAGCCGTTCGAACATCAATCTTTCACTTCCATCAGTGCTCACTAGTCACTATGGGGAGGCTCGTCACCCCAGCATAGCTTGACAACTCGAACACAGTATCTCATACCACTATGCCCGGCTCATGAGTCTTAGTGGGATTGTATTGCACCAACGGTTATGAATGAACCATCAATTGGGAGCATAGTATCTTATATTCAATTTAGTTGTGTTATACATTATGAACATACATGATCAGTTGGCTAATGGGCTAATTTGATAGACGTACAAGAACCCTGACACAACCGACATTGGGTGCAACCAATCTGTGTAGTGCAACTGCTGTCGGTCGTTCGTGTTCAACCTTGGTCGATCAAACAAGCCTAGGGTGACCACCCTAACTTGGGCCACCCTTTTAGTTCAGGCGGTTAGCAAGCTGACCTAACATTGTAATAATCCTAAGTATCGTTATGGACTAATACTACATCACATAATTATAACATAAATTTCACTACACAATTACCTAGGCATTTCATTAAACATGTTAGCATGCATAGGGTACTACGTTCATTAAAGCATTAAATTAAGCATGTGAACATGCATAAAGTAATACAACCACCTAAGCATTAAATCAAGTATGTGAGCATCGACAAAGCAAGATATTCTGTCACTTAGATATTTCATCAAACATGTGAGCATCCATATCCATGAAATAACATATATTATAATAAAAATTAAAATGTTAACATATTAGTATGCACAAATTCATATACAAACAACTAATCATTAATTGATACCATCAAGGGTCGATAAATGGAAACTTGAGCTTAATGGTTTGCACCTTTACAATTATTCGCCCGACTCAGAGTGCTTATAGGCTTAGGAATTTGGAAAAAATGATTCCTATACCAATTTAAAAGTAATTAGGTAAGATTCATGCAATTTAATATAGAAAAACCTACGCCAGAAAGTAGGATTTGTTTCTTACTTTTTGATCGCGAGTGTGATGGATTCGTCGGAGGAGAACGGTCGAGGCTAAGTCTTGATTGAAGGAAACTCATTCAGAACACTTCAAGATCTCCCTCCTCTCTCTCTCTCTTTCTCTCTCTCTCTCTCTCTCTCTCCCTCTCTCTCTCTCTCTCTCTCTCTCTCTCTCTTTTTCTAGGGTAAATTCATATAGGGAGAGGGGCTGTGAAATGAAATGGTATTTATAATACCAGATGTTACACAAATGGCCCCAATGGCCTTTTATTCATTATACTTGTTTCCAACTAATGAGACCCGTTAAGAGGTGTACAGGTCAATTTAAGCTATGTGATAAGTGCCACAATAAGCGATCTATATTTTGACACAACCATTTGATGATAGGACGTTTTGATTAATCAAGAAAGCCCTAACTTAGATCGATGGTCATTGATGATTAATTGAGGTTGTGGTTATACAGATATGTGTAGAGAAATATCTTTAGTCGGTACCTTGAATTTGACCATGAATCAATGGTCCAAAAGTTATAACTTCGCGAAAGAGCAATGAGTTAGTTTCACTTAAATTTCATGTTTTCACCTAAGGCATTCACACATTACATGCACTTGGCTTACGATCCAAGTTGAGCAATTCAAGACACGACCTCGGCTGGATGTCTTGCGATGGACATCAAGCCCACTAAAATAAAAATATTTCTATAACCTCGGGTTTAATGGCCCACTAATGAGCAGTTTAGAGCTTGTTTGGATAATTAGGGCATTTCTGGAATAAATTGGGTAGCGAGATTTCTTGTGCATGATGATTAGGGTTTAGATTAATTAAGTTCATAGTGTGGCTAATTTATAATTTGCGAAGAAGGTAATTCAATCCTAATAATACTAAATCATCGATTCTTAGGCTAAAGGAGTAATTGGATTGATATAGTTTGTTAATCAAGATCTGACCCCTACTTGCCTCGACTTTTGGTAAGTCTTTATTTAATTACAGTTGTCTTAATTAGTCAGTAATAGGTCAGTTAGATTTGGGCCATAGATAAACAAATCATATGATTAAACTCGATGTCTAATTGATCAGGCAGATTCATTGGCTTCCCATGTTTGATTAATTCACTACAAGAAATATGGTTTTTACCGACGAAATTTTTTTCGTTGGTAAAAGTCATCTTTACTGGAAAAAATTTTCGTCAGTAAAGGTGTTTTGAATTTTTGAAAAATAAAAAATCGAAAAGTTTATTTTTACCGATGAAATTAATTTCGTAGGTAAAATCCAACTTTACTGACGAAAATTTTTGTCGGTAAAGGGTGTTTTGAATTTTTGAAAAAATAAAAAATCCAAAAGTTTACTTTTACTGACGAAATATAATTTCGTAGGTAAAAGCCATTTTTACTAACAAAGATTTTCATCGGGAATAATGACATAATTTCTAACTTAGAAAAATTTCCTGCTATTTTAAAAATTTTCGCGCTGAGTTTTACCGACGAACTAAAACCGTTGGGAATAATGTTTTTACCAGTGAACATTTTCGTCGGTAAAAGTGTTATATTTGTAAGAAAGAAAATTTTGACTAAGAGTTTTACTGATGAAAATTTTCATCAGTAAAAAGCACTAAAACACTTTTATTGACGAAAATTTTCGTCGGTAAAAGTGTTGTATTTTTTAACTTAGAAAATTTTCCCTTTTAAAAATTTTCGCGCTGAGTTTTACCGACGAAGTAAAACCATTGAGAATAATGTTTTTACCGACGAACATTTTCTTCGTTAAAAGTTGTATAGTTGTAAGATAGAAAATTTTCTACAAAGAGATTTACTGATGAAAATGTTCGTCGGTAAAAAGCACTAAAACACTTTTACCGACGAAAATGTTCGTTAGTAAAAGTGTTGTATTTTTTAACTTAGAAAACTTTCCTGTTACTTTGAAAATTTTCGCAGTGAGTTTTACAGGAATAATGTTTTTACCGATGAAAAAATTCGTTGGTGAAAGTGTTATATTTTAAGGATGAAAACGTGGATGAGACTTTTACCTACGAAATATTTCGTAGGTAAAAGTCTCTCTCTCTCTCTCTCTCTCTCTCTCTCTCTCTCTCTCTCTCTCTCTCTCTCTCTCTCTCTCTCTTTTCAATTTTCCAGTTCAAAATTCCTGATATACACTTGTTACAATATAGTTCATCATATTTTTTTTGATATACACTTGTTATATAATATATTTCATTATATTCACATTCACATCCATCTAAACCAAAACTACATAAATCCATCCAAACATAAAATACATTCATCCAAATATAAACTACATCTATCCAAACACAAACAATCTTATCCACATCACATTCATCCACGCATAAATACATATAAGTTTAACATCATAAATAAAATACAAAAAATTATTCATAGCCTATTTCCTGGTGGGGCTTACAAAATTCAGTGTGGTGAACACATCGCCAATTGTGCACACACACCTAGGTCCTTACTCATGCCTTCATGTTAGATTCAAAATAGTTTCAATACAAGGTCACGAGTTTAAGTACCCATTGTAGCCATAAGTGACTTTGGTGTGTGAGTGTGTGTTAAAAGAAAAAGAAAGAAAGAAAATGCTGATTTATCTTTTAGGTTGAGCCTAATGGTACTTGGTGATTTCTCATCAGGTAGAAATTACTATTAGTTGTTTTTAGAAAGGTGAGATTAGGCCACTTATAATTATATTAATATGATAAAATGTTGTACGTATATTTGAGCAGACACCACAAAATAAACAATTCTATGGAAAAAAATAAATGAAAAGAGAGAGAACATATGAGAGGTGATCCTTATCTCCTTTGATGGATTCAAGTTGCATGTGCCCTATCCAACTTCCTATAAGGAGAAGTTATATGAGTCTTGGAATAATGTTGGTGACAAATCCACCTTGTCTATTAATATTATTATATTGTGTTAGGACATGACTCTAAAAATGAGATAAATCCAAATCTCAAATAATCTATGCTATAAGAGATAATGGAGATGGAAATAGATGCATTGTGATGCTTGAGTTCGAGTATGCTTGCCAACAAAGCAAGATTTTCTTGTTTGTTGCCATGTGATTGGACGATACATTATTACATCAATCAGGTTTAGGTTCGAGATCGGGTTTAGGTTTGGTTTTGGGTTTGGGTTTTCAAGTTTAGGTTTAGGTTTAGGTTTAGGTTAGGGAGATGAGATTAGGATTAGGTGTAGGTTTAGGTTTAGGGATTTGAGAATACATTTAGGTTTTAGTTTTATGTTATAGGTTTAGGTTTAGGTTTTAGGTTTAGGTTAAGGTTAGGTTATAGGTTATAAGTTTAGGTTATAGGTTATAGGTTATAGGTTAAGGTTTAAGTTATAGGTTTTGGTTTAGGTTAAGGTTGTAGGTTTAGGTTTAGGTTAAGGTTTAGGTTTAGGTTATAGGTTTAGGTTAAGGTTTAGGTTTAGGTTATAGGTTTTAGTTTAGGTTAAGGTTATAGGTTTAGGTTTAGGATAAGGTTTAGGTTTAGGTTATAGCTTTAGGGAATTGAGAATATGTTAAGGGTTAAGTTTAGGAAATTGGGTTTGGGTTCGGGATCGGGTTTAGGTTTGGGTTTTCAAGTTTAGGTTTAAGTTTAGGTTAGGGAGTTAAGATTAGGATTAGGTGTAGGTTTAGATTTAGAGATTTAAGAATACATTTAGGTTATAGGTTTAGGTTTAGGTTAGGTTATAGGTTTAGGGAATTGAGTTTAGGTTATAGATTATAGGTTTAGGTTATAGGTTATAGTTTAAGGTTTAGTTTAGGTTAGCTTTAGGTTTAGATTATAGGTTTTAGGATTTGAGAATAGGTTTAGGTTATAAGTATAGCTTTAGGTTAATGTTGTAGGTTATAGGTTTAGGTTTAGGGATTTGAGAATACATTTAGGTTTTAGGTTTAGGTTTAGGTTTTACGTTTAGGTTAAAGTTACAGGTCTAGGTTTAGGTTTAGGATTAGGTTATAAGTATAGGTTATAGGTTTAAGTTTAGGTTAGGTTATAGGTTAAGGTTTAGGGAATTAAGTTTAGGTTATAGGTTATAGGTTAAGGTTATAGTTTAGGTTATAGGTTTAGGTTTAGGTTAAGGTTATAGGTTTTGGGATTTGAGAATAGGTTTAGGTTATAAGTATAGGTTTAGGTTAATGTTGTAGGTTATAAGTTTATGTTAATGTTGTAGGTTATAAGTTTAGGTTATAGATTTAGGTTTAGGTTTAGGGTTTTGAGAATACATTTAGGTTTTAAGTTTAGGTTAAGGTTATAGGTTTAGGTTTAGGTTAAGGTTATAGGTTTAGGTTTAGGTCATAAGTGTAGGTTATAGGTTTAGGTTTAGGTTAGGTTATAGGTTAAGGTTTAGAGAATTGAGAATAGGTTAAGGTTTAGGTTTAGGAAATCAGGTTCGGGTTCGGGTTTGGGTTTAGGTTTGGGTTTTCAAGTTTAGGTTTAGGTTAAGGAGTTGAGATTAGGATTAGGTGTAGGCTTAGGTTTAGAGATTTGAGAATACATTTAGGTTTTAGGTTTAGGTTTAGGTTAGGTTATAGGTTATAGGTTATAGCTTTAGAGAATTGAGAATAGGTTAAGGTTTAGGTTTAGGAATTCGGGTTCGAGTTTGGAATCGGGTTTAGGTTTGGGTTTTTAAGTTTAGGTTTAGGTTAAGGAGTTGAGATTAAGATTAGGTGTAGGTTAAGGATTTGAGAATACATTTAGGTTTTAGGTCTAGGTTAAGGTTATAGGTTTAGTTTATAGGTTTAAGATTAGGTTATAGGTTATAGGTTATAGGTCATAGCTTTAGGGAATTGAGAATAGGTTAAGGTTTAGGCTTACAAAATCGGGTTTGGATTTGAGATTACGTTTAGGTTTGGGTTTTCAAGTTTAGGTTTAGGTTTAGGTTAGAGAGTTGAGATTAGGATTAGGTGTAGGTTTAGGTTTAGGGATTTGAGAATACATTTAGGTTTTAGGTTTAGGTTTAGGTTATAAGTGTAGGTTATAGGTTTAGGTTAGGTTATAGGCCAAGGTTTAGGGAATTGAGTTTAGGTTATAGGTTATAAGTTATAGGTTAAGGTTTAGGTTTAGGTTTAGGTTTAGGAATTCGGGTTCGGGTTATATGTTTGGGTTTAGGTGTAGGTTTAAGTTAAGTGAATTAAGTTTAGGTTATAGGTTTAAGTTTAGGCTAAGGGTTTAGGGATTCAGATTCGGGTTCAGGATCGGGTTTAAGTTTGGGTTTTTAAGTTTAGGTTTAGGTTTAGGTTAGGGAGTTGAGATTAAGATTAGGTATAGGTTTAGGTTTAGGGATTTGAGAATACATTTAGGTTTTAGGTTTAGGTTTATGTTTTATGTTATAGGTTTAGGTTTTATGTTTTAAGTTATAGGTTTAAGTTAAAGTTATAGGTTTAGGTTTAGGTTTAGGTTATAGGTTTAGGTGTAGGTTTAGGTTTAGGAATTTGGATTTGGGTTTGGGTTCAGGTTATATGTTTGGATTTAGGTGTAGGTTTAAGTTAAGTGAATTAAGTTTAGGTTATAGGTTTAGGTTTAGGTTTAGGTTATAGGTTTAGGTTTAGGCTAAGGGTTTAGGGATTCAGATTTGAGTTCAGGTTCGAGATCGGGTTTAGGTTTGGGTTTTCAAGTTTAGGTTTTTGTTTAGGGATTTGAAAATATGTTTAGGTTTTAGGTTTAGGTTTAGGTTAAGGTTACAGGTTTAGGTTATGTTTAGATTTATGGATTTTAGAATACATTTAAATTTATGTTAATGTTGTAGGTTATAGGTTTAGGTTACAGGTTTAGGTTTAGGTTTAGGTTTAGGGATTTGAGAATACATTTAAGTTTAGGTTTACGTTTTACGTTTAGGTTAAGGTTACAGGTTTAGGTTTCGGTTAGGTTATAGGTTATAGGTTTAGGTTTAGGTTATATGTTATAGGTTTTGGTTTAGGTTTAGGTTTAGGTTAGGTTATAGGTTTAAGTTTAAGAATTCAGGGTTGAGTTCGGGTACGGGTTATATGTTTGAGTTTAGGTGTAGGTTTAAGTTAAGTGAATTAAGTTTAGGTTATATGTTTAAGGTTAGGCTAAGGTTATAGGTTTAAGTTTAGGTTTTAAGTTAAGTGAATTAAGTTTAGGTTTAAGTTAAAGGTTTAGGTTTAGGTTTTAAGTTATAAGTTATAGGTTATACTTTATGGTTAAGCTCATTTCAAATTAAACATAATTAACTCGAGCATAAATGAAGATTTTCATAAACACGGGCTTGCTCCTACAAATTGAAGCTAATACATAAATAAGGCCTATCCAAATGGCCAAGTCACTCCAATACTGTCCATAAGAAATGAACAGCTTCATCATGGTCATAACAGCGGTTCGCATCTTCCAGGAACCCCTGCTCAACATCCAGATAGCTCCAACGTACATCCGGGTCTGCTCCAACAAATTCGAGCTAATACATAAACACGGCTTGTCCAAATGGCTAGGCCACTCCAATGCTCTCTATAAGAAATGAACAGCTTCATCATGGTCATAACAGTAGTTTTTACCTTTCAGGGACCCCCGCTCAACATTCAGATAGTTCCAACGCACATCCAGGACCTGGTCTAATTGCTCAGAAAATAAGTGGATTAAGTGCTAATCATCGTGTAAGACCTGTGTCCTAGACCGTACCATTTCGTATTCTTCCACGGTCCTTTTAGTCGAATTTTGAGGACCTTCAACCTGTAATCGATGTTTACGCTCGAACCTAAGCCGAGTCCCTCATATTAGAGTTGACTCGACCCGAAACCTGTACCTTAGCGACCGCACCGTCACCGCGGTTCTAACACCGTGACTCGCGCACCGACCCGATACCCAGGGTAGAAGATGCAGGCCCGCGTTCAATTTGAAGAAAACACCGCACGTTACGAATTATGAGGTAATCTCTACGAGATATCCCATTAATCAATCAATCAATCAATCCCATTAATCAAGTACACATCATACATCAAGTCAAGTACAATAACCCATACCTTTCTCGTATACAAGCAAGCTCAAAGTCAACTCTCTCTCCCATCACCCATCACTTTCTTACAACTCACCACTCCACCCATCACCCATCACACCACATCACTCCATCACCCTTTTCACCCATCACTTCCCTCTCTCTCTCATTCATTCTCAAAATCAAAATCCTAAGCAACCATAAGCCTCACACGTCCAAGCTCTCTCTCCCTCTCCCAAATTCCAAGTGTGACCCATCTTCTCATCTTCCATCTACACCTCTCATCTCTCATCCACACCATCAAAGGTCTATCATCCACCGTCCAAAGTGAAGGTAAGGAGCTAAGGAGGTTAGGGGAGCAAGAAGGAAGCCAAGAGGTGGGTGATCCACCGTTTATTCATGTTTTTAGGGCCACTTGTTATGGGACCCAAATTGATGTATACAACGTAAGAGGGGCTCATAGTGGCGGGGTCCCTCTATCTCACCGTATATCTCTCTCTACCTCCCTCTTTTCTCTCCCTTGAATGTGGTGGGCCCCACCAAGTTGTGTTAAATCAACTCCATCTATCACATGGGTGGCCCATCACATTTTAGGTGAGATGACCTAAATTGTATGGTATATTGTATATATACATATATATATATATGTATATATACATGTATACATATACATATGTATATATGTATACATACATCAGGTGGGCCATGTCCCTGTGGGACCCACCGTATTGTACCTGTTTTAGCATGCCGTCCAGCGTCTCTGGACGCTGGACTGACAGCGTTAACACACTGCACGTTTCTTTTAAAAAAAAGAAATGAAAATGGTGGGCCACTCATGCAGGCCCCACATTGATGCATATGCCTAATCCAAGCCGCCCATCCTCTTCCTTAGATAGATTTAGGCGTTGAACCAAAAGACGAGGCCGATCCAATAATCAAGCGGGCCATACCATAGTAATAGTCGTGTTTACCATTGAAACCCACTGGATATCTTTCTTTACTTACTAAATACACTGCATATTAGACTCAAATGATTTTTCTTGAGTCATGAAATTCAATGGACGGTGTGGATCTATCTGATGTGGGCCCCACCTGGGAAAAACCATAAAAAAATTCAATTTGAAAAAAAAAAGAAAAAAAAGAAAGGAAGCAAGCAGCAGTTGCTGCTGCAGCTGAGGATGCTACAGCGTACAGCGTTGATGGCGGACGGACTGGCTGGGTTCCCACGGGTCCCAGCCGTGGACCCCACTGTGATGCGTTAGAATATCAACACCGTGCATTTGAGGGGTCCCCTTTGAATAGGGGTCGTCCCTAAAAATCAGCCATATACGGAACTCAGGTGGGCCACACCATCTAAATCATGTGAAGACATACCTAAATCATATAAAAACACTTGGTGGGGCCTATCTGAAATTAGGATGAGGTTGAAACTTAGTTTGAACCCTCAGCCAGGTGGGACACACATAATGGGTGGACTGGATTTGTGGACCACATTTTTGTAGGCCCCTGGACCGCATGACCACGTGATAGGGTTGTATGGAAAATAAACATTACAGTGGGCTCCACGTACGTGTGACCCTATTAACAGATTGGATGACAAGTACATATCACGGTGGGCCCCTCCCCTGACCGTGTGGCCCTATAAATAGATTGGGTGGTAAATGAACATCATGGTGGGCCCTGGCCCACGTGATCATATGAACAGATTGGATGTCAAAATAAGCATTACAGTGGGCCCATGGTCCACTTGACCTTATGAATAGGTTGGATGGAAAATAAATATTATGGTGAGCTTCCTTGGTCCATGTGACTTTATGAATAGATTGGATGGAAAATAAATATTATGATAGGGCCCCATGGTTATGTGACCATATCAACAGGTTGTATGGAAACCAAACATTTTTGTGGGCTCCATGGCTGTGTGAACCGATCATGGGTTGAGTGGAAAATAAACATTTCGGTGGCCACCACGATATGAGAGCGACCCCACCACGATACTTATATTTCATCGATTCCGTCCATATGTTCTATATCCATGTTGTCCATCTTATTCGAGGCCCACTTTGTTATATGTGGGCCATGTGTGTAGGCCCATTTGAGGTATTTGTGGCCCCTTGATGAGGCCCACTTTGGTATATATATAAGGCCTATGTGATAGACCCATTTGATACACATAAAGTTTATGTGATTGGGTTCATTTTAATGCATTATAAGGCCCATGGGTGATTGCCCATTGCAAAGGACCTAAGGCCCATTGGTGAGGCTCATTGAGGTGATCCTTGATGAATGTAAGGCCCATATGATACGTCCCAATTGATGTACTTAAGGCCCAATTGGGTGCAACTAGGTCCATTGCAATGTGTGATCCCTCCATGACATATAATGATATTTATAACAAGTAATGCCTTGGGAACAATGATGGTTTGATGCCCACATTGTAAGTATGACGTCGGTTAAATGTCCGCATTGTCATTCTCCCTAAGGCCCACTAATAGGTCATACTTGTAGTAAATAGTCCGTCTAGGCCCATTTCCGTTATACATAGAGCCCATTCCTATATACATGTTTAGTATAGATCCATGATTCATTATCATGCGCATCATATGTATGACTGATATGAGAAGTGACTGATCATAGCATATGCCTTTGGACGAACTGTTTATGGGCTCCTTGATAGGCGGAGTTGCCCTACATGAGTGCATGGTACACGTAGGACTGTTGTATGACTGGTAGTGTGACTCATGCACTAGCATTTGTATGATTGTGATTATTGTATGCCCTAGCGACATTAGGGCCATAGCCTCCACAGATGCATCGTGGGTGGCTGGATTGGATACCAAAAATATTTGGTTCTAGCATACGGGCGCCATAGATGTCCCTGGGTGAAAATATCTAAACCCGATGGTACCAGAGGATGACTCCAACGTCGAGACTGAGTGGATACACGAGCGCGCGAGGGCTGTATACCAGTAGGCCGCATCTCCCACTGTGTCGTGGTCAGTTGGAAAGGGGTGTGACCTTACCCGCCTAAGTGAGGGGGCATTTGCTAGTTTGAGTTTGACCAGCTTGAGGAATCGATCCGCTATCGACGAGCCGGGCCCGATATTGGCAGACGGATAGTGAGGTCTCTTCTGCTCTCCCAGTTGTGCGTTCGGATAGGGACGAAAAGCTGGCGTAGAGTGCACTAGACCCCGGTGATTATCAAGAATGAGAATCGTATTGATATATGATGAGGATTGGCAGGCTTGAGTTGCATCTCGCATCACATGGTCTAGATATGGCCGATAACATTCATATCTTGCACCGCATAGCCTTGATACGACTGATTGCATTCATGTATTCATCGTCATGATTCCGCATTTTCTGACCTTGCATTCTAAGCACGCTCTTATTATACACACACACTTACACCACCCTCTAAGCTTTCTATAAGCTTATGCACGATTGATGCGAGCAGGTGACGCCAGGACGTAGCCTTAGTCTCGCCGTAGTTGGAGCGTTTAGCCGAGCTTTTGGAGTTTCTGTATTTGTATTATCTTGTATTTCCCTTCAGACGCATTGTACTCAAAAGTTTTTGATCATAGTAGATTTTGTGGTGGTGTTCTTATGGTTATTGTCCGTGGGTTATGCTTATGTTAGGCTCATTACAAATTAAATGGATATTAGAAATCCTCCTTGTAGCATCCCAGGATCGGAACCTGGTATATGGGTGCCGGGAGCCGAGAATGGGGTACTACGGAGGCTGTCGGCGCCGGATTCGGCGATCAGGAATTTTGTGAGCCCGACTTTCGAGTTTGGGGCATGACACATGGGCTGTGCTTGAACCTCATTTTCAGCCCTACAATCAGTCCAAACCTCACTATCAAGTTAGAGAATATCATTAAGTGATTTTAAATGGAATATGCACTTCACATGCCAGTAGACCACTAACATAGCAGTACTTGCATATTATAGTGGTACTCAATTTCTATTGATTCAAGCTTTCCATGAAGTCATCCACAAACCATTCTACATTGCAGTCAATGAGTTGGGTGCATACCACCTAACTCATCGACTAGTGTATGAAGTGTGTACACCATTCACACCATTAACCACATTTTTTTAAATTTTTTATAAATCTTACATAGCATATATTACTTTTTATCCCATGGAAGAAACACCAACAGTCCTAATCCATCTATAAATTCTAACATTTCGAGTAAATGATTAAATCTTTTTCAAAGATTTGAAATCATAGGTGGTACCCAACACTTTGACAGGTATAAAAATGGGCATTCATTTCAGGTCCAACATGAGTACAGATACAGGTTTTAGTACCCTTGCACCTAACTCAAATAGGCCAATTGCAATACTTTTAAATGATTAGGCCTTGGAAACTGGTTAACCTGTGGTTGGTTCTGGCCTTATAATTGAACTGGTTGGACTTTTTGGGACATTTAGTAATCAAATAATTGCAAAAAGAGGCATATATGATAAGTTCCCATTTTATGGGGGTTTAAAAGCACGTGTCATTGCAAAATACCAGTGCAATAGTAACCAGAATGAGTTTGTATAATATAAATGCATCCAATCTAATCATCCATCCATGCATATGTACATGTCTAACCATCTAACTATCCATCCATGTAAATCAGAAATCCCTAATTCTAGTTGGATCCTTAGATCCTTAAAATCCTAAAAATCCCAAAATCCCTAATTTGTAAAATTAGAAAAACCCCAATTCGGGGTCTACATTCAAATCTGTAAGCCCCAAAATTCCTAATTTGTAAAATCAGAAATCCCTAATTCTGGTTAGATCCTCAAATCCCCAAAATTCTAAAATCCCCAAATCCCTAATTTGTAAAATCAGAAAACCCCAATTCGGGGTCACATCTGTAAGCCCTAAAATTCCCAAATCCTTAAATGAGGGTCCACATCAAATCAAAAATCCATAAATTACTAAATACCCAAATTCCTAAATCGGCATTGAGAGAGTGAAAGAGAGAAAGATACCTCACATTCGACAAAGCACTGTTGTCACGCCCCAAACTCGAAAATCGGGCTCACAAAATTTTTAATTTTTGAATCCGGTGTCGACAGCCTCCGTAGTACCCCATTCTTGGCTCACAGCGTCCATACGCCAGGTTTCGATCCTGGAATCTTATAAGGAGGATTTTTTCAACGTACATTTGTCTCATAAGAAGCATAACCACAAATATACCTAAATCATAAAGGCAACATCATCATCACATATTCACTAATATAAACATTTGAATACAATGCTGAAAGAAAAATACATATTTCAAAAATCAAAGCTCTAGAAGTCCGTTACACGCTCCAAACTCTACGCTGCTACAATCTAACATCACTTGCATGCATCTGTCGTGCATAAACTTATAGAAAGCTTAGAGGGTGGTGTAAGTGTGTGCACAAGGTAAGTGTTATGTATTTAATACAATGGGATAATCATACAATACCAGAAATACTGGTAAGATCACAAATCATGTGATATTAGAGTAAGCAGAAGTACTGACAAGTCCATGAGTCAAACAATATCAAAGTACGTAATACAGATCAGTTATGAAAATGAGAAATTATTGAGAGCTAAATATCAGATGCCGATGATGCAATGTAATATACAAATCCTTAAGAGTCATAAATACCATCAACCTCATCTAGGTCATATATCAAACCTGTGCATATTACGCAATCATGTGGGGATAACTCCGTCTCACAAGGAGTCCCATAAATATCTCAGCCCAACGACATCTCTTTAAGATATCATCCATCACAACATGCGTACGAATGATGAGGGTTCACAAAAGGACGGCGGATCGAGTCTAAATATCAAGATAGGCTCTCTGATTTAAAATACGTCATGATAATTAAGAAAAGAATCCAACTTATAGTCACTACAACATCGGACGATGCTCCCAATGTGGGATAAAGTTTTGCCTTCACTATGTGCACAGTAACCTGCCAATCACTGGTAGCTCACTCAAGTCCTCATGCCCCATCCACTCAGTGTTAGCCCACGTGCGCCCGCCCACATGTGATCACAATGATGGAGCGTCATAATATCCCCCACTAAGAGCAGATCTGAGTCTAAGTGTAATAAGTAAGCCTCCTTATCCTCTTTATCGCTCAATAAACTGGACTTCCCTATGGGGCCCAATATATACACAAGGTGGGCTCCAAGGTATAGGTATCATGATGCTATGCTGTCACATACTCATAATCGGTATTGATAACCAGCACTGATAATCGGCCTCGACAATCAGCCTCAATAATTACCCTCGATAATCGACCTTAACATTCAGAATCAGCCGAACAAGGCCTAAGGGAAGGTCACAATGTGGACATTAAACCATCATTGCCCATCAATGTGGCCATTTAACCAACATTGCTCCCAAGGAGTGGCCCATATAAGGGATTCATACACAACTTAATGGGTCATACATACATCGCATTAGGCCTCAACTATGGGCCTTGAATACATTACAATGTGCTTTACTAAATGGGTCAGAAATATATCACAATGGGTTACGTCTCATGGGCCTCAAATATATCACAATGGGCATCTACCCTCTACCCATGAGCTCCAAATACATCACAATGGGCCTCAACCCACGGGCCCTAATACATCGCAATGAGCCTCAACCAATGGGCCCCAAATACATTACATTGGGCCTCATAAATGGGCCCCAAATATATCAAATGGGTCGCATCATATGAGCCTCATATACATCAAGATGGCCCTCAATGGACGGGCCAAAAATACATCAAGATGGGCCTTATCACATGGCCCTTATGTATATCAAGGTGTAACATCCCGAAAATCGGGGGGTCGAGTAAAAACTCAACTCCCAAGTTCCAAAATGTTATTTATGCAACATAGATATGTATGATTGAATGTTGTCTGTGATAATGTATTAAACATGAGTGAGATTAAGCTAGAACAACATATCATACTCCAGAGACAGTTAAATTTACAAGCGGAAGACTGTGATAGTATGTATAACATATATAAACTGTTGTATGTCTCCAGAGTGTGAACATGTTACCAGGTTATATACATACATATATACTCTAAAAGTAAACAAAACGAATATACATGAGTGCGCTAAAAATATAAAATGACAAGTGTCAAGGCATCTAATCAACCTTCCTGTAATCCCGTCAATCAGAACACGCATAAAGGAGGAATCCTCCTCATCATCATCAAGTCCAGCTCCACTTCTCAAGCAGCGCCATCATCTGCAATCACAAAAAGGGACTAGTGGGTGTCTGGAAATACCATCCCGTAACGTGAGAGTGAGTGATCAACTCAGTGGGATAAGAGAGCAGAGATTAGCATGTTATCAAATCAATCATGCGATAATAGTAAAGCAGTAAATCAAACATTCTTAATACTGTTGTTAATGCAATTATGACATGACATGATGGATGCCCTCACCGAGGTTCTCCCTCATACGGCACCATCTTACGCCCGCGGCATGCGTGCATCCCGCTCAGTGCTCCACATCTTCTAGGCACATGTAATGTAATGGTGATATGATTGTCAAGTTTTTATTAGTCCATTCAAACAGCAGATTGGGAAACTAAGGTACTTCCCTTGTATCAATCCCAACATAGATCCTGTCTAGGGTCGTCACTCCTAGTAATCTCATGCGATGTATATTTTGTAGGTCGCTGCAAGGGCTGCCAGGGCTGTTGATCGCACTCATTGCACCGCTCCCCTATTACCTTATCAATACAGGCCTACTGTACTCTCACTGCTACTGAAGGGTCGTCGCCTCCCGTAGACTCAGAATACGCTCGCGGTCACTACAAAGGACTCGTCGCCTGATCAGTGTAGGCCAACAGTAAGAATATAGTGTCCTATACCACTATAATCTGCTCACGAGACTAGGTGCTCACTGGTTACTACGGAGAGGTTTGGGACCCCAGCGTAGGCCGATAGCTCGACCACGGTGTCCCATACCACCATGCCCGGCTCATGAGTCTTCATGGATCAAGGTACCATGGTTAACAGGGTTTACAATGGTAAGTTCAGTACCCTAGGTTCAAGCAGTTATGACTCATGCAGGGTGAACATACAATGGCCAGTCGGGTTACTTGACGGGCTCGACTAGCACGATCGCATCTCAAGTCGAACGACATGAGGTGCGTGAAACACTTCGCGTGGCCTAACCACTGCCGCCAACTCCAAACACGACTCGCGTTCATCGACTCGTCCTTCGTGGTAAATACCAGCTAGCCACAAATTTTCTCTGTTACCGACTGCCTGGACTAAGTATAGTCCCAAACAATTATGAATCCACATCAGCAATCAGGTAAGAGTATTGGAAATGGAATACAAACATGTGAGCATATTAACACATGTTATAACGTACAACTTAAGTAAATCATCTAACACATGCCTTTCATACATATAATGAAATTATGCATATCGCCAACATATAGGAAATCATTTCCATCTGCATATTAATTGAGAATTCAATCTCAAACTAAGTCATAATGAAATCATCAAGCACATGTTATAACATACAACTTAAGTGAATCATCAAGCACATGCATTTCATACATATAATGAAATCATGCATAAGGCTAACATGTAGGAAACCATTTACACCAGCATGTTAATTGAGAAATCAATCTCAAATTAATTCATAACACTATTTAATTCAATACATACTAATACAAGCATTTATACAAACACTTAAACCACACACTTAAGTCTACATATAGTATGTCTACCCAAAGTGCGCATTTAGGCGAATCTCTTCGCCAAACTAATTATGCACGCATTCCTAATATCCTAATGCGACAAGAAGCCGTGTCAATCACATCAGCAAATTATGGATGAAAACAGTATTTCCTACAAATGACTAAAATGCCCTAAATCTCATATTCTTCATCTATTTATGAAATAGGAAACGGACGGCATGTTGTACATGTCAAACAGCATTGCCGTCGATAATCTACTATTAAACGACATTGAAATTGTTGGAAACAGTCAATCAAAGCGTCTAAAATCCGTACCTTTTCCCTTAGAGGTGAAGTGATTCGAACGGAGCGTATACGCTTCGTCTACGGCGAATAAAGAACCTGATTTACAAGATCCATAAGCTAACATGCTATGAATCCAAGGGAACCTCAAATCAGCAACTTTTTAGGGTATTTTCTTACCTGAAAATACGGAGAAATCACTAGCCAAGTGATCGGAGCGTGTTGTTAAAGCACGTGCATCAGGTGGCACGACAGCAGGAAAATCCTCTCCTACTGTCACTCACAAACTCTCACCTTTTCTCTCTCCCAATCTAGGGTTTTTCTCAAATTTGGATGAGAGAGAGGAGTGAGGGTTTCAACCCCTCTTGTAAGCTCAAAAATGCCCAGAATAGGCTCGGGAACAAAGTTTACTTGATGTTTATCCAAAGCGGGGCTGTTTCGGTCTAAAAGTACATTTCTGGTGGTCCCCTGGCCAAATGCGGTCGGACTTAAGCTCATGCATACTGGATCTAGCATACATCAAGTTTTCAGCCCGACAGGGTTCGCAGATCGCACGAGGCGGTCCAGTTTCAGTTCAGAGGTCACTGCACGTAGATCAGGTCTACAAGTCTCATGATATGAAATAGAAATTTTTTCTGATCCGAGAGTGTAATTTGGCTGAATTCTAACGGTCAGAACACTTAATACTGACACGTCAAGTCGCGTGCCAGATTTGAATTTCAAATTTCAATTCTGTTCCTATTCTTACTCTCTTCAGTCCAGGCTCAATGAAATAGCCTGTGAATGTCGGTTAGACTTAATTTTTGAAATGATTGTCAAGTCCAGCTAGGCGGTCCTAACGGTCTAAGATAGTAGGTATCGGACTTTCGACGCGTGGTATAGATCCAATACAAAGTTTCAAAGTGGTCCAAAGAATAAACCTGCTTAGAGTTTGATCCGAGGTTTTAGAGTATTATAGCATCATTGGTTCTACTCGATTTGGGTCTTGTAGAACGTATTTAAAGTGATCAGGGACTATTTCCCAGCTACTCTAGCGTTGCGCTAGCTAACTTATGCTTATTTTCTAAAGGAATTAATCCTAAGTGATTTCTTTGGCTATGGAATTGGGTTCTGAGCGATTTTCCAGGTGTTTTAGTTGACCCATAGCCTAAGGACGTTTAATCCCAGGTTGGCCAAAATCCAGGGTGTTACACAAGGTGGGCCTCAATGAAAGGCCATAAATACATCAAGATGGGCCTAATCACATGGGCCTCATGTATATATCAAGATGGGCCTCGACAACAGGCTTTATACACATCAAGGTGGGCCTCAACAACGGGCCTTATAAATTTCCAAAAATGAGTCATATTGAAAGATCATTTGGACCATACCACAAATAGCAGTGGAGATAAAAAATTCGCACCTTTAAATAAATCATAGGGCCCACCATAAAGTTTATTTTCTATCCAATCTGATCATAAGGTCACACAAACCTGAATTAAATGGAAGAAAATTTCCCTATTGGTCCAAGACTTCTGGAATCCCAGGGTTAATGGTAGATGTTCAATCCCACTGTTTCTATAGTGTGGTCCACATGGTACTAGATTTGTCTTATTTTTTATCTCAAGCCTTAAAATGAGCTTTCAAAATGGTTGGACGGCTTGGATGCAACACATGCATCATGGTGGGTCTCATAGATGGATGGCGTGGATGTAATAGGTGGGACTCACAAGACTTGGTGACACCACTACAGCAACTAGAGTGAGGTACACCAGCCGTCCCACTCCCATGCATGGGGACGGTGTGGTTTAAACACAACTATGGTGGGTCCCACATGGGGTCCACCATAATGTTTATTTTATATCCAATCTGTTAGTAAGGTCACATGGACCTGAATGAAAAGGAAAACAAATTTCATAACAATCCAAAACTTCTGTGACCACAAAAGATTTTCAATGGCAGACACTGTCACGCCCCAAACTCGAAAACCGGGCTCATAAAATTTTTGATCGCCGAATCCGGCGTCGACAGCCTTCGTAGAACCCCATTCTCGGCTCCTAGCGCCCATTCGCCAGGTTTTGATCCTGGGATGCTACGAGGAGGATTTTCAACGTCAGTTTGATTCGTAATAAGCATAACCAAAGGCATAACCCACGAACAACAACCAAGAATTCCATTACATTTTCACTATTATCAAAAACTTTACAAGTACAATGAGCATAAAGGAAAATACAATGGTAAAGAAAAGAAACTCCAAAATGATCTACAAAACACTTTTGCCTCAGCGAAGCTGCGTCCCAACGTCACCTGCACACAATGGTCGTGCATAAGCTTATAGAAAGCTTAAAGGGTGGTGAAAGTATGTGCGCAAGGTAGTAATATGATCATGCAGTATTAGAGTAATGCGGAATATGCAGATGGAACCATCATGAGCCGTACTAAGGCTTTGCGATGTAAGATGCAAGTCAAGCATACAATCCTCATTTAAGTCCACATGTCAATACAGCTCAACTCTGGGATATCACTGGGGTCTAGTACACTCTAAACCAGATCGCCACCACATCGCGCGCAATAAGATAAGTGGAAGAGACCTCACTATTCGTCTGCCAATATAGGGCTCGACTCGTCGATAGCGGACTCATTCCTCGAGCTAGTCAAACTCAGCCTAGCATTTTCCCCTACTCTCGGGTGGGTAAGGCCGCACCCCCTTCTAACCGACTACGACATAGTGGAGAGCGCAACCATCTGATAATCGGTACTCGACGCTCATCTACCTACTCGATCTAGACGTTGGAGCAACCTCTTGGTACCATAAGGGTTTAGGGACTTTCACTCAGGGATATCTATAACACCCCATGTAGAACAAGATTTTCGGTATCCAATCCTGCCAACCACGATACGTCTGTGGAAGCTACGACCCTGATGTCGGTAGCGCGTACAATCACCATGTCACACCATGCGAAATGCATGAATCACACTATCCAATCATGCAGCAGATCCTATGCATATCGTGCACTCATGTAAGGCAACACCACCTAATCGGGGTCTCATAAACAATCTGCCCGAAGGCATATGCTATGATCAGTCACTTCTCATATCAAGCATACATATGATGCGTATGATCATGAGTCATGGAACTATACTAAACATGTTATAATGAGATGAACTATCCTTACAATGTAGATGGGCCTGGACAGCCTAAACACAATAAGTACGGGCCTAATAATGGGCCCTAAGGAGAGTCGTAATGTGGAGATCCAACCAGCATTACACTCGCAATGTGGACGTCAAACCAACATTGCTCCCAAGGCACGATCGTCGTGAACATCGTTACATACTCTGTGTTGGGATCACACATTGCAATGGACCTTAGGTACTCCCATTGGGCCTTAACTACATCAAATGGGCCATGTCATATGGGCCTTTTATTCATCAAATGGGCCACATAAATGGACCACACCAATGGGCCTTATGTGCATTGCAATGGGTCATAACCCGTGGGCCTTAGATGACATCAAATGATTCTCGACCCAAGGGCCTTATACATATCAAATGGCCCTACTCCCATGGGCTTTATCATACATCAAATGAGTCCAATCCCATAGACCTTAAATAAATCAAATGGGCCTAAACCCATAGGCCTTTTACAATTTAAATGGGCCTAACTCATAGGCCTAATATAAATCAAATGGGTCCATTCCCATGGGCCTTATAATACACCAAAAGACCCCATTCCATGGGCCTAAGATCCACATCAAAGTGAACCCCAATGAACCACTACGATTACATAAAAATGGGCCTAAAAAATATGCCAAGGTGGCGTCCACTCGGACTATGGATCTTGGCCCATTCTTTAACTCTTTTCATCTGTATCAAGGGTGGGGGCCCACATGAAGGCTCGCCATCGAGTATACTATATATTATATAATATATAAACTACATAATATATATATATATATATATATATATATATATATAAAATATACAATATTATATAAAATACAATATAATATATATATATATATATATATATATATATATATATATATATATATATATATACACACACACGCTGCACGCACACGCACCGCGCACACACACGCTGCATGCACACACACCACACACATGCTGCACGCACACACACAACACACATGCTCATGCCGTTAGGGGCCCCACTGTCACGCTGACGGTGGGAATAAAACCCATACATCACTGTGTGTCCCATGTGGGGCCCACTGTTATGTTTGCTTGCCATCCAAACCGTTCATAAGGTCATGTGGACCTGAGTGGAAGGAAATACACAAATCTCATCTTGATCCAAGACTTTTGTGGACCCTAGAACGAGTTTCAATGGTAGATGTTCTTTCACACTGTTTCCTATGATGTGGGCCACCTGAACGTTGGATCAGGCTGATCTTTGGAGGGGGCCTGCTGCTGGGGATGGCCCACCTCGTGGACAGGTTGGATGATAAATAAACATCACGGTGGGGCCCACATGCAGGGCCGTGGGTCCCTGACGTCCGCCCGCCCCAAGCGCTGGACACAGCAGCGTGCAGCTGTTGCTGCAGCATGTCAGAGAGGAGGCTCTGCCTCTTGCAAAAATTGGAAAAAAACCATTTTTCTGGGGTTTTTTGCGTGTGGGGTCCGCATCTTGAGAATCCACTCCGTCCATTAGTTTCTAGGACCCAAAACACACCAAACGAGTCTAATGTTCGGTATTTTTAGTATGTAGGTGCAGCAAGGTGGGTCCAAATAGCTTTAAATGGTAAGGAATACAGTTTTCTATAGTATGGCCCACCTGATCGACAGATCAACCTCATTTTTCGGCTCCACGCCTAAAATGAGTTGAAAAAAAGATGAACGGCATGGATTGAACACATATATCAAGGTGGGGCCTGCATGAGCCGGCCCACCTAAAACCTTCCCTTTGGCAGAGACGTCCAGCATCTGAGACGCTGGATGGTTGGAATTTTTTTTTTTTTTTAAAATATATACGTTGAGGTGGGCCCTGATTAGGTGGGCCATCACATGGCTACCCCATACACATACAAGGTGGGCCGCATCTAAAAATGGAATGGATCCAATACATGCATCCTAGTGGGGTCCATCCAAGTGGGCCACACAACCATATATAATGACATAAAATAAAATAAAAAAAATGAAATGAGAAGGGAGAGAGAGATGGAAAGTGGGACACGCTTATGATGGAGGGCTTCGCCACTATGAGCCCTCCCTTGAAGAGATCGTACAATAGAATGGGTCCCTTTACACATGGATCTAACAAAATTAAATCCAACGGTGGAGATCCTTTCTCCACCAATTTGGATGGTCTAGGTGACCTTCAAATGTAATAAAATAAACTCTTGATGGGGTCCATGGAGAATGGCCCCATCATGAATGATCATGATGATCAAAGTGGGCTATCGGCCACATCTTAGGGTCCCAAATGAGATCCAAACCATTGATCGGTTGGCCTCATTTGACCCATCTCAAAAATAAAGAAAGCTACTATTATCATGCACCCACCGTTCGATCTTCTTGCTCCTAGGGGTCCCTTAGCACCTTAGCTTTGATTTCAATGGAGGAGATGAGGAATGGATGGCTAGGATTGAAGATCTCGGGATGGGGAGGTGGGCCACACTTGGAGTTTTTTGAAAGGGAGGGAGAGGCTTGGAGAGCTTCATACGTATGGATTTCTCTTTGCTTGAGAAAATGAGATGAGAAATGAGAAAGAGAGAGAGTGTTGTAAAGAGAGAGATGGGTGATGGATGGATGGATGAATGATGGGTGTGTAAGAAAATCTTGACTTTGGTGGCCTTTTGTGTAAGAAAGGCATGAGAGGTGTAAGAGATTCTTGACTTTTGAGGCATTTTGTGTAAGAGAGGTATGGGTTTTGTAAGGAAATCTTGAATTTTATGGTTGCTTGGGAATAGGTGAAAGGTGATGTGTACTTGACATGTTGATGGATTGATGGATTGATTGATTGATGGGATTGATGTGACACATCATAGAGATTCTCTTGGGTTTCGCAACGCGCGGCGTTTTCCTCGCACCGAACGCTGGCTTACATCTCCTGACCAGGGTATCGCCTCGACGCACGAGTCGTGGCATCGGAACCGCAGTGATGGCGTGGTCGCTATGGTAATGGTCTTGGGTTGAGTCAGCTCGGGTTGATGGCATACGAATCAGGGTCACGTGTAAATATCGGTTAAGAGTTGAAGATTGCCGGAATTTGACTGGTAAGACCATAGAAGTCTACGGAACGGACTAAGATACGGGTCTTACAGACACTCAATCCACTGTTTCCTATTTCATGGGCCACCTAAGTTTGCTACATGGCTAATTTAAGGGGGGCCCACCATTTGAAAAGGAGCCCACATAATGCACGGTGTTGATGTTCAACCCACATCATGGTGGGGCCCACGGTTGGGACCCATAGTCCTAGGCCCATGCACATCAGCGCAGCAGGACACTGCTGCGCTTCCTCTAGCGTCAGCAATAGCACCCGCTACATCTTATAAATTTTTTTGAAAAATAAGTTTTTTTACAGTTTTTCCTAGGTGGGGCCCGCATCAGGTGAATCCTGCCTAGCCGTTGCATTCTACGACTCAAGACAGTCTAAATGAGCCAAATATGTGGTATGTTTTGGCGTGTGGAAAAATTAAAGTGGCCCCTCAACGAATTTTAATGGTAAAAATCACCATTTTCTATGCTATGGCCCGCTAGAGCATCGAATTAACTTCATTTTTCGGTTCAACGCCTAAAATGAACTGGGGAATGGAATGGACGGTGTGAATTAAAGCCATACATTAAGGTGGGGCCTGTATGAGTAGCCCTCTCTAAAGCTTGTTAAATCAAGCTAATATTTTTGTTTCCAGTTCACGTCCAGTGTCCCTGGACACTGGATGGTTTGGGCATAACATATATTTAAGGTGGGCCTCGCTCAGGTGGGCCATCAAATGGCTGGATGGTGGATAGGACATACATCAAGGTGGGGTCCATCCGAGTGGGCCACACAACTACATCATCACACATAAAATAAATGAAAGGAAAGAGAGGGAGAGAGAGAAACAAAGAGGGACACGTGTGATGGAGGGCTCTGCCACTATGAGCCCTCCCTTGCATTCAATCATACATCAAGTGTGTCCCAATATATATGGGCCCACCAAATCAAAGATAAACGGTGGAGATTCCTTCAGTCTAGATGACCTCTATTCATGAAAGGAAAATAAACATCATGATGGGGTCCATGGAGAATAGTCCCATCATGTAATGATCATGAGAATCAAGGTGGGCCATCGGCCATACTTAGGGTCCAAAGTGAGATCCATACCATCAATCGGCAGGCCTCACTTGGCCCTTCATCAAAAGAATGAAATCTAGGCCTATAGAAGCACCCACCGATGTGTCCTAGAGCTCCATGCATTTCAACGGCTGAGATGAAGCTTGGATGGTGGAGATGAGAGGTAGGAAGGTGGGCCACACTAGCTCTCCTCTCTCTCATGAAAATGTTGAACGTTGGAGTTGATTGGGGAGAATGGGAGAGATGAGAGAGATAAGAGAGATGAGAGAGAGTGTGATGTAAGAGAAGTGATGGGAGAGAGGGATGATGAGTGATAGGTGATGTGTACTTGACATGTAATGGATGGGTTGTAAGAGAGAGAGTTGACTTTGGGGATGGTGCTATACTTGACATGATATGATATGGTACTTGATTGATTAATGTGATTGATAGGACATATGTCGTAGAGATTTCCTTGATATTGCAGTGCGTGGCATTTTTCTCGAATTGAATGCGGGCTCACATCTCCTGGCCAGGGTATCAAATTGGTGTGTAAGACGTGGCATTGAAACCGCGATGATGACATAGTCGCCAGGGTACAAGTCTCAGGTTGAGTCGACTTTGGAAAACGGGAGGCGACTCAAGGTTGCACGTTAATGAAGTCTACGTGTCGCGGGTCGTCGAAATTCGATCAGGAGGACCGCAGAAGCCTACGGAACAGTACGGGCTAGGATACAGGTCTTACACAGGTCAACCAAGCTTTAGAGAGAGAGCGAGGGCATACGTGGGCAGAGTTTTCATGGATTAAAGAAACATAAGAAAGGTTAGGGAGACATAGACAGAGAGAGAAAGAAAGAGGGAGAGGATTAGGGCGAGAGAGAGAGGAGAGGGGGATGCGAATTAGCTACTGAGAGGGAGAGGATTAGGGAGAGAGAGAGAGGAGAGGGGGATGCAGATTATCTACTGATAGGTTGAGAGAGAGAGAGAGAGGGAGGGAAAGGATTAGTGCAAGAGAGAGAGAGGAGAGGGGGACGCGGAATGAATCAGATTGCATACTGAGTTACTCGGTACGCTTTTATCATACTAAGTAAACTCAGTTGGGCCCACCATGAATGTATGTAGTCTATCCACGCCATTCATCCATTTTTCTAAATAATTTAAGGGGTTGAACCCAAAATTGAAGCATATCCAAAGATCGAGCGGATCATACCACAGGAAACAGTTGGAATAATGATTTCCACCGTTGAAACCTTATTAAGCACCACAGTGATGTTTATTTGTCATCCAACCTATTCATAAGATCGTATAGACATGGATGAATGGAAAACATAAAAATAAGCTTGATCCAAAACTTATGTGGCCCCCAAGAAATTTTCAACAGTAGATGTTCAATTCACACTGCTTTTTGTTATATGGTCCATTTTAGTGTTGGATATGCTTAATTTTTAGGTTAAAGTCCTAAACTTATCTGATAGAATGGATGGACGGAGTGGATCAAATACATAAATCATGGTCTACCTCATGGAGTTTACTCAGTACGCTGAGTGTACTGAGTTACTCAGTATTCAATCCGCTTCCGCTACTGACAGGTTGAGAGAGAGAGAGAGAGAGAGAGAGAGAGAGAGAGAGAGAGAGAGAGAGAGAGAGAGAGAGAGAGAGAGGTGGAGAGGATTAGGGCGTTATCCAAAGAATGAGGTAGATCCAAAGCTTTAGTAGACCCCACGGCAGAAAACAGTGGGGAGAGTGATTCTCACCGTTGAAACCTTCCTAAGGTCGACCATGATGTTTATTTGAAATCCAAATTGCTCACAAGTTAACACAGACACGAAAGAAGGTAAAACACAAGTATCAGCTTGATCGAAAACTTTTATGGGCCTTAGAATTTTTTAATGGTGGGTGTCACTCTCACCACTCTTTTCTGTGGTGTGGTCCACTAGAGGTTTGGATTAGACTTATTCTTTACCTATTTCCCTAAAATGATCTCTCCAAATAGATGGACGGAGTAGATACAAAGAATATATTATCATGGGACCATAGAACTTAGTGATGTCACACTCGCTACTCAAGCTGCATGTCAACATGTAACACCCCGGATTTTGGCTAACCTGGGATTAGACGTCCTTAGGTAATGGGTCAACTAAAACACCCGAAAAATCACTTAGAACCTAATTCCATAGCCAAAGAGATTACTTAGGGTTAATTCCTTTAGAAACTAAGCATAAGTTAGCTAGCGCAACGCTAGAGTAGCTGGGAAATAGTCCCTGATCACTTTAAATACGTTCTACAAGACCCAAACCGAGTAGAACCAATGACTCTATAATACTCTATAACCTTGGATCAAACTCTAAGCAGGTTTGTTCTCTGGACCACTTTGAAACTTTGTATTGGATCTAGACCGCGCGTCGAAAGTCCGATACCTACTATCTTAGACCGTTAGGACCGCCTAGCTGGACTTGACAATCATTTCGAAAATCAAGTCCAATCGACATTCGCAGGCTATTTTATTGAGCCCGGACTGAAGAGAGTGCGAATAGGGACAGATTTGGAATTTGAAATTCAAATCTGGCACACGACTTGACGCGTCAGTATTAAGCGTTCTGACCGTCAGAATTCAGCCAAATTACACCCTCGGATCAGGAAATTTTTTTATTTCATATCATGAGATTGCAGACCTGATCTACGTGCGGTGACCGCTGAACTGAAACTGGGCCGCTACTTGAGATCTGCGAACCCTGCCGGACTAAAAACTTGATGTATGCTAGATCCAGTATGCATGAGCTTAAGTCCGACCGCATTTGGCCCGGGGACCACCAGAAATCATCTTTTAGACCGAAACAGCCCCGATTTGGATATACCCTAAGTAAACTTTGTTCCCGAGCCTATTTCAAAAATGTTTGGGCTTATAAAAGGGGTTGAAACCCTCACTTCTCTCTCCCATCCGAATTTGAGAAAAACCCTAGATTGGGAGAGAGAAAAGGTGAGAGTTTGTGAGAGAGATTGGAGGAGAATTCTTTGCCGCTTGTGCTACCTGTTGCATGTACTTTAGCAACACACTTCAATCATCTGGCCGGTGATTTTCCCACATTTTCAGGTAAGAAAATACCCTAGAAGTTGCTGATTTGAGGTTACTTTGGATTCATAGCATGTTAGCTGATAAATCTCGTAAAATAGGTTCTCTAGTCGCCGTAGACGAAGCGTATACGCTCCGTTCAAAACGATACGTTTATAAGAGATTAGGTGTGGATTTTAGACGCTTTGATTACTGTTTCCAAAGCTTTCAATGTCGTTTAATAGTAGATTATCGACGGCAACGCTGTTTGACATGTACAACATGCTGTCCGTTTCCTGTTTTGTAAACCAACGAAGAATATGAGATTTAGGGCATTTTAGTCATTTGTAAGAAGTACTGATTTCATTCATATTTTGCTGATGTGATTGACATGGTTTATTGTCGTATTAGAATGTTAGGAATACGTGCATAATTAGTTTGGCGAAGAGATTCGCCTAAATGCGCACTTCGGGTCGACATACTATATGTAGACTTAAGTGTGAAGTGTAAGTGTTTGTATAAATGCTTGTATTAGTATGTATTGAATTAAATGGTGTTATGGATTATTTTGAGATTGATTTCTCAATTAATATGCTGATGTGAATGATTTCCTACATGTTAGTTATATGCATGATTTCATTGTATGTATGAAATGCATGTGCTTGATGATTTACTTAAGTTGTATGTTATAACATGTGTTAACATACTCACATGGTTGTATTTCCTTTCCAATACTCTCACATGATTTGCTGATGTGATTCTATGTGTTTGTGACTATACCTAGTCCAGACAGTCGGTAACTGAGCAAATTCGTGGTTGGCCTATCTTTGTCACGAACGATGCGTCGATGAACGCGAGCCGTGTTTTGGAGTTGGCGGTAGTGGTTATGCCACACGAAGTGTTTTACGCACTTCATGTCGTTCAACTTGAAATACGATCGTGCTAGTCGAGCCCGTCAAGTAACCCGACTGGCCGTTGTATGTTCACCCTGTATGAGTCATAACTGCTTGAACCTAGGGTACTGAACTTACCATTGTAAACCCTGTTAACCATGGTACCTTGATCCATGAAGACTCATGAGCCGGGCATGGTGGTATGGGACACCGTGGTCGAGCTGTCGGCCTACGCTGGGGCCATAAACCTCCCCGTAGTGACTAGTGAGCACCTATGACTCGTGAGCAGATTATGGTGGTATGGGACACTATATTTTTACTGTCGGCCTACATTGATAAGGTGATGGGGGAACGGAGCAACGAGTGCGTGCAATAGCCCTGACAGCCCTTTGTAGTGACCGCGAGCGTATTCTGAGTCTACGGGAGGCGACGACCCTTCCGTAGCAGTAGAGTACAGTAGGCCTATATTGATAAGGTGATTGGGGAGCGGAGCAACGAGTGCGTGCAACAGCCCTGGCAGCCCTTGCAGCAACCTACAAAATATATATCATATGAGATTACTAGGAGTGATGACCCTAGATAGGATCTGTGTTGGGATTGATATAAGGGAAGTACCTTAGTTTCCCAATCCTGCTGTTTGAATGGACTAATAACAATTCGAAAATCATATCACCATTACATTGCATGTGCCTGGAAGATGTGGAACACTTAAGGGAGTGTGGCATGCCGCGGTCGTAAGATGGTGCCGTATGAGGGAGATCGTCGGTGAGGGCATACATCACGTCATGTCATATTGCATTAACAATAGTATTAGGATTGTTTGATTTACTGCTTTACTATTAGCGCATGATTGATTTGATAACATGCTAATCTCTGCTCTCTTATCCTACTGAGTTGATCACTCACTCCCACGTTACGGGATGGTGTTTTCGGATACGCACCAGTCCCTATTATGATTGCAGATGATGGCGCGGCCTGCGAGGCGGAGCTGGACTTGATGATGATGAGGAGGATCTCTCCTTTATGCATGTTCTGATTGTCGGGATTACAGGGAGGTTGATTAGATACCTTGACACTTGTCATTTTATATTTTTAGAACACTCATGGATATCCTTTTGGTTTACTTTTGGAGTATACATGTATGTTTATAACCTGGTAACATATTCACACTCTGGAGACATACAAAAGTTTATATATGTTATACATACTATCACAGTCTTCCGCTTGTTAATTTAACTATCTCTGGAGTATGATATGCTGTTCTAGCTTAATCTCACTTATGTTTAATACATTATCACAGACAACATTCAATCATACATATCTATGTTGCATAAATAACATTTTGAAACTCGGGAGTTGGGTTTTTGCTCGACCTCCCGATTTTCGGGATGTTACACAACAGCTGATCTTAAGTAGGCTACAACATAAAAAACAATGGTAATTGAACACCCACCATTAAAAATTTCATGGGCCCACCTTAGTGCCCATTGTAATATTTATTTTTATCCGACCTGTTGATTAGTTTAGACATACCCGGACAAAGGAAAATAAAAAAATTAAAAATAAATAAATATAAGCTTCATCCAAAATATGGTATGGTCCAACAGAAATTTGGATGTGTTCCATGAGCCGACAAAACAGATAAATGGTATAGATACACAAATATCATCTTGATATAAAACTTTTGTGGCCTTTAGAAGTTTTTAATGGTGGGTGTCACTGTCCTACTATTTTTCGTGCTGGGGTCCACTGGATCTTAGGATTTAACTCGTTCTTTAGATATTGCCCTAAAATGATGTCTCAAAATGGATGGAAGGTGTGGATATAAAACATACATCATGGTAGAATGAGAGGTATATAAATATCGACCACACCACAAACAATAGTGATTGGATATCCATCATTAAAATCCTCAGTCCACTGTACTGTTTATTTGACATCCAATCTATTTATTAGGTCATACAGGCCTAGACGAAGGGGAAAAAAATTCCAAGGACTGTAAAAGGCACAAAATTACAATTTTTGCATTCCAACAAAGTGATCATCTCACACAGTGGGCCTTATTTTGGGCTTATGCGATCTTGGTCTATTATAAGCTTGAGGCCATTTGATGGCTTGTGATCATATGTTGAGGGACTTTTCAACCTTCAAAGACCAATGATCTGATGGATAAAAATGAGTCATAGGTTGACCTTATTTGTTGATTGGCTCTTGTTTATAGATTGACCAGGGCCTCTCTTAGATTAGGTTGTTTCCACTGATAGTGGATGGCTCGGATGTCCACATCATTCTGTTGAGTGAGAGAAAACTTGATCTCGAGTTTGTATTGACATAGACCCTAAATAAGAGTTGGTAATGTTGTCCATTTACCTTAACAATTTCATTCTCTTAAATCTGTTGCATTTCATTATTGCAAATAGTTCTTTTCAAATTCCACAGATCTAACCATTAATTCTTCCATCCAGCCTATAGTGATCACGGTTAGACAGGTAAAGGTATGAGTATCAAATGACCTAACTACTTACTCACTAGTAACTACACCATTTGACTCTTAAATAGTTCATTCACCAGAATCCATCATCTCTTCAGTCACTTCGGTGAAAATAGAATTTAGACCGAAGCTTACAAACTCGTTGGGGTCATCATAAATGGGAAGCATGTTGAAATCTTTGGACCCTTTTAATACTAGTTCTAAAATGCGGCTTATCTCTTAAGTCCCTCATAATGATGTAGCCTGAGAGAGAGGCGAGTCACCATTTTCCTTCATACACTTAGCTAGGGTTGCATTAGATACAATATAATCTTGCAATCACCCTTCTTAAAGATATATTTTTTTGTCGGCCCATTGTGTATAGCATGAAAATTGTATTTCCGTGGACCACTTAACAGGAGGTGAAAAATGTCCATTTTGATGATGTCACTCCACTCCACTCACCATTAAAAACTTCTAAAAGCAACAAAAGTTTTATATCAAGATGATATTTGTGTTTTCCCATATTTCATGTAGTTCTTAACTTTTCAACAGGTTGGATTTCAAATAAACATTCTGATGGGCCTTAAGATAGTTTCAACGGTGGGAATCACTCTCCTCGCTGTTTTCTATGGTAGGGTCCACTACAAATTTTAGCTGCCTCAGTCTTTGGCTCATGACTTAAATTGATATCTCAAAATGGATGGATGGTGTGGATATAACAAATACATCATAGTGGGGCCCAAGAAACTTGGTGTTGTCACCGTAGGGCATCCAAGAGGGAAATAGATTGGCTACTCCCCCTGACACTAGCCCCATGGCTGGTAGTCGGTGCTCTATGGGTCCCTTCATGATTTATGTGTTTCATCCATGCCGTCCATCCATTTTTACATATCATATTAGGGTTTGATACCAAAAATGAGAGGGATATAAATCTCAGGTGGACCACAACACATGAAAACAATGGTGATTGGATATCCACCATTAAAACCCTTCTAAGGCCCACTGTACTTTTTATTTGACATCCAATCTATTGATTAGGTCATACAGGCCCACATGAATGGAAAAAAAAATATCAGATTGATCCAAAACTTTTATGGCCCCCAAAAGGTTTTTAATGGTCGACGCTCATTCAACACTGTTTCCTATAATGTGATCCAATTGAGATTGGGATATACCTCATTTTTTGTTTCATACCATAAAATGAAATGGAAAAATAGATGGACGGAAGGGATGAAACACATACATCATGGTGGGGCCCACAGAGCACCGACCACCAGCCCTTGGTGCTGGTGTCAAGGTGAGTAGCCAATCCGTTTCTGAGAGAGACTTCAAGTCTCTCTCTCTCTCTCTCTCTTTCACTCTCTCTCTCTCTCTCTCTCTCTGTCCTCTCTCACCTCCCTCTCACACCCTCTCCGTCTCTCAGTCCTCTCTCACTCTCGCGCACCCTCTCTCTCTCTCTTGGTCCTCTCTCTCTTTCTCGCGCCCTCTCTCTCTCCGTCTCTCTATCTCTCTCGGTGCTCTCTCTCTCATGCATCCTCTCTCTCTCTCTCTGTCTCTCTCGGTCCTCTCTTTCTCTCACGCATCCTCTCCCTTCTCTCTATCTCACTCGCATCCTCTCTCTCTCTCTCTCCTCAGAGCTCGGGAACCCTATTTTTGGCATGCACTCGTGATCGGGGCTCCAACTCAAACAGGAAGTTGTTCTTTTCCTTTAAAGATTGGTTGATCGTAAGGTATCTCTCTCTCTCTCTCTCTCTCTCTCTCTCTTTCTCTCAATCTCTCTTAATCTCAATACCGATTGAAATGATTTGGGGATCTAGGGATTTCGGGATTTAAAGATTTAGGGATTTGGGGATTTGGAGATTTAGGGATTTGAGGATTTAGGGACTTAGGGATTTAAGGAAACTCTAAACTTGAATTTTTGTTTTTGTTTTTACCTTTTCTAATGTTGTTTTAATGTTTAAATGTGTGTATTTAAGAAAATCTGAGAAGAAACCTTTTTTAAAAAATAATTATTTATCTTTAAAACTTACTTTTTTAAAAGAATTTTTTTTTAAAAAAAGTTTAATGGGTGATTTGAGGGAAGCCATTGGTCATTGTTATCCATTGAAAGTGGAGAGTTTTAAGGAGAGAAATTTATACAGAGATTACTTGGAAACGTAGTTGTAAAACTTGCTGTCTCGACTCGAAACTCAGCTGAGTCAACTTGGAGCAGTGAAATTTCGAGCCGAGACTCTAGAAAACTCATTCATGGCTGTGACTTAACCCATGGGAAGACATCCATCCACTCCACGCTTGGTCGACCTGATGCAACTGGCAGTGACTCAAGCTGTGGAACTTTGAATTATCATGTTAACATCGTTGGTAAAATGCACAAGGAGGGGATTGAAACCCATGAGATGCTTTGTCAAAGTTTTAAGAGACATTTAACCACTGCATTAAGTACTGCATTGCTGCTAAATTAGCTCTTTAATTTCTTATACTATTTCTAACTAATTTAGAAATTAAGTACTACTACTAGTATTTTTAATATATAATTATTTAATACTCAAGCGTTCGGGTTTTTGAAATATGCTTGACAATGAAGAATTTGAGAGAACCAAACAATGATATTAAGTAGCCATTTAATCACCTTTGCACATCATTACTCAATCACCCAGAAATTTTGACTTATTTTAAATGAAGTTTCAAATTTTTGGCAGGACAACCTCTTAAACCTGAACTTTTCATCTCCAGTCTTTCTATGTTTCCATTTACCTGAATAACATTTTTATTGCTTTTTTAAGGATTAAAAAAAATGAACTAAATGGTAACATTTCCTATAGCATTTCAGTTTCTTTTTTTTTCCATATGGTGTTTTGCTTACTATGGTTTTACCTCAATTAAGGGTCCGTTTGGATGCACTTCCTCAAAGCAGGGATTTTACAAAAGAAGGTTTTAGTCTGCTTTTTCTGTCAACATGGCAAACACTAATCCAATTTGGTTTTTGTTAAATCAAATTTTTAGTGCCCATTTTATTAAGAGGGAGATGAATTGGTGTCTTGCAAAATGCATCTAAACACATTGGATCAACTGTCATTTGGAACAAAAATGGCATTTAGGCTAGGAAAACCTCTTTGGAGGGTGCATCCGAATAGGCCCTAAGAGAACTAGAATACCAAGTACATGTAATGAAATGACAAAGATAACCGAGATTGAAAACCCTATTTTTTAGCAATTTGGTTTTAGTTTTATGCATGTTAAGTATTGAGCTGTTTCCTAGGTGGTCCACTTGAGCTTTTGATCTATTTCATTTTTGGTTTCTAATTTTTTATGTTATAATATATTTCATTCTATTTAATAACAATTTCAGTATAACCTATTTATTCCTTGATTGCTAAGTACACATTTGACTTTAATTAAGATATTACATTCTAAAGCTTTTCTTTCACGTAAAAGTTTGTTAGAAATGTTTGTTTACTTAGCATTGTATTCTGTTCTCAGCATGAAGATAAAATGTGTATATTGTTCCATTGCCTTCTGTTGCTTAAAATTATCCTTGTAAACCTTAATGAGCTTGTATATTACATTTTTTTTGTCTTAAATTATTATTATGATTAGTTAGTTTATAATTGTAACTTATAATTATGATTTATAAGTTAGATAATTAGTTACCCGTTTGAGGATTTCTATGGGGCCATACATAGATATGGTGTGTTTTTAGTGGCATAGAAATCGCTCAAATTGTCCCATTTTGGACAGTTCAAGGTTAGATGGATAGTATGCTTTCATATAATCTATTTAAATGTTCATGCTTGATCCATGGTCCATCTCTTCGTTTCTCTTTGAATTTATTTCTTCTATTCCGTATACAATGCCAAATATCTTCACATTGTTTTAGATATTTAACATCGGAATGTAACATAAGATCAACTTATTTGGAGAGGCATGAGGAGTTGCTGCCGGATTTTTAGCGTGGAGTAACAAATGAGAATATGAAAAGTATTACAATCTATCCAACCTTACATGGGTAACTAATTTATGATTTAATTGAGTGGAGGTCTCTGGAAGGTGGGAACCGTTATTATGACCATGATGAGTAGCTGTCCATTTCCTATGGACAGCAATATGGGTGGCTTGACCATTTAGATAGGCTCGTGTTTATATATTAGCTCAAAATTGATGGAGCAGACCCAGATGTGCGTCGGAGCTATCTAGATATTGAATGGGGGTCCATGGAAGGCAAAAACTACTATTATGACCATGATGAAGCTGTCCATTTTCTATGGATAACATTGGACTGGCCTGGCCATTTGGACAGGTCGTGTTTATGTATTAGCTTTAAATTGTTAGAGCAAACCTGGATGTACGTCGGAGCTATTCAGATGTTGATCGAGGGTCCCTGGAAGGTTGAAACTGCTGTTATAACCATGATGAAGCTGTCGATTTCGTATGAATAACATTAGAGTGGCCTGGCCAGTTGGACAGGCCTTGTTTATGTATTGGCTCAAATTTGTTAGAGCAAGCCCATGTTTATGAAAATTTTAGGGCTTTATCCTAAAAATGAGATAGATCTAAGTCACAGGTGGACCACACCATGGGAAAAAGTAGTGATTGAATTTTCACCATTAAAAAATCCTAGGCCACATTTTAACAGTTATTTAACATATAGCTTGTTGATGTGCCTAGTCCGATCTTAAACCCTAAACCTAAACCTATAACATAAACCTAAATCTATAACCTATAACCTATAATCTATAACCTAAGCCTAAACCTATAACCTATTTTATAAACCTAAGCCTATAACTTAAACCTAAACCTATTTTATAAACCTAAACCTAAACCTAAACCTATAACTTAAACTTAATTCCCTAAACCTTAACTTAAACTTATTCTCAAATCCCAAAACTTATAACCTAAACCTAAACTTAGACCTTAACCTATAAACTAAACCTTAACCTATAACCTAAACTCAATTCCCTAAACCTTAACCCATAACCTTAACCAAAACCTAAACCTTAACCTATAACCTTAACGTATAACCTAAACTCAATTCCCTAAACCTTAACCTATAACCTAAACCTATAACCTACACTTATAACCTAAACCTAAACCTAAACCTATAACCTTAACCTAAACATAAAACCTAAACCTAAACCTATTTCCGAACCCGAGACCTATAACCTTAACCGATAACCTAACCTAAACCTAAACCTATAACCTACACTTATAACCTAGCTATAAGCTAAACCTAAACCTTAACCTATAACCTAAACCTATGACCTAAACTCAATTCCCTAAACCTTAACCTATAACCTAACCTTAACCTAAACCTAAACCTATAACCTACACTTATAACCTAAACCTATACCTATAACCTTAACCTAAACATAAAACCTAAACCTAAACCTGATTTTGAACCCGAGACCTATAACCCTAACCTAAACCTTAATGTATTCTCAAATCCCTAAACATAAACCTAAACTTATACCAATTCTCAATTCCCTAAACCTAAACATATAACCTAGCCTAATCTTAAACCTATTTCCGTAAACTTACTCTAGTCTTTTCATTGTAGAGATGGATAAGAGTTGGATGCGAGCTAAGAATTGGTTTAGCCCAGAGTATAAATAAGGGGTTCAAGAGTTTATGGAATTTGCATGAAATTGGGCAGATTCAGCGAATATGATTAGGTGTCCATGTCGAAAATGCAAGAACATAATTTATAAAACTTTAGACAAAGTAGAAGATGATTTGTTCATAATTGGGATTGACCAAGGTTACACTTGGTGGATCCATCATGGTGAAGATATTCACCATAGAATTAAGGCCACTGAAGTCGTTGCTGACCCAATTGTGTTAGATGACGAGGATGAAGATGTTGACGAAATGCAAAAAATCATAGAGGATGCGTTTAAGGGAATAATTACGGATACTGATTTTACAACGACAAGCAGTAGCCAAGATATTCCTCCTATGGGTGATGTTGAATTAGAGAAGTTTAGTAGGTTGTTAAGGGATGCGCAACGTTACAAGGTTACTTCATTTGAAGATAATAAATCATTGGAGTAACAAATCATTTGATATGTTGCTTGACTTGTTGAAAAAAGCATTATCGGATGATGAGACATTGCTAAGTCTCATTACAAGGCAAAATCCTTGATGCTAGACTTGGGCCTTGGTTACATCCCCATACATGCATGTATAAGTGATTGTTTATTATATTAGAAAGAGTGAAAATGTTAAAGAGTGTCCAGAATGTGAATATTCTAGGTGAAAGTATGATGAAGCCAAGCGTAAGAAAATCCCGCAAAAGGTGTTAAGATACTTCCCATTAAAACCCAAATTACAAAGATTATTTATGTCTCGCAAGATAGCTGAAGATATGAGGTGGCATAAGGAGAAACGTGTTCATGATGATAGTACACTGAGGCACCTTACGGACTCTGAAGCTTGAAAAATTTTAACAAACAATATGACTGGTTTACAAAGGATTCTCGCAATGTTCGACTAGGTCTTTCAAGTGATAATTTTAATCCATTTAGTAATATGAGTAGCTCGTACAGTATGTGGCCAATGGTACTTATGCCCTACAATTTACCTCCTTGGTTGTGTATGAAGGAGTCATTTTTCATGATGTTGTTGCTTATGCCTGTACCCAGATCACATGGGAATGACATTGATGTGTATTTGTAACCGTTAGTAGATGAGTTAAACGAGTTGTAGAGTCAAGGTATACAAACATATGACACATTTACAAGACAGACATTTCGATTGCATGCAACGGTCTTATGGACAATAAATGACTTCCCAGTGTATGAGAATTTATCTAGGTGGAGCACAAAGGGAAAGTTGGCTTGTCCTACATGTGGCATTGAGACTTGTTCATTGTCATTAAAGCATGGTAGAAAAACATGTTATATGGGCCATTGTCATTTCCTTCTGAGCGATCATAGTTGGCGCAGGAAGACGATGATCTTTGATGGCAAACAAGATCATAGGCCACCCCCGAAAGAGCTATCTGGAGAAGATATGATACAACAACTGAGTAATATTGGAGAAGTTAAATTTGTAAGGCATCACACTTAAAGAGAAGGAAACGTACAGTATTAGACTATAACTAAACGAAGAAGAATATTTTTTTGAGTTGCCCTATTGGAGTGATCTGAATTGTGACACAACTTGGATGTCATGCATATTGAGAAAAATATATGTGACAATGTCTTTAGAATATTGATGAACATAGAGAAGAAAAAAAAAATAGTTTCAAAGCTCGATTGGATCTGCAAGCAATGAGTTTAAAGAAAGAGTTGTACTTGCAACCACATGAAAATTCATATACTATACCAGTAGCCTGCTACACATTGACAAAACTAGAGAAAGCGTTTGTGTGAATGGTTGAGATCGGTGAAGTTTCCTGATAAGTATGTGTCAAACATATCTCAGCACATAAACGTTATGGATTGTAAGGTAACAAGAATGAAAAGTTGTGATTTTCACGTCCTTCTGCAATGCCTACTATTAGTTAAAATTCATGGATTACTGAGTAAGAATACTAGTGCGGCGCTGATTGAGTTGGGGGTATTTTTTAAGAATTTGTGTTCGAAATCGTTAAATGTAAATGTAATTAAACGACTGGAGAGGGACATTGTCGTAATCCTTTGTAAACTTAAAAGAATACTTTCACTCACTTTTTTCGATGTCATGGTACACCTAGTGATTCACTTACTGCATGAGACAAAGCTTGTAGGCCTAGTACAATATCGTTGGATGTATCCGATCGAAAGGTGGTAGAACCTATTAAAATTTTTATTCATTCCATAAACTACATATATCCATATTTTCATACATATAACATAGTAGTTTTATGTACAAATACCTTCACACGCTAAAACGATTTGTGAGGAATAAGGCACGACTGGAGTGTAAAGATTCGAAAAAATCCATACGAAGACCCGAGTACCACTTCAGGTAGAAATTTCTAAGGACCAAATCCTTTAGAATTTAAATGAGAATTAACTAGAGCTATACTTGATTACTTATGAAATTAGCACTAATGACTTCAAATACGATCTGTAAGACTTAAAACTTGTAGAATCATTAACACTACTTTCCCTAAAATCTAGAATCAATTTTTAAACCCAGTTGCTCTCGGGAGCACCTTGAAACTCCGTATCGGACCTGAACAACGTGTCGAGTGTTCGATTACTTCAAAGCTATACGAATACGACTATCTTGTTGGACTTGACGACCACCTCAGAAATCAAGTTCAGATAGTATCCCAAAGCTATTTGCTTGAGCTTGGAACGAAGCATGTGAGAAATGTGAATATCTTTAGGAAATGAACCGAAACTTAAGTAAAATGAGTCGATTCACTTGCAGGTCAAATTTAAGGATTCAGATTATCAAAAATTGACCTAATTATACTCTCAGATCAGGAAAATTTTTTAACACATGGTAGTATGCTTGTGGCCCTGATCAAGTTTTGGTGACCGTTAAATTGAAACTGGTCCGCCAAGGTCGATCTGTAAATCCGATCAGACCAAAAACTTAGCTTGACCTAGATCCAATGTCAGGGAGCTTAAGTCTGACAGCACACTGAAAAGGAGCCTCCAGAAGTTCTCTATTGTGTCAGAACAACCCCTATTTGGCTATAACCTACATATACCATGGCCCTGAGGCTATTTCCATTAGTTCTGGGCCTATATAAGCCCCTTAAACCCTCTCTCCCTCATTCTATACGAATTTGGAAAACCTTAAGAGAGAGAAAAGAGAAAAGAGAAGGAAAGAGAGAGAGAGTGAGAGAGAGTCGGCGAGTTATGGTTTTTAAGACTTTCAATGCCAGTTAATAATTTATAACAGTCATGGGTGCCATTTCACATGTTAAATGCGATGTCTATTTCACTTCACGTGTATATATGAACTACGTTGAGTATAGTGTACTTCATGTGGATGTTGAAATATTTATACTGTTATTGAATTTGGATTTGTTCTTGCCATGATTATCTATCGTGTTTATGTGCTTGTTATATATGCAACAACTCCTTAGCGAAAGGATTTACCCTAATACGTAATATAACCAACATACATCATGTATGTTGGAATGTGTAGTCTAAGTGTTTGTAAAAAATTTCTGAATGAGTAAACTGTTAGTAAATTGCAATTTATATGAGTGTTGAGATATAATTTCCAACTACTTTAACTATGTGTATGATTTCCTCCATTAACTGTATATTATAGTGTCTGTTTTAGTTATGGAATGCATACGTATAAATTCATGTGTAAGTTATACTTCATAATATGCTTAAATAATTGTAGGATTTGAATTATTTATTCGCTACTGCTTTGATTATCTCATATGATTACTTGTTGTAATTGAACGTGGTTGAGACTATGTTATAGTCCAGGCAATCGGTAACATGCCCTGATTTGGTGGGTAAGATTGTTTTCACTACACAGGACGTGTTCGATGAATATGATCCGTACTTTGGTTGTTGACAGTGGTTAGGCCACACGGAGTGCTCACGCACTTCATGTCGATCAACCCAATGTGCGCCCGTGCTAGTCGAGCTCGTCAAGTAACCTGATTGACCCGATATATGTTCACCATGCTTGGACGCTACTGCTTGAATCTAAGGTACCAAACTCACCAGCGAAAGCCCGTTAAACCATGGTACCTCGATCCACTAAGACTCATGAGCCGGACATGGTGGTATGGGACACCGTGGTCGAGCTGCAGGCCTACGTTGGGGCGACGAGCCTCCCCGTAGTGACCAGTGAGCAATATCGCCTCGTAAGCTGAATATAGTGGTATGAGACCCTGTATTCAAGTTGTCGGCCTACACTGATCAGGTGACGGGCCCTTTATAGTGACCTCGAGTGTACTTTGAGTCTACGTTGAGGTGATGAGCCTTTCATAGTAACTAGAGTAAAAACTAGGCATACACTAATCAGATGACGAGCCCTTGTAACGACCTAGAACCATAACATCGTATGAGATTTACTAGGACTGACAACCCGAGAATGGATCATTGTGTGAGAATTGATATAAGGGAGGTACCTTAGCTTCCTAATCCTGCTATATAAATGAACTTAAGTAAGAACCTAGCTAATCACGTGCATGCACCGCATTACGTGTACCTTTGGCGTAAGAGGTTAAGCACTGAGGAAGGGTTGTATGCCACGATCGTAAGATGAAGTCACTGAGGGAGAGTAGGCGAGGGCATACATCATTATTTCATATCATTCTTGCATTAACCAGAGTATTTAGGACTTATTTGTTATACTGCTTTATCATTACTACTTGACTGAATTGATAACATGTTAACCTTTGCTGTATAGCTCAACTGAGTTGATCACTCACGATCTGAAATGGTATTTTAAACACCAACCAGACTCTATCTTAGTTGCAGATGATGATGCGACCCACGAGGAGAAGTCTAACTTTTGTGACGATGAGGAGGCATTCTCATATATGCAGTATTCAGGCGGGTTTCTATAGACCGTTCTGATCGACGGGGCTTCAAGGCTTATACTTGTAGTGGTCCTTGACATTTTGTATTTTGAAACAATACTTGTAATTATTGACTTGGCAATGCATACATACTTTGGGGACCTACTTTGGTTTATACATTCTATATTTGCATTACAGTCTTTCGCTTGCGTATCTTAACTGTCCCTAGATTATGTTTTGTTATTTTATCTTAATCTCATTCATGTTTTATGCACTAATATGGACAACATACAATCATCATAAATTATGTTGCATAAGTGATGTGTTGGAACTCGGGAGTTGGGTTTGTACTCGACCCCTGAATTTTAGGGCATTACAAGTTGGTATCAGAGCATGATTTGGAATAAACTGGACCTAGGTTATGGTCACACGATGCACATTGACGTACTTTGACTTAGGAGGGAGAAAGGAAATTTAGAATTAGACTTAGGATTTCCAATTTCACTAAACGACAAAATCGACCAAAATAGACCGTAAAACTAGAGCCCATAGGCGTTGCCGATCACGTAAAATGATCTCAACGCCCTTCTAAACCATCAATCGACGAGTTTAGATAAAAATCTAACTGGTTCGTAAACATGCGCATGTTGGTACCTGAAATGACTCGAAACGAAGTCGGGGGCCAAACGGAGAATTCTAGGGGGACCTAGAGTGGACCCCGCATCATTTTAGCATCCTGAGGAGGGGAGGCCATTGCCCAAGGGGCGACCCCTCGCCAGAGTGTCTAGGGACCAGTGAGGGCCTCTCCGGATCGGCCAAGCCTTGCCGATTTCCTAGCTTGGGCCTGTCATGCCGGCGAGGGCCGGTCGGGCCGGCGATGGTGGGGTGCTGTGTGGCCCACCGAATTAGTTAAAAAGTTTTTTTTTTCCTTTCATTTGCCTCCCCTCTTCATTTCTCACTTCTCCAATCTTTCCTTTCTCTCTAAAACTCCTTGTTTCTCTCTCAAATCTCCCCTTCATTCTCTCTTTTTCTCATTTTCCTTCAAAACATACATCCCTTCACCATTTTCCTCAAAACCCACCTCCTATTCTTCTCTTTTTTCCTTCAATTTGAAGTGCAAAAACCCTCCACTTGTGCCTCATATATCTCCAAATCCAACAATCCCTTTTATTTCCCCTAACCTTTCACTTTCATGGCCCTCTTTGAGCTCGTGGTGGCCATCTTCTCCATTTCCACACTTCTTTCCCTCATGGGGAAGAAGAGAGCTCCTGTGGAAGAAGCCGAGCCTAGTCACCTCACTCGTTTGAGAAGACCGAGAGGTTCCGCCACGAGTACAAGCGTCGAATATGAGATAAGGACAAAGCGGGATCTTGATCCCTAGGCTCCCTTTGATAGAGCTCTATTAGCGAAGTTGTCTCATGGAATTTATGAGGACCATAGGGTCCTTTTTGAAGCACATGTGGATGAGAGGCTCTTTGGGGAGTATTTTTTGTTAGAGCGCCTAGTCGAAGCCGGGTGGGGTCCCGTATTTGAGGGCAAGTTAAATGTGAATATGGTTCGAGCCTTCTATGTGCATATGCGGGAGCCAACTTTGGAGCTCTTACAATTTAAATTTCTCTTGGGAAGGCGAGATCTCACGGTCAATGTTGGTTTGATAGCCCGAGTCATGGGATTACCACTTGGCGAGGTCCATGCAGATGAGAAGAACCTAAAGACTACGCGTGAAAGGGATCATCACACGCGATTCCTATGTGGACAACTGGCTCGCTGGAATTCAAACAATAGCCTTCTAGCGACCAATGTGACTGACGACTTACGTCTGCTCCATCACATCTTCATGTACAATGTGTATCCCAGGTGGAGCAATCGCAGCGAGTGTACATGCCTAATGGTAGACTTTCTGTACCAAACTGGGCAGGGAGAGAAGCTGTGTCTGCCTACGTATGTACTACGACAGATAGTTCAGACAACACACTCTACTAGGATAACTATTTTGGCTCCCATTTGGTTGACTCGTATGCAAGCTTGCACGTGAGTTCGCCTACAGACTTGGCGTAGAAATTCCTGTGCTGATCCATTTCATCAATGACGTTAATCTCAACAGCATGGAGATTGGGCCATGACAGCGTCAAACCCGACTCGACGAGAGCGAAGAGAAAGACAGTGATGAAGAAGGTGGAGCTGAAATAGAAGAAGAGCAGGGCGAGAAAGAAGAGGAGGTCCAGGATACTGATGAGGACTCTCCTCTCGCTGCTACGCGAGAGCATGACAGTGATCGAGATGCCAGGGAAGGCCGCTTGGCTCAACTGGAAGAGGGTCAAGCTGCCTTGCGACAGGAGGTCACGCAGATCTGAACTAAGGTTGAGGAGATCGAGGCCTTCATGAAACGAAAGTTCAAAAAGGTGTCTCGCACCTTGAGGGCCATCCTATGCTGTGTATAGGATAAAAATGCACCTCCGCCGTTGCCAGATTTTGACGACGAGTCCTGCATGTAGTCATCCTTTTTATTACTTTGTGTAACCTTGATAGGCTTAGTAGTATGGTAGTTTGGTGGAATGCTCTAGTGTTTGGAGCCTTTCTTGTATTAGCTCACATGCATCTTCTGTCATAATCCATGTATTACTACACCTCATGTATTGTGACAATTTTGGTATATGAAATGCATGAAGTTTCTTAAGCAGTTTGAATGCCGTATAGATGGATTGTGTGTATGATATATCTCATGGGTTGCACTGTATGTTGTATTTAAGGCATGCCACCTAAGTGCGCATGGACCTCAGCACCTCTCTCATTGGGCGAGTCGTTTGACGGGGCACCTCCCCTAAGTGATAGTTGCGCGGACACCAATTTGGCTCCATTTCGGGACACCATGCCAGAATCTCAGCTGATCACTGGCCCTGTTGCTGGGTCGATACCTATGACACCGTCTATGGCGCTATCTGTGGTATCACCTGTTACACCATCAGTTCCTAAGCAGAACCGTGCATCTACCTCGATGCATTACATACCACAGTCTTCTTCGCCTCCTGATAGGCTAGAGCAGATGATGCTGTTGATGCAACAGCAGTAGATACAGCAACAGCAGCAACAGCACAGTTCCTGGCTACCATCGCAGGGGTCTTTGCCCAGGGTATGGGTGTGACTCCACCTGCATCACCTATGCACCCTGCTGAAAACCCGAGTGCTAGCGGCACATTTGAGCGATTTCAGCACTTGTGGCCTCCCACTTTTGCGGGTACTCATAGACCTGAGGAGGCTAAGTATTGGCTTGACTGCATCTCTAAAATACTTAAGCCACCGCACTACACTGAGGCAGAGCAGGTGGAGTTGGTCACCTTCATGTTTGAGGAGGCCAGCTAATGGTGGCACAGTATTCTTCGCACTGTTGCGGTTGGGTATGTATAGACGTGGGCCGCGTTTTAGACCCACTTCCATGAGAAGTATTATCCCCTCACCTATCGACACGAGAAGGAGAGTGAGTTCCTTCGCCTCCGTCAAGGAGGGATGTCGGTGACAGAATACGAGAATGATTCACGGAGCTAGATAGATATGCTCCATTGATACTGGGAGATCAACCGATGCATATGCGGCTCTTTTCTAAGGGTCTAGGACCCAAGATCTGGTTGAAGATGTGTTGTGCTAGCATTTTCACTTATGTTGAGCTAGTAGGCATGTCTCTGTGAGCTGAGAAGGACGGGGACAGATTGGCTCGTACTTGCATGCCTATGGTTCCCAGGCCGCAACCAGATCTACCGAGTAGGTCATTCCTCGGCAAGAGACCGTGGGCAGATTCGCCCCCCAGGCTTACGGCACCACCGGCTCAGCCGAGACGAGCAAACTTGTGGTGCACCTACTGCAAGAGGTTGAGCCACACGGAGGTAAACTGTTTCACCAGGACGAGGGACAGTGGCTTCTCGCCGCCTTAGAGGATCAACCGCCAGTTGCCTCATGCGATTATAGCTTCACCTCTACGAACAGCACCAACACATCCATTGTTTCGACCACCTGCCTCTCAATTCAGGTCGCCTCAACTGCCTATGGTACCACAACCGAATCATCTGTAATAGGCTCGGGTGCATGCACTGACAGCTGAGGCATCCGAGACGGTAGATGCAGTACCATTGGCTTTTGAAGTTACGACATAGATCCAAGGTACTTCAGTCTTCTTATTAGTGGACACTGGGTCCACTACCTCTATGATATCTTGCACGGCAGTTAAGTGACTGGGGTTGGACACTGCTCCTATAAAGGGAGTGAGGGTCCTCACTGCCACAAGGACTTTTTCTGACGTTATCAGGATTTATGAGGGTTGCTCGATAGACTTAGGGAGAAGATGGTACTAGTCGACCTGATCGTCATCCCTCTATTTCATTACGACGTTATTTTTGGTATAGACTGGCTAATTGAGATGCAAGCAGAGATTGATTGTGAGACTAGGGTGGTGACAGCCCACAGACCTGAGGGCACGATTTTTACTTTTCTTGTTTAAGTCAGTCACCCTTCCCGATTAAGTTGTTACGCTTCCCCATTGGAGGGTATTGCTAGTCCGACGCTTGTGGACATGCCTGTAGTTCAAGATTTTGAGGATGTATTCGCAACGATTCCTAGTTTGCCTCCGTAGCGCGAGATCGATTTTACCATTGATCTTACGCTTGGTGCGACACATATTTCATTGCTGACTTATCACATGCCTCCATGTGAGATGGAAGAGTTGAGGAAGCAGATCGATGGCTTATTAGAGGCCGGTTTCATACGACCTAGTGTGTCTCCTTAGGGAGCACCAGTGTTATTTATAAAGAAGAAGGATGGGTCACTACGATTGTGTATTTATTATCGTAGGCTGAATCAGGTGACAGTGAAGAACAGATACCCTCAGCTCAGGATAGATGACCCGTTTGATCAGTTGAAAGGAGCACAGTATTTTTCAAAGATCAATCTACAGTCAGGGTATCATTAGTTACGCGTCAGGGATGCGGACGTGTAGAAGACAGCTTTGGGCCTAGTTTTGGACATTACGAGTTCCTTGTGATGCCGTTCAACCTTACGAATGCACTGGTCGTGTTCATGGACTTGATGAACAGGGTGTTTAGGCCGTTTCTTTTCCGATTCGTCATCATATTTATAGATGACATCCTGATATACTCCACGAGTCAGGAAGATCACGAGGAGCACTTGAGAGTGGTCTTTAATACTCTCATGAAGAACCAATTATTTGTGCAGTACAAGAAGTGCTACTTTTGGAAGGAAGAAGTCAAGTTCCTAGGATATGTGGGTCCAACGAAGGGATAGCGGTGAATTTGGCTAAGGTAGCCGCAGTACAGGACTGGGGCAGCCTGGTTCGGTTACTGAGGTGAGGAATTTTTTAAGACTTGTTGGCTACTATCGACGATTCATTCGAGACTTCTCCAAGATAGCCAAACCGTTGTCTCAGTTGACTCAGAAGGACCTTAAGTTTGCCTGGAATGAGAAGGTAGAAGCAGCTTTCCAGAAGCTGAAGGACAAGCTGACGTCCTCCCCTGTTTTATATTGCTAGAGCAAGGGGTTAGGTATACCATATATACCGACGTATCTCGTGTTGGTCTAGGTTATATCCTTATGTAGAAGAACAGGGTGATTGCTTATGCCTCAAGATAGTTGAGGAAACATGAGGAGAATTACCCTACGCACGACTTGGAGTTGGGTTGTCATCTTCGCACTGAAGCATTGGAGACATTACCTCTACGGAGAGGAGTTCGAACTTTTCTACGACCACAAGAGCCTTCACTATATATTCACTCAGAGGGACCTGAATTTGAGACAGCGGCGATGGATAAAAACCTTGAAGGACTTCAAGTTCGAGCTCTCCTACCATCCTAGTAAGGCCAACCTTGTGGCAGACGCATTGAGTGCAAGAATACCTTCGAGTTTGTGGCTCTGCTGACGGTGGCAGAATGGGGTATCGTAGAGTTCGTGCGAGACTTCGAGCAGAAGCTCACTTTGGAGGAGCCGTTTGAGAGCGTCGTGCACGTTCGTATGCGTCCACTTATTGATGATAGGATCATTGAGGCCCAGAGGGACGATGGACGATTGTCTAAGCTTCGAGGGCAGGCTAGCGACGATGAGAACGCGAAGTGAAGAGTTGGTGCGAATGGGGGCTTATGCTACCGTGGCCGCCTATGCATCCCAAATCTTCATGACTTGAGACAGGAGGTTCTCGAGGCTGCACATAATTCGAAGATGGCGATGCATCCTAGTAGCACGAAGATGTATTGAGATATGAAGAGGTGGTACTGGTGGGATAACATGAAGGCCCACATAGCAGATTATGTGTCCCGTTGTCTCACATGCTAGTAGGTTAAGGTTGAACATTGCCAATCTCCTGGCCTACTTCAGGCCATGCCCATAGCTAAATGGAAATGAGATTCCATCTCTATGGACTTCATATTAGGGATGCCGAAGACGAGGAAGGGACATGATTTGATTTGGGTGATCATGGACCGGTTGACGAAATCGGCTCATTTCCTCCCGATTAAAGTTTTAAACTCTGCAGACGAGTTGGTCAGGTTGTACATTAAGGAGATTGTACATCTGCATGGAGTTCCCTTGGAGATCATGTCAGACCGAGACATGTGATTCACATCTATCTTCTAGACTTGTATCTAGGAAGCGATGGGTGTGAAGTTGAAGTTTAGTACCGCATTCCACTCACAGACTGACGGGTAGATGGAATAGGTAAATCAAGTGTTAGAAGATATATTGCGAGCTTGTGTGCTGAATTTTAAGGATAATTGGGACGACTGTCTTCTGTATGCAGAGTTTGTGTATAACAACAGTTTCCAGGCAAGTATTGCCATGACTCCATATGAGGCCTTGTATGGGCATCCCTGTTGAGCACCGCATTGCTGGGTAGAGGTTGGTGAGAAGAGTCTGATTGGCCCAAAGATTTTACAGGCGACTTCAGAGAAGATCGATATTATCAGACATTGACTTCTGGCAGTACAAAGCAGACAAAAGAGCTATGTCGATACGAGGAGGCGACCGCTAGAGTTCGAGGTCGGGGACCATGTATTTCTTAGGGTTTTCTCCATGAAGGGAGTCCTATGGTTTGACAAGAAGGGGAAGCTCACACCAAGGTTCATTGGGCTATTTCAGATACTTGACCAAGTGGGTGTGGTGGCATACAGCCTTGCTTTGCACATACCATTCGTGGGCGTGCACAACGTATTTCATGTGTCTATGCTGAAGAAATACGTTTCTGATCCTTCCCACATTATTAGATGGGGGCAGGTACAGTTGAGTGAGGACATTACATATGTATTGCGACCAACGCGGATCCTCGACAGGAAGGAACATGTATTACATAGCAAGGTTATCCCACTTGTGAAGGTACCGTGGACGCATCATACCGAGGAAGAAGCTACTTGGGATATAGAAGCCGATGTTCATAAGAACTACCCTCAGATCCTCGAGGAGTATAAAAAGGTACTAATTGCGATGATAAAATTTTTCTTTAAGGGGGGTAGATTGTAACGACTCGAAAAAATTCGTATGAAGACCCGAGTACCACCTCAGGTAGAAATCTCTAAGGACCAAATCCTTTAGAATTTAAACAAGAATTTACTAGTGCTATACTTGATTATTTGTGAAATTAGAATTAATGACTTTAAATACGATCTGCAAGACCCAAAACTTGTAGAATCGTTAACGCTACTTTACCCTGAAATTTAGAATCAATCTCTAAACCCAGTTACTCTCAAGAGCACCTTAAAACTCCTTATCCGACCCGGACCACGCGTCGAGTGTCCGATTACCCCAAAGTTATACGAATATGACCATCTTGTTGGACTTGACGACCACCTTGAAAATCAAGTCCAGATAGTATCCCGAAGCTATTTGCTTGAGCCCAGAGCGAAGTGTGTGAAAAATATGAATATCTTTAGGAAATGAATTGAAACTTAAGTAAATTAAGTCAGTTCACTAGCAGGCTAAATCTAAGGATTCAGACCATCAGAAACTGACCCAATTATATCTTCAGATTAGGAAAATTTTTCAACACATGCCAGTATGCTTGTGGTCCTGATCGAATTCCGGTGACCGTTAAACTAAAACTGGACCACCGCGGTCAATTTATAAATCTGATCAGACCAAAAACTTATTTTGACCTAGATCTAATGTCAGGGAGCTTAAGTCCGATCGCACGCAGAAAAGGAACCTCTAGAAGTGCTCCGTTGTGTCGGAACAACCCCTATTTGGCTATAACCTAAGTATACTATGGCCCTGAGGCCATTCTCATCAGTTTTGGGCCTATATAAGCCTATTAAACCCTCTCTTCCTCATTCCATATGAATTTGGAAAACCCTAAGAGAGAGAAAAGAAAAAAGAGAAGGAAAGAGAAAGAGAGAGTAAGAGAGAGAGCCGGCGTTTGTTCTTGGGATTCAATCCCGCCACTCTACGAACTCAACTACCACATCTATATCGATGTACCAGCGATTCTAGATCCGTTCTTGGATAAGAAAACCTAACCCTAATCTATTTTAGCATTTCAGATAGTGTAAGTTAAGAAATAGCTAACCTAATTCATGTTATAGGTTGCCAATTTACGCTTGACAAAGACTTAGTGTCTAAACTGAATTCGTTACGCATTTATCAGCGTAAGGTGTGGACTATATATGTTTATGTTATGGTTTTCAAGGCTTTCAATGCTAGTTAATGATTTATAACTGTCATGGGTGCCATTTCACATGCCAAATGCGATGTCTATTTCGCTTCATGTATATATATGAACTATGTTGAGTATATGTACTTCATGTGGATGTTGAAATATTTATACTGTTATGGAATTTGGATTTATGCTTGCCATGATTATCTATCGTGGTTATGTGCTTATTGTATATACGACAACTCCTTGGCGAAAGGATTTACCCTAAAATAGAATATAACCAACATACGTCATGTATGTTGGAATGTGTAGTCTAAGTGTTTGTAAAAAATGTCTGAATGAGTAAGTAGTTAGTAAACCACAATTTATATGAGTGTTGAGATATAATTCCCAACTACCTTAACTATGTGTATGATTTCCTCCATGTACCGTATATTATAGTGTCTGTTTTAGTTATGGAATGCATACGTATAAATTCATGTGTAAGTTGTACTCTATAATATGCTCAAATGATTGTAGGATTTGAATTATTTATTCGCTACTGCTTTGATTATCTCATATGATTACATGTTGTAATTGAAAGTGGTTGGGACTATGTTATAGTCCAGGCATCGGTAACATGCCCTGATTTGGTGGCTGAGATTATTTTCTCCACACGGGACGTGTTCGATGAATCCGAGCCATACTTCGGTTGTCGAAAGTGGTTAGGCCACGTGGAGTGCTCATGCACTTCATGTCGATCAACCCGATGTGCGCCCATGCTAGTCGAGCTCGTTAAGTAACCCAATTGACCTGATGTATGTTCACCCTACTTGGACGCCACTGCTTGAATCTAAGGTACCAAACTCACTAGTGAAAGCCTGTTAAGCCATGATACCTCGATCACCTAAGACTCATGAGCTGGACATGGTGGTATGAGACACCGTGGTCAAGCTGTCAGCCTACACTGGGGCGACGAGCCTCCCCGTAGTGACCAGTGAGCAATATCGCCTCGTGAGCTAAATACGGTGGTATGGGATACTGTATTCGAGCTGTTGGCCTATACTGATTAAGTGACGAGCCCTTTATCGTGACCTTAAGTGTTCTTTGAGTATACGTTGAGGCGATAAGCCTTCTGTAGCAACTAGAGTAAAAACTAGGCATACACTGATCAGGTGATGAGCCCTTGTAGCGACCTAGAAGCATAACATCGTATGAGATTTACTAGGACTGACGACCTGAGAATGGATCATTGTGTGGAATTGATATAAGGGAGGTACCTTAGCTTCCCAATCCTGGTGTATGAATGAACTTAAGTAAGAACCTGGCTAATCACATAAATGCACTGCATTACGTGTGCCTTTGGCGTAAGAGGTCAAGCACTGAGGAAGGGTTGCATGCCGTGATCGTAAGATAAAGTCGTTAAGGGAGAGTAGGTGAGGGCATGCATCATTATTTCGTATCATTCTTGCATTAACCAGAGTACTTAAGACTTGTTTGTTATACTGCTTTATCATTACTGCTTGACTGAATTGATAACATGTTAACCTTTGCTGTATAGCTCCACTGAGTTGATCACTCACTCCCACATTCTGGAATGATGTTTTAAACACCAACTAGACTCTGTCTTAGTTGTATATGATGATGCCACCCATGAGGTGGAACCTAACTATTGTGACAATGAGGAGGCATTCTCATATATGCAGTATTCAGGCGGGTTTTTATAGACTGTTCTGATCGACGGGGCTTTATGGCTTATACTTGTAGTGGACCTTGACATTTTGTATTTTGAAACAATACTTGTAATTATTGACCTGACAATGCATACATACTTCGGAGACCTACTTTGGTTTATACGTTCTATATTTTCATTACAGTCTTCCGCTTGCGTATTTCAACTGTTCCTGGATTATGTTTTTTTATTTTAGCTTAATCTCATTCATGTTTTATGCACTAATACAGACAACATATAATCATTATAAATTGTATTACATAAGTGATGTATTGGAACTCGAGAGTTGGGTTTCTACTCGACCCCCGAATTTCAAGGTGTTACACGGAGGTATCCATTACAAAAGTGTACATTGATAATGAGTGCCTAACATTTTTCTTCATGTATTTTCATGGCATAGAGATTAGATTTAATCAAGAAGATCGGAATGCCGATGAAGGGCAGGAGCATAAATAAGGACTCATATCTGTATTCGCACATAACATTCATCCTTTAAGATCTCTGACGTTTTAAGATATGGACCTTGGGGATCTACCAAAGGCGCGGTGGTATGTGTTACATAATTGTGAAGAAATAGAGTCGTACTTAAAGTAAGTCTTCACTCGATTATTATTTTCTCTACATATGATGATCTTATTCTTTCTTGCTGATGACGTGCCATTTATGTGTAGCGAACACATCAACCAGATAAAATTCTAATTCCTGACAAATTATGATCGAATACATCAGATTAGTTTCCACATTGGTTCACAATACGTGTGAGATTTCACATTATACTCACCACACTTAGAATCTTCGTTGTATTGCACATTATTTGAACTTAAGAAAATTCTTAAACAATTACATTTTGTACATGATAATAGATAAAGATATTACATATTAGTAACTCTGCTGATGTGTCTAATGTACTTTACTCACTAGTGTGTGGCCCTGATAGACGTGTATCTAGATATATAAGTTGTATTGTAAATAGGATAGTTCCACACTGAAGAACATGAGAAGTATAGGACCACACAAAATAATGGGGTGGTTATGAAGGGAATACATGAGGAGGAAGAAATTGACTTTTATGGTGTTTTAACGAATATTATTGAGTTGAGTTAAAATAAGCAGTTGGAAATACAGTATGATAACTACTTTATGAGCGTAAATTTATCTCGAAAGTGGTTTAAGGATGACTCATTTATCCTCGCCAACCAAGCTGAACAAGTTTTTTACCTCGTTGACACTAAGTTAGGTGGCTCTTCACACGTGGTGTAGAAAATAAAGCTCAGAAACGTATTTGACGTTCCCATACCAGAAGTTGAAGATAGCGAGGATGGAGGAAATGAAACATTTAGGGTTGAACAAGCATATCAAAAAGACATGCCATCTGGGGATACCGGGACTGATTCAAGTATTGATATTGATGTGGTGCAATTGGACAGAAATGATGTGCCACCTGATCATGTTGATGCCTCAATAATACATGACATTATTAGAGATAATAGCGGTTTCATTGATGACCATGTTGCAGACGATGAAGAGAAAATACTGATCAGCGATAGTGATGGTGAAGAAAAAATAGTTCTAAGCGATAGTGATACAGACGACGATTATTAAATGTACACATGATTTTCATGTTATTTTTTAATGTGAATAATTTATGTATTCCATGTATACGTGAAAATCACAAGTCATGATTTATTCCTTTAATTAATTTGTTTATAATCCACATTTGCAGTTAAGTCAATTTCTGATCATGTCTTCCTCAAAACGGAGCATAGCGGAAGACGCAACATACTTCATCAGCTGTTGTAAATTAACTTTTCAGTCCTATCTTTTTCTGGTCGGACCAAAGAGATACCCGGTCTGATCAAAGAGTGTAGGGCGGAATATATCGACAACGACTCAGATGAAAGATTATACCATCTCAAATAAATTTTGGAGCCCATGGAGATATATAACCGCGGGAAACTTGCTATGGAAGATGTTGCTTTGTCACTTGCACATCTGAATAGAGTCTCGAGAGACTAGATTTCTCCTATTATGACTGGCATGTTGGATATAACAATATTGAGTGCTTCACACAACATGACATATACTTCTGAAGCGTATGATAACTTACGCAGGGAGTACTTTAGATAGTTTACCGAAAAGTTATTTCGTATTACAACGAAATATGTGTATTTAATATAAAATGAAAATGTGTAATGAAATTTTTAAGGGTTATAAATTAAAGTTTACAGTTATATTATATTCTAATTCAATTATAGTGTAATGGTCTAATCATATTTTAATCATCTCTTTAAGCATAAGCACAAATGTATTGTACTATCAACACTACTTGTATAATGTTTTAGTATATTCCACTTGTATTGACATTGTTTAAATTTATAAGTTCATATCTCGCACATATTCAGTGATGACACCAGGTGGGAGACCACGTCGTTTGCGCACTGGATCTACCCCTTCTACCCGTGATGCGACGGAGACAACATCGCCGTCATATGTTGTATCACAGTTGTCTGATCCCTTAGTCGCGCATACACCGGGCACTGCATGTAAGTCTAGAAATATATTTCTTTTAATGACTTCTGTTTATATTTATACTTACATATTTCTTTTGCAATAGCATCATCGACCAGCCGACGAGGAAGTAGACCCACACGTGGGTTACTTTTAGAGCAACTTACGCGTGAGGGTAGGGTGACAATAAAGTTTCCATAGGACTGCATTAGACCTGTTGGGAACAATGTCAGATTGTTTACGTCGGAGGTAAGTGTCTTATACCAGTCTCTAATTCGCCTCACCACCTCCCGTTGGGTGGACATGACAGATGATGTGCAGCAGATCATCCGTCAGCGCCTTCAGGTAAATTTTAGTAAATTAAAATTTATTTCATAAAATTTTGTTTATGGTTAAGTTATTTTTTAATAAGTTTATTGCCTTATTCTATTATTTATGATACTGTAAGATAAATTTAACTTGAATTTGAGTGTTTCACACATTTCCCATGCCGTCGACAATATGGTCAAGGAGTGGTTCAATGAGTACCGCGGTGACTTACACAAGTGGTACAAGCGGTGCCTGAGCCACGAGGAGGGCGTGCATTCCGCACCGCCGCACATGACCCATGACGATTGGCAGATACTCTGCGAGAGATTTTCATCTGAGTCTTTTCAGGTAATATTTACATATTTACGATATCTTAAGGTAACAATTAAATTCATAATTAATAACAATGTATTATGAATAATGTGTTCAGAAGAGGAACAAAATAAAGCCTAACAATAGGGGAAAGTTAGAAGTGAACCACGTAGCTGATTTAAAGTCATTTGTACGACTTCGTCATGACTTAGTAAGAAATTACTAGTAATTAATAAGTTAATATATTCTTTCCATGCATTTATATTAACTCTATTATCCTTTTGACTGTGTAGAAAGATTCCGTCATTGGCTAGGAGCCCGTACCAATAAACCTCTACAGAGGGACTCACTGTCGCAGGCAACTGGATCTTAGGTACATCTTACAGCTAGTGAGAATTGAGTAAAAATCCTTACATTTTAAAATTTAATTACATTGAATTATAATAATGTCATTTGTTATGAAAATTCATATGTTTTTATTACAGGCGGCAATGAACACCTTACGCAGTCAGGCTACTCCCGATGGTACTTAGCGGAGTGAGCTAGAGATCCTGAGTGAGGTGTTTGACACCGGTTCTAGATATTTGCGTGGGCTTGGCCATGATGCCTAGCTCATGACACGCGCTTGATAGCTGATCCATCGTCGTTGGCAACAGCGCTGTACGCCGAGCTGATATCACAGAGAGAGAGGTTCAACAGCTAAGGGTCATCATCCATGACATCTGAGAGCAACTGGAAAGGCAGAGGGAGGAGTAGGCAAGGTAAATGGAGGAGCAGGAAAGGAGGAGGATGGAGGAGCTGTCGAGGCAGAGGGAGGAGTAGAAGAGAAGGATGGAAGAGCATGATGGAGGAGCTGGCGAGGCAGAGGGAGTAGGAGAGAAGGATGGAAGAGCAGGATGAAGGAGCTGGCGAGGCAGAGGGAGGAGCAAGAGAGGAGGATGGAGGAGATATGGGTGGAGCATGCGACGGATGACGAATATGTTTCAGGCTCTCGCTACACACTTACCCACCGATGCCCTACCACCTCCGCCCTCATCTTTGTGATTTTTTATATTTTATTTATGATGTTAAACTTATATGTATTTATGCGTGAATGAATGTGATGTAGATAAGATTGTTTGTGTTTGGATGAATGTAGTTTATGCTTGGATAGATTTACTAGTTTCGGTTTAGATGGATGTGAATGTGAATATGATGAAATATATTATATAACAGCTGTATATCAGGAAGAATATAATGCAATATATTGTAATAGGTGTATATCAGGAAGAATATGATGAAATATATTGTAATAGGTGTATATCAGGAATTTTGAGCTGGAATATTGAAGAAAAAAAAGAGACTTTTACCTACGAAAATTTTTGTAGGTAAAAGTTTGAAAATATTTGTAACTACGAACATTTTCGTAGGTAAAAGTTTTTTACTTATTTTTTACCAATGAAATAATTTGTCAGTATAAGTTTTCAAAATTTTTTTGCCTACAAAAATAATCGTCGGTAAAAGTTTTTTACTTATTTTTTACCAACGAAAAAATTTATCGGTAAAAGTTTTTTAAATATTTTTTCTTACGAAAACGACTGTCAGTAAAAGTTATTTATTTATTTTTTACCGATGAAAAAATTCGTTGGTAAAAGTTTTGTAAATATTTTTACCTATGAAACAAATCATCGGTAAAAGTTTTACACTTATTTTTTACCAATGAAAAAATTCATCAGTAAAAGTTTTTAAATTTTTTACCTACGAAAAAAATCATTGGTAAAAGTTTACACTTATTTTGTACCGACAAAAAAATTCATCTGTAAAAGTTTTTAAATTTTTTTACCTATGGAAAAAATCGTCGGTAAAAGTTTTTCACTTTTTTTACCGACGAAAAAACTCATTGGTAAAAGTTTTTAAATTTTTTTACCAACGAGAAAAATCATCGGTAAAATTTTTACATTTATTTTTTACCGATGAAAAAATTCGTCTGTAAAAGTTTTTTAAATATTTTTACCTACGAACAAAATCGCCTGTAAAAGTTTTTTGCTTTTTTTTTTTACCGACGAAAAAATTCGTCAGTTAAAATCTGTCATTACCGATGATTGAAATTTTCATTGGTAAAAACCTTTACCATCTGTCTTTTACTGATGGAACTTTTCCTTAAAAAAGAACACTTTAGCGATGAAAATTTTCGTTGGTAAAAGTGGGTTTTCTTGTAGTGATTAGATTTGTGTGGTTCTTTATCGGTATCACTCGTGTATACTCTCACCTTGAGTATTAACGGTTGGCCAGTGATGACATAGGCTACTTATATAAAAAAATTTCAAGAATTTTTGGAAGTCCAAAGTAGCGAAATACAAGACATTACACCAACTTTGCTCTCTTTTCAATGTGAAATGTCCATAGTATGGTGCCTACCTTCAATGTGGACCATCCACCTTGTAATGCCCACCTTCAACATGAGCTATCCATCATGCGGGTGTTGGCCATCCATCATAGGCCCACCTTTAATGTGGACGATCCATCATGTAAGGCCCAACTTGAAAGTGGGTTGTCCATCTAGCGAGGATGCCTTGGATGTGGGTCATTCATCATTAGGGAAAACCTTCTATGTGAAATATCCTTATGTAGGTTCTACCCTGATATGGGTCTTTTATTATGTGGGGCCCACTTTTGATATCTATTACCCATCATGTGGAGCCCACCGTTGATGTGGACTGTCCATCAGCTCTACCTTCAATGTGGCCCATCCATCATGTGGGGCCCACCTTGGATGTGGGACATTCATCATCCACCTTTGATGTGGACTATCCATTATGTCAGGCCCACAATCAAAATAAATTGTCCATCATGTGGGGGCCATCTTCAATGTCCACCACCCATCATGTGGAGCCCACCTTTGATGTGGATTATCCATCTTGTTGGCCCAACCTTCGATGTGGGCCATCCATCATATGGGGCCTGCCTTGGATGTTGGTCATTCATCATTAGGGGTTGACCTTTGATGTGGATTGTCTATGATGTGAGGCCCACTTTGATGTGGGTCATCCATCATATGGGGCCACCTTCAATATCCACCACCCCTCGTGTGGAGCCACATTTGATATGGACTATACATCGTTGGGCTCCACATTTAATGTCAGTCATCCATCACGTGAGGCCCATTTTGGATGTGGATCATTCATTATTAGGGGCTTACCTTTGATGTGGATAGTCCATTATGTGGTCTCATCTTGATGTGGGTCATCCATAATGTGGGGCCCACCTTTGATGTAGACTGCCCATTATATGGCCTCACCTTTGATGTGGACCGTCTATCGTGTTAAGCCTCCTTTGATACAGATCATCTATCACATATTGAGAGAGAGAGAGAGAGAGAAGTAGAAAAATTAAAAGTTTAAAAGCAAAAAAATTAAAACTTTCGAGGATAAGCAACCTCCATCACATAAGTTGCTTGTATAATGGTGCTTACCAAACTAACTTAAGTTATATAAGTTAAAAAGCTAGTTATTGAGTGGTATCTAAATGGGTCCTAAGTGATTTTTAGATCCCTTTCATATTCTAAGCTTAAAAAATTGATGGAGGAATTGAATTTCTCACAAAAAATTATGTGGGCTCCACATAGCTTCCGAACATAGAATTTTATTTATTTATTTTTTTCTTTGGAGGGGGCACATGCAATTTGTGCATGGGGCCCATTCTTTGTTTATTCAGATCATTGATCAGTTATGCCTTAATTTGGATGGATCATGCCGAAAACAATTATAGATTTGTGGCCTAAAACTGAATAGTTTAAAAGAAGACAACCATGCCAAAAACAATCTATAGATTTGTGGCCGAAAACTAGATAGTTTTAAAGAAAACAACAACATTCCATGCTACAATTTGCACCATTGCTAGTTACAAGTGTCTCCATACTATATAACCTCACATCCAACCGATCAAAAAGTGGAACCTACTGTAAATGAACTATACTCAAAAGTTAGACAAGAATTATGATTTTAGCTAGTTGATTGATGGATATTTAATGGGCCGAGCAAATTAGTAAATAGCCAAGTTCAACAAACTTCTATTAACCAAAGGTGGGGATTGTGTGATCAACCTAATTTAAGTACATGGCCATTATACATTGCTATCCACTATTTGGACAATTGAGACTTGAGGTAGATACTAAATGGAAAGACGATAACTTGGCTTAAGTCCTACCCACAACATTGATTACTATAACTATGGGGTTTTGGCGAGGGTGGTCAGTTTAATAACTTGTATGCCTAATGAAAATTCTACAATCACAACACAGGCCAATATATCCACATGAGCAATACTAAGAAGATGGGTACATCTAACCATTAAAGCTAGAGTTATGGTTTTCACTTACCCCTCTCTTTTATTGATAATAATAATAATATTTTGAAATGTATATGGTAGTTTGTAAGACTATCAATGAAATGCACATTTACTCCAACACTCCACCTCAAGATGGAGTAAAAATTAAGCATATTTAGTTTGCATACAATATTAGATGAACGTATTTCAACATCTGCCATAGCGAAAACATCAACCAATTGATTCTTAGAAGAAATGTGTGTAATACTAATAATATTAATTAATAGTTTTTTCTAAACAAAGTGATAAGTAACTTTTATATGTTTAATACACTCATGAAACATCGGATTTGAGATAATATGGATTGTTGCTTGATTGCCATGGAAATGGGAAACATTTTTATTAATAAAAACACCTAGGTCAGAATGAAAGAACCATAACCACAAGACTTCACTAGTGACATGTCCCATGGACCAATACTCAAATCCTATAAAAGAACGAGCAACCACCGACTACTACTTGTTTTTTTAAGAGATTGAGTTACCACTAACGAATGTACAAAAGCTTATAGTGAAGTGTCTATCATTGATAGAATCTATTTCTCTGCATCATAGTGGGCACATGAGATAATTCATTTTCTCCTAGAGTTGACTTCACATGGCAAGGAATGCAATTAACCACATCAAGGTGATGTGAACACTGTTTCTACAAGAATTGACTAACAACACCTATGGCATAAGCTATATCAGGTTGTGTGATAGACAAATAAATGAGCTTTCTACCAAATATTTGATATGATGTGGGATCATTAAGATGACTAAATTTCTTCAAAAACAATTGATGACTCACCTCAATGGGTGAGTCCGTAGGATATGATTCAAGCACTCTAGTAGTATTCAAGACATTATGGGCATAATTTCATTGAAAAATAAAGATTTCTTTAATTGAATGATCAACTTCAATCCCAAAAAAATAGCATAGTAGTCTAATATCTTTTATTTCAAACTGGTGAGCTAAAAATGCCTTGAGTAAAGAGATCTCATCTAAATTGTGCATGTTACTACAGTATCATCTAAACAAACGTAAAAAAAAAAAATAGTTAAAGAAGTCACATTCTTGTTAATAAACATGGAATTAACTGAAGTGCATCGTTGAAACCCATTTTAAAGCATGGTAGTACTGATATGCTCAAATTAAGTATAAGGGGATTGTTTAAGAATATAGATGTCTTCTTCAGTTGACATACTTTACCTTTTAATTTAAGAGGCATGAATCTCAAAGGTAGGTGCATATAAAATTTTCTTATAGGTTTTCATGCAAGAAGGTATTCTTAACATTTTTTTACACACGCACCCCACACCTACCCTCGCACTCATGCTGTAGTGGGATTTCACCACCTATGGGTACTCAAGCCCAAAACCTTGTGGTAAAACTGAAGAGTGTAGACCCACTTGCACCACACTGCATGATGCTCTTGATGAAGAGTTACTAATTCCCATGTTCACTTTCAATCAAGGGCAGCAATCTCATCATGCATCACTACTTTCCATCTTGAATCTTTCAAGCCTTTACAGATGTAGAAGGGATAAAAATGGACAAAATGATTTAAAAAAATGGATGCTTAAAAGGATGGTGAAAGACGAGCATATGATACGTGATTACTAATAAGGTGAATAGTACTACAATTAATATGATATCGACTTGGAGGTATGGTATTCAATTTTCCTTTCTGGATGACAAAAGGAAGATCATTCAATGAAGAAGGTATGCAGCTGGCAAGTCAAATATGACAAGTACTGGATTTTCAAGTCTAACTCAGTATAGTCTAATAATTCGATTTAACATTCCATCTGAGATTACTGCTTATGATAACATCATATTTATGTGAGATTAAAAAAACTAATGAATGAAGGGTGGAGATCATACCTTACACGATTGAATTATGGGATGTTTTTCCTTAATGATTTGTCAAGACGATCCTCTAACAGAAAAGCCTCTGTCCGATATATAGCAGATGGAAGGAGTCGAGAGAACCACCATATATACCTCCGTTAGGGCCAAGGGAGATGGACATTATCTACTAGATAGAATACACACTTTGCACATGTGAAAGAGAAGAGGAGAGAAGAGAATGGATGATGAAGATGGAGGATGGAGTGAAACTCTCTCTCTCTCTCTCTCTCTCTCTCTCTCTCTCTCTCTCTCTTTCTCTCTCCAAGTGACACCCAAATAGAGGTGGGCATCGAGTCGAGTCAAACCGGATTGGTTCCAACTTGACTCGATTCGATTTTTTTAAGTATCTAACCCGAACTCGATCCAATCTAGGACCAAGTCCGACAAGGTCGACTCAATCCGATCTGATTCCTTACTGGCCTAACCCAAACCAAGTCCGACTCAGTCAGGGAATCAAGTTGGATCGGGTTAGGTACGGTTCAGATCGAGTCTTCCTTGCGAGCCAAGGTCGAACTAACAACAAGCCAGGGCTGAACCCACCATGAAGTGCAGTCCACCAACGAGCCAGGGCAAGCCACCAGCAGCCTGCACGGCTACACTCGAGCTAGCATGGTCCACCAGTGAACTAGGATAGGTCACCTCTTGAAAGTGCACAAAAAAATAAAAAAATAAAAATAAATAAATTCTACTTGATGAATGGAGGAGGATGAACAATAAAGATGAGTTACTGGGCAGTTGAGTGGCCTGGATTCGGATCGAGATGGGTGTGGCGTCGCTCGGGTAGGGACGGGTTAAGGTTCTTATTCGGGTAGAAAGGAGGGGTAAAAGTAAAAAAAAGGGTAAAAATACACTCTATAGTATCCGATCAGATTGGATTGGATTGGCTACTGACCCGAACTTGGCTCGTTGTGCGGTCAGATCTGATTGGGTCTACTCGATCCGACTTGATCCTAGCTTTCAGTTCGGGTTGGATCGGATCCGACTAGTTCGATCGAGTTGGATCCGTCGGTTCGGGTCGGATCTTGCCCAGCTCTACACCCAAGGGAAAAAGGATGTCTAAGGGTTCTCTCTCTCTTTTGTCTCTTCTCTATAATAAGATCTTATAGGAAGAGGTTCAGGTTTCATGGGTTATACTAGTATAGTACACCACCACCTTATAGGCTTCTTTGTACCTTATTGTAAGAGAATTCCATTGATTCACCTCATACATGTTTACACTTATAATTTAATCCTTCTACAATATAGGCCATCCACCATAAATCTAGATCTCATGCTGATTAAGTAGTTGAGCATCATATTTGAGCCATTAGATCATCATCAAATGTGATCAAATCAGCTTTAACTGGTAATGTTGGGGCACAAAAATATATATATTTCTCTCTAGAAGTCTCAATGCACATTCATTGCCTCAGTGTGGAAATTCCATTGTGATCCTTGTTAGAGTGCAGAGGCCCTTGCTGAGAAGCCCCTGGTTGTACGCCCCTACCTAGATTTCTGTTGTGTGCCCCTACCTAGATTCCTGTTGTGCGCCCCTAGTTGTGCGCCCAGGGTTATGCTCTCCTGGTTGTACACCCCCTACCTGGACTCCTGTTGTGCGCCCCTACCTAGATTCCTGTTGTGTGCCCAAGTTTGTGCGCTACTAGTTGTGCACCCCTTGCCTGGACTCCTGTTGTGCACCCCTACCTAGATTCTTGTTGTGCGCAGGAAGCTGTTATGCTCTAGAAGCTGTTGTACGCTGGAAGCTACTGTGCGCTCCAAGTTATTGTGCGCTGGAAGTTGCTGTGCGCTGCAAGCTGTTGTGAGATAGAAGCTGTTGTGCATTGAAAGCTGTTGCGAAGTGGAAGTTGTTGTGCGCTGGAAGTTGTTGCGCGCTGGAAGCTGTTGTGCACTGCAAGCTATTGCCTGGTGGAATCTATTACGTGCTGGAAGCTGCTGTGCGCTGGAAGCTATTGTGCATTGGAAGCTGCTGCGTGCTGGAAGCTGTTGTGTGGTAGAAGCTATTGCCTGCTGGAAGCTGTTGTGCGCTGGAAGCTGCTGCGCACTGGAAGTTGTTGTGCGCTAGAAGCTATTGTGCGTAAATAACCCTCTCGCACGTGCGAAACGCCTATAAATACCCATCTCTCATCTTTATTTGGACGGATAGAAGTTGGAGAGTCTCAAGGAACTCCCAGAGGAGAGAGAAAAGTGGGGCATGATGGAAGATCCACACAATAGAATTATGGGCACAACAGAATTTTAACACAACCCAAGTTTATGAAGTTTCGATCTCTTCTTAGATTGTGCACCAATATGCTTGCCCAAAATGCCCTTTCCTTGATCAAGTGCGCCAATTGCCAGATTCATAAAGGGAAAGTAAAGGAAATGTGAAGCAAAGACAAAGATCTCCAGGAGAAAGAAGAGTATGTTTATATGACTGAAACGATAAGTGAAAGAATGATCAACGCCTATTACACAACCAAATCAAGGGCTTTAAGTCTGCATAACTCATCTTCCTTTGTGATGAATAACAAAAGCATCGCAATGCTACTAAAATTATCATTGAACTATCTTTCTCTTTCATTCATTGTGTCTATTCATTATAATCTATCTTAGAATCATGGGAAATCAAAGAACGTAAATGAACTCAGAATAAATAGAATACTTTGTAATCATTGTTCTCTCATTCTTTTTTTATTATCATTGAATGAAATCCCCAAAATCTTATGCATTTTTTTCTTGTTTGAAATAAAATGGCGACTCTACTGGGGATCATTTTCAATGATAACTTAGAAAATATTTAGAGAATATTTATCGCTTTTGGCATCTGTATAAACATCAAACTGACGACTCTCAATAGGAACATCCTCCCCTTCATCTCTAAGGGCCCGTTTGGCTGGGCGGATTGAAAGGGATTGGATGGTATTGGAAGGGATTGAAAGTTAAATCCCGGGATTGGTTGGGTGTACTAAACAGACTGGGTGGTCTGATCTCGGGATATAGCAATCCCGTGAATCTTAAGACAATCCACTAATAACACCATGCATCATTACCTTTAAATCCCATCCAATCCACCCTAATCCGTTCAAATTTTCCTGGGACGTGTTTGGTTAGAGGGATTGGAAGGGATGGGAAGGTTTAATCCCGGGATTGGCCGGGCATGCCAAACAGACTCGATATAGCAATCCCGGAATATAGCAATCCTACGGATCTTAAGACAATCCACTGATAACACCATCATTACCTTCAAATCCATGTCATCCACCCTAATGCCATTCAATCCAATCCACCCGACCAAACGGGCCCTAAGATAGAATGTTTTATCACCTGGATATTGATTGCAATTTTGTAATTTTGTCTACGGATAAGAAAGAAAGCATCAGAGAAAGAAAAATCCACTGTGATCAAGAATAAGGAATTTCATGTGATGGACGGAATGATCTTTGTTTCACCAGTAGCTCAACAAGATGAAGGAGAATGGAGGATAGTAACACCCAAAAGATGAAAAGTCTGATCTACCTCCATAAGAAGCATCACCCCACCAAGTACAGGGTTAATTATGCGAAATGTCGTGAGATGCAGTCCTGCATCGGTCATGCAATCATTTCATTCGATAAAAACAGAAAGGCCCATCACTATAAAATATTTTCCAGTATCGTTAATTACAACCGAACAAACATTTTCTGCAAAATCCTTACGAGTTCAAAAGAATAAAGGGAAAGCCATAACGACTAGTGAATGTTCACTCACAGCACCACTTGTAAAAGATTTCAAGCAAACTCACACATTAAGAATACCATGATTTGAGTCAGCTAGTCCTTTGAAGTGATAGTACACTAGTTTCAAATCAAATAATAGTTCATCTTCTTTAATAGTGTTAGCGGCGCGACACTCACTTCCTCCTTCAATATCAAGATAGTCGAAGAATAAGAAAATAAAAATTTTATCGGCAAACTTCAATCATCCTAACCAATCTTCACCAGTTAAGCACATAGATGAAGAAGTCCTTAATTTTCCAATAGTGACTGCTGTGAACAATATTAAACTACAAGTAGAAAGGCCATAACCGCGAGTGGTTAAATTTCAAGAATCGACACCTAATATTACTCAGAATATAACGCAAGAAGAAATTCGATAGATGGTCATCGAAACCATTCATCCAAAGAAGAAGTAAGGTTAGAATCAAAATTTTTAATATCAGACGCTGCATCCTCGTGAAATAGAATAAATGTCATTTCCCATCGATTTTAAACGTCCATACTTTCAGAAATTTAATGGGAACAAATCACCAGAAGAACATATGATGCATTTCATAACAAAAGATGGAAAATTTTTCTAGAGTTCCTCAATATTGTCTGTGATTATTCGGATCATCTCTGACAAGAAGAGCTTTTAGATGGTATTCAAGTTTAATCCCAGGATCCATTCATACTTGGAAATAGATGCAGGATGTTTTTATGTCAAACTTTTTCTCTTCTGACCAAAAAGTTAATTTGACCGAACTGGCCTCTATTCACCAAGAAGAAAATGAATCAATCAAAGAATTCATCGGTTGATGAAAGGACTTGGGGGCATCATGTCAATATCCTCTGAAGGAATCAGAACAAGTAAAACTATATTTAGAAGACATGAACCAGAATTAGCATGCAACTTAATTAGTAAAGATTGAAAAACCTTTTGTGATCTTGCTACAAAGGCTTATGCTCTTGAAAAAATAATTAGAAGAATGTATATTTTTTAGCTATCATCAGCCAACATCATTCGGAATAAAGAAAATAAACAAGATTATTAGGATGTTGAAAGAGATAGCGATGAAGAGGATAGAAATGGTCATGCGTTTATAATGACATATAAAAGGCCCAGGCGAAATAAAGACCATATGAAGTATTTGTTTACAAGAAAAGACATACTTCCTATGTTAAAACAATTGTTGACTATAAAAAGTATTGAATTACCTCGACTAAGACATCTCGAAGAAATTAAAAATACAAGAGGAATAGATTATTGTTATTATCACTATACATTTGGACATCAAACAGAAAATTGTAATGCCTTGAGGAAAAAGCTATAAATGATGATTAATATGAGAGAAATTGTGATGGAAGAATATGACTGCAAAGCAAAGGTGAAGGGGTTGATTGCATAGGTCAGCATAGACGCCCCTCGCAGTTGTGCCCACTTGCACAAAAAATGATTGATAATGGCAAAATTTTTAAAAGGAAAATATACAATATAAAAGAAGAAATGAGGATACACACGCCTAATTAGTTCAAGACTGGGAGCAATACTAATCTCAGATGATCGGTATGAGGTAATGTGGCATCTGCATGCTTGTTAAAGATCGCAACATCGTGGTTTTGATTACGAAGATTACCAGAGCAATACTTCCTAATCAAAAGGGGGCATGACAAATAGAAGGATGAAAATGCTGCAAAAGGAGAGTCATGTGCTCCTCTTCATGTGAATGAATAAAATATGTAAATTTTCAAACAAAGCTTCTCAAATATATCAGGCATATCAAGGTCAAGCGTTGATGATTCCTACCAAGCACTGACGATTGCCATTGACGTTGATGATTTTCATCCCGCCGACGTTGATGATTTTCGTCAAATTCACCAATTATCGATGATTATCGCCAAAATTAGCGATTATCGCTGTCGTCATTAATCGTTCATATAAACTCATTTTATCAAAATTGCTATCATCGCCAAGCTGATACATTATTTTAAACATGATAAGAATGTTCTCAAAACATTATCAGTAGTGGTGAAATATTAATTATTGATTCACCAATTTTGGTAGTGGAATAAACTATTTGGTCAACCATATATAAAATTGACGACAACGATGGTAGATTATCATTATTTAAGGTAGCCTAGCTAAGCCTTCAGTGGTCAACTACGCATAAGACCTATCATCATCAGTGCTATATATATTATTCGGGCATCAGTGAGAAGCCAGTGGCCCTAAAAAGCCCATATAGGCCATCACATGCATACCCATGCAAGCAGTGGATGGAGTCAATTACAAAAAGTCTACAATAGCCAATTACATGTGAGACTAATGCCACCTATAGAGATTCCGATAGCGTCATGGGGAAGGATTAAAATACCCTCCCATGAATGGGTCCGACCTTGCAGGTGAAGATAAAATCTATGTATGCTCTCTTGACCCTTTACTCTTTGAGCCATGCTCTCTTAAGCCTTTGTTCTTTGAGCCTTGCTCTCTTAAGCCTTTGCTCTTTGAGCCTAGCTTGAAATTGGTAGTATACTATAATTGCTCTTTGAGCCCAACCCGAAATTAGCAGCATACTATGATTGCTCTTTGAGCCCAGGTCTCGTCCAGTCAAGTTATGTCCAGTTTAGTCCAATTTGGTCAGGTCAAGTTCAATCAAGTCATGTCCAGTCAAAGTATGGTTAGTCAAAAGTACACCAGGTCCACTACTCAAAAGCATGAACTATATGTGCATCAAAATATTGCAGATATATATTTTACTTGAGATATACTCAAATATGGAATTTCCTGATGAAAATTTCAAATATTGAGTAAACAACATACAAAAATATTAGGTTCAAATAACAACAACAACAAATGCCTTCAAAATATTAAAATCTTCTTAATATTGGCAATTATCTACTCAAAAGTTCAAATCTTCGAGATCAACTGCTAGTCTTCAGTTGTAATATATTTATTCTTCTAACAAGAGCCGTGAGGTCTTTTACCTTCTTGATAATAAAGAAATATTATCTCACAAAATTCTCAAAGGTGGTAGAGAATAAACTAGCGAAGAATTATCATTATCTTTCAGTCGATTTAAAGATTCAGTCATTATTTTTAAATTTGTTAAAGGAGCAGTAAAGATTAGCCATCCTTCAAGGGTATCAGCAGGCTTTACTTCAAAAATATTATCTTCTGAAGAAATCTTTATACGAAGATTAGCCTAGACAGGGGGCATGATATATTTTTCTAAAGTAATCTATGTCTTGGTCTTTCTGATAATTTCTTATACACGGCAGAGGAATCATTATGACACAATTAGCTGGGCAATAATCACACACTAAGTAATATTGACAACTCCACCAACATACTCAGCTATAAGAAGTATGAACTGGAGAATTATGCCAAGAATAATGAAGTATGATCCAGCATGAACTTTCAAGAGTTGTTTTTATATATATATATATCAAGGCCCAGTTATAAGGTCTGATGCCATAACTTCTTACTATTCTAATAATAATATCGTAAGACCCCAAGTATCAGATCTGATGGAGATAAGGAACAAATGTCTATCAAAAGATATAAAATCATTGTCAATAACTTCTATGGCCTTTGGAAGTTATTAAATGAAATTGAGAGAAGTCTTATCTATTTTTTTTTTTAATCAACAAAGGTTTAGAAAAAATATACTCTTAGCTAGTTTATGAAGAAATGCTAAGAAGCATAAACTCAAAAAGACTCAGTAATTGAATTTATAGAGCCAGAAATAATGTCTCCAAAAGCACGATATAATGCAAAGTACAATTACAAGCACCAAGAGAAGACAACTCAATCATTATCCTATTGCTAATATTACAAATATTCTTAAAAGTTTTTTAATATATACTTCATGAAACTAAAATGAAAAATTATGATATTGTGAAGTACTAATTTCAATTAATTTGGCAGGAAAGATTACCATTTGGAAGCTTGGGTTGTGCAAATCATGAATAAATAAGGCATTCAAAAAAGTTGTTGCAGTAGGAGCGGCATTAAAGGACAACTCTCTAAATGCAAAGTTGAAAGAAAGGGTTGCAGAAATTAATCAAAGAAACCGTTGCAGCAGCAACATTGAAAGATAGTTCTCTGGCCAAGATACTTAAAGACGAAGTCGTCACAGCTGTTACAGTGATGAGTTTCGATGAAAAGAGAATTTAGCCTCCCTATTCAAGCATCTGCTCGACACTACTGGCTGGGGACAATTAATCTTCTGGTCGAGTGTGATCATTTAGTCTTCCATGCAAGGAGGGTCTTCCAGTCATCCTTTAGTTATAATTCATTCAGTTTTTTAATGAAAATCGATCCTCCATTTGATTTCATAAATCAATCAAAGAAAGATCGAGGGGGCATCTGTTGGGGCACAAAATATATATATATATATATATATATATATATATATATATATATATATATATATATATATATATATATTTCTCTCTTTAGAAGTCTCAATGCCCATGCATTGCTTCAGTGTGAAAATTCTATTGTGATCCTTGTTAAAGTGGTAGAGGCCCTTGCTGAGAAGCCCCTTGTTGTGCGCCCCTACATAGATTCCTATTGTGCGGCACTGGTTGTGTGCCCAGGATTGTGCGCTCTTGGTTGTATGCCCCCTGCCTGGACTCTTGTTGTGCACCCCTACCTAGATTCCTATTGTGTGCCCCTACCTAGATTCCTATTGTATGCCCAAGTTTGTGCACCCTTGGTTGTGCGCCCAGGGTTGTGTACTCCTGGTTGTGCGCCCCCCACCTAGACTCATGTTATGCGCCCCTACCTAGATTCCTATTATGCGTTGGAAGCTGTTGTGTGCAAGAAGCCGCTGCACATTGGAAGCTGTTGTGCGTTGGAAGCTGTTGTGCGCTGTAAGTTGTTGCACGCTGAAAGTTGTTATGCGTTGTAAGCTGTTGCGCATTAGAAACTATTATGCACTACAAGCTTGTGTGCACTGGAAGCTTTTATGCACTGCAAGCTGGTGTGCGCTGGAAGGTGTTGCGCACTTAAAGCTGTTGAGCGCTGGAAGCTGCTGCACGTTGGAAGCTTTTGCATGCTGGAAGCTGTTACACGCTGAAAGCTATTGTGCACAAATAACCCTCTCACACATGCGAGATGCCTATAAATACCTCTCTCCCATCTTCATTTAGATGGACAGAAGTTAGAGAGTCTCAAGGAACTCCCAGAGGAGAAAGAAAAGTGGGGCATGATGGAAGATTCGCACAACAGAATTATGGGTACAATAAAATTATGACACAACAAAATTATGGCACAATGGAATTACGACACAACCCAAGTTCATGAAGTTTCCATCTCTTTTTAGATTGTGGACCAGTATGCTTGCCTAAAATGCCTTTCCTTGATCAAGTGCGCCTGTTGCCAGATTCATAAAGGGAAAGTAAAGGAAACGTGAAGCACAGAGAAAGAGCTCTAGGAGAGATCAGTATGTTCGTATGACTGAAAGAATAAGTGAAAGAATGATCAACTCCTATCGCACAACCAAATCAAAGGTTTTAAGTCTGCATGACTCGTTTGCCTTTGCGATGAACAACAAAAGCGTCGAAATGCTACTAAAATTGTCATTAAACTATCTTTTTCTGTCATTCATTGTGTCTATTCATTATAATCTATCTTAGAATCAAGGAAAATCAAAGGATGTAAATGAACTCATAATAAATAGAATACTTTGTGATTATTGTTCTCTTTTTTTTGTTATCATTGAATGAAATTTTCCAAATCGAACACATTTATTTCTTGTTTGAAATAAGTAAAATAAATCTTTAACGATTAAAAACCTTATAAAGTCAATTAAAACATTTTCATTGTTAGTCTAATAGTAAAACCACTTAATGAAATCTTGATTTAATCAAATTTAGCTATAAAAAAGTTCCTAAATAAACTCAATAGTTCCCTTGTTATCCCGAGAAAAAATCAATGAATCTTGATAGACATTTTCAACATTACACACTTTAAGTGACATCTAAGAAACTTCATAAAGTAAACTAAAGTCATCTAGTAAAGATCATGATTCTTACACATCTTTTGGTCTAAGGATTGATCACCTTTTGTACACACATTAACTCTTTAATCATTAGGATCATAGTCATGACTAATGGGCCCCTAAACATTGACTTGAACTTGATCATCCGATACAAATTTCAAAAGGTCCAATACCTGGATCTTATATCCATGGCATTACACTCCTGTGTTGGGTAAAGGTGGAGACATAATTGACATCAAGTTAAGTCCCAATGGTGGAGGACATCTATCTTGACTCGAGTCAATCTCCTCATATATGATAAATATGCATCTTAAAGCATAATGTTTGTGGATGTGTATTAAACATCCCTGTCGATTATAACTCATCAAAATACTCAGATCCATGGATTATAAATTTCTTTGATCAATAACCACTATATCTAATCTCAAGTTTACAAACACTAGAGGAATCAATTGTCACATAACTCGTGATTAGTGTAGTTTTAAAGTAACACTAAATATTGTTTAATGCATGTCACACTCAATTATTATTGTTTTAATACCTCTAATAAATATATATTTTTTATTCGAAAATTTTATTTTGTTGAAGCGTGTAGATAAATGATGTTTAACACTCAATCTTCAATCAATAAAAAATTATATATTTCTTTATATATTACATCATTTTATCAAAACACTTTAATTACTTTATCACGTTAAGTTTTTACATATTTAGTAAAGATTTAAAAAATGGTAAGCATTTCAAAATTATTTTTCATTAAATATAACTATATAAATCTCTAATTATAATTTTTAAAAGAAATTAAATATCTGTAACTTGAAGTAGAAAATTATTAGGACAAGATCTTACATCTAAATGAACTAAAAAAATGGTTAAATGTAGTTTTAATTTCATTTTGAAGATAATAAGTACAAAAGTGTTTACACGATGTACATATTCACATAAAAAGTAATAATATAAAACTTATTTTTAAAAAAAAATCATAAAGCGTGTAAATAAAAACATGTTTTAAATGAGAATGTGAAAGCTAAAGGGACTCCATATCTCTATCTTTGAATATTACATCACATAAGAAAGACGTATGATTTGTTAGTGCACTTAGTTGTGCATATTGTTTGTCAATCACTTGCATCTTTATGTCAAGGAGTCGGTTGAGCCATTGGAAGTTGAAAAACAAAGACACATGAAGATTAGAGCATCAAGGATAGAATAAAAGGTAAATGAGGAGCCTTGGTGATCCTGATCTTGACCTAAAATAACGTAAACCTCTAAATGATCCTAACCTTAATACGTAAAACTTTATTAGTCATCTCATAACCTCAGAAGCCTTAGAATATCATGCTTTGATAGGCTTTAGAGGTCTCGAGTGGTTGGAAAACAAGATGCATAAACTGACTAACTCATATGTGAGTTTAGTTGATCGAGCACTTCTTCGATTAATGATTGATTGGGCTCGATTGATCAAACATTGTCAAAAACATCTAATGAGTTCTTTAGACTATTTCAACGTAACTCGATCGATCGATGACCCTCAGTCGATCAATTGAGGCTAGCTGTTAGAGATCTGTTGAAGCATTTTCTTTATAAATATGGCATTCAAATCTTTGTGTAAATGATGAATTTTGACATTTTAGATACCCTAGTGTCTTACTTATGTGTTTAATTAGTTAAATCATTTAAATGCTTGAATTAGAATTAAATATTATACACATAACTTATAATGTACACACAAGCTCATTATTATTTATTGACTAGTTGCTTAATTGACATGTCTATTGTAGTCTATGTAATTGAAACCACTTTAGTTTGAAAGCCTTAGTATTAATTATATTCTTAGTTTAGTTTAATTAGGAAATTAAGCTTTTAATTGGTAAAATTTTTTATTATTCATATTCACCCCCCTCCCTTCTAAGATATAGTTATTCATCCCTTAGCTCTACCAAGCTTCTGCATGTACATAGCTCGTGGCCCACCATCATGCGCAATTCATGATCCACCTCAAGAAGATTTTTGAGACTCATGTCTATCACTAATATTTTCATTTACGCCCCTCCCCCTCCAAATATATAAGCCATGCACAACAAGAGAATTAGAAAAGAAAGTTTAGTGTATATGTGTGTATTCCTATGTACTACTGCACTCTGTATTCTATTTTTTTCTTATTTTATCATCCTTGTGCAATCGTATTAATTAAAAATTAATAGAAAGGGAAGTAAGAAGCATCCTATGAATTCTTTTAAACATCACGATATCAGAGAAAAAGGTTTTTCAAAGCCTAACTCAGGCCCACCTCATAGTCCTTGCCGCTGCAACCTCTAGACCCTCTAGCTCTTTCACTATGCCCATGGTAATGCTTCCGCTGACGTGTCTTTTACAAATATTAAAATCCAATATAACCATTTTCAATCTTTTCCCTTATGTGTTCATGTGTATTTGTTATGTCCATGCCATCTGCAACATCCTAGATTTTCACTGTTTTGGATTTCTAAAAATTCTTAAATTTTTTAATGTAATTAACTTATATTATCACTTACTGACCATTGGCACTCAATGTTAGTTTATACACGGGTGATACCAATAAAGAACCATACAAGTCCGATTAATCAACCATAAAAAGCCAACGAATCTGCCTGATCACTTGAACATCAAGTTTAGCCCCATGATTTACTCACGTAGGGCCCAAATCTAACCGACTCATCACTAACTAATCAAGAAAATCATATCTAAATTAAAGATTTAACTGAAGCCGAGTCACATAAGTCCCGGATCTTAACTAATAGACCAAATCAACCCCATTACTCTTTTAGCTTAAAACCGACGGTTTAGAGTAAACATGAGCAAATTTTTACTTTCACTACTTATAAATAGGTCACACTATAAACATAATTAATCCAAACCCTAATCATTACCCGCAAGAAATCTCAATACCTAATTCATTCCAAAAATGCCCCAATTTTTCAAATATGCTCTAGATCGCTCGTTGTTGGTCCACTAGTTTCAAAACTATAGAATAATGTCCACCTTACTGGGTTCAATGTCCATCGTGGGAGTCAGACCTGAGTACTGTCCAGAACTGCTCAACTTGAGCTAAGGGACGAGTGCATGAGAAGTGTAAATACCCTAAAGGAAGAGGCTGAAACTTAAGTGAATTGGGTCATCCACTCTTATACAAAGTTGAGAATTTCAGACCGTCGGTTTATTACCAAAATTCACCCGTGGAGTAAGGATATTTTCTGCTCATATCCGTATAGCCGCGGCCCCGATCGACCATCGGTGACTGTTGAACAGACTTCTAACTATATCTGTTGATCGACGCATCCAAATGGCAGGTCGAACATGTCCCTATATAGATCATCATTAAGGCTAACTATCCTATGGTGTATATCAAAATCTACACCCGGTAGTGGGCCCTAGAGGCTAGAAAAACCCTCCTATAGGGATAGTATTGTAAAAATTCAATCCTTAGGGCCATTTATACCAAATTTGACACTATATAAAGGCCTTATTTGGGCACCCCCTCCTCCCATAAGAATTTCATGCCCTAGAACAATAGAGAAAAAGGGAGAAAGGGAGAAGAAAAAGAGGAGAAAGGAAAAGAGAGAGACCTTGGGTATGGGTGTTGGTGCACCTTCGCTCTCTCATCCCCTCTTTATCCGCCTCGCTGTAGCCCGAGTCATCGTTAGAGCTTTCTTGACAATGGTTGAAAATAAATGTTGAATCTCAAATATAATTTAGGGTTTCAATAGTTGTTTATCCCAAATCTCATAAGTTTGTATGTTTGTTTAGGTCTTTCGACAATTTTCTCTAAAAACCTAACCCTAAAAGTTCAAAATTGGAGATTCCTTATTAAAGGTGCGGACTATTATTCTTAGGTGGCCTAACACCAATTTTAGTATGAATTTAATGATTATGTTTGATTGGGTGATGTATTTAGATAATCTAGAGAGAATTTAGGTAAGACCTTACATTTAGATCCTCTCAATCAACATGAAATGATTATGGAATGTTTGTTGTTCCTTAACATGATTGGGTATGAATTTGTTAATTGTTTGTTCATTACTTGCTTGATTTTTGTACAATGTTTCCGTATAACATGTATGATGCATTAACCCTTGTGTATTTTGTACTATGAGATACATAAAATTCTTGGCTTCCTTACTAACCTACTGTAACGCCCTGAAAATCGGAGGTCGAGCAGAAGCTCAACTCCCGAGTTCCAATGCATTACAAGTTGGTATCAGAGTATGATTTAGATTAAATTGGACCAGGGTTAGGGTAACAGGATGCATGTTGATGTATTTTGACTTAGGTGGAGGCGATAAAATGTAGAAACAGTCATAGGACGCCCAGTTTTGCCAATTGAAGAAAGTGATCGAAATTGACCATTGAAACTGGGCTTGTAGGCCTCGGTGATCACGTGAGATGGCTCCAAATTCCTTCTAGACCGTTTATCAACAAGTTTAGGCAAGGATTTGGTGCATTTTCCACTCAAAAATTCTAAAGAGTGTAAATATACGCGCGATGGGACCCAAAAAAGCTTCAAACGGACTCGGGAGCCTAAACAACTCAAATTGGAGGGATCCGAGGTGGGTCTCGCGCACATCTGGTGTCCCCGGGGGGATAACATCCTCAAATTGGGGAGGCATCCCCCACCTATCCAGCGACTGGGGATGGCATCCCTGATTTTGGACAGCGGGCCGGGCGGGCTAACACCCATGCATCGCTGTGGGGCCCACGAAAACATGTGGGGAGCCCCTTTTCCTCCTCATTTGCTTCCTTTTCCTCTCTTACACACCTCCAAGCTTTCAAATTTTTCAAAAAATTCTATTTTTCTCTCTTAAATCTCCCCTTTAATTTTAAATCCTCTTCTTTTCCATCACTACATACCCATTCTCCACCCTATCCCTCAAACCCATCTCTTATCTCCCTTAATCCCTCTCATTTGAGTACACAAACATTTCTTTGTGTCTCAAAAACCTCAAAGTTAAACAACCCCTTTTATCCCTCCATCCAGTTTCGCTTAAATGGCTCTTTTCGAGCTCGTGGCGGCGATTTTCTCCATTTTCACATTTCTCTCTCATGGAGAAGAAGAGGACTTCCACGGATGAAGCTGGGCCTAGCCGCCCTACCCATTCAAGGAGGTAGAAAGGCACCGCAGTAAGTACAGGCGTCGATCGAGAGATAAGGATGAAGCAGGATCTCGATCCCTAGGCTCCCCTCAAAAGAGCTCTACTGGCGGACATGTCACATGGAAGGTTTCAAGTCCGTAGGGTCCTTTTTGAAGCACATGTAGACAAAAAACTATTTGGGCTTTATCCGGTAATGGATTGCCTGTTGGACGCTGGATGGGGTCCTATATTTGAAGGCAAGTCCCGCATGAATAAGAGCACTGTCTGAGCCTTCTACACCCATATACGAGAACCATCGCTAGAGCCTTTACAGTTCAAAATTCCCGTGGGAAGGCGGGAAGCCACAGTTGATGTTGGTTTGATAGCCGAATCATGAGAATGCCGCGTGGAGAGCTGCATGCTGATGAGAAGTATTTCAGGAGTGTGCATGAAAGAGATCGCCACACACGATTTCTTTATGGTCGCTTGGTCCACTAGAACATCGACAACTGCCTCCCAGTGACCAAGATGATGCCTGAATTCCGCCTGCTCCACCATATCTTCACCCATAATGTGTATCCCAGGTGGAGCAATCGCAATGAGTGCATGCGTCTGATGGTAAAATTTCTGTACTGAGCTGGGCAAAGAGACAAGTTGTGTCTGCCTATGTATGTACTACTACAAATAGTTCAGACCGCACGCTCTACCAGGACAACCATTTCACTCCCATTCGGCCGACTCATATGTAAGCTTGCCTCGTGAATTCTACTATAGACTGGGTATAGAAATACCTACACCGATCTATTTCATCAACGACACTACTCTCAACAATATGAATATTGGGCCATGACAATGTCAAGCCCGACTCGATAGGAGTGAAGATGAGACGGAAAGTGAGGAAGAAGAGAATGATAAAGAAGGTGGGAATAACATAGATGAAGAAAGTGAGGAAGAGGAAGAGTAGGAAGAGGAGGAAGAGGAGGCCCAAGACATTGATGAGGGCTCTCATCCTACTACCCATAAGCACGACAGAAATTGGGTTGCTTTAGAAGCTTGTTTGGCTCAGATTGAGGAGGGCTAGGTTACCCTGTGACAGGAGGTCAGTGAGACCTGGGCTAAGCTTAAAGAAAGCCAGGGCCTTTATGAAACAGAAGTTCAAAGTGTCTCACACCTTAGAGGCTCTCCTATGTTGCATGCAGGATAAGGGTGTGCTTCTTCCATCACCAGATTCGGATGATGAGTCATATGTGTAGTCGTCTCTTAGATTGCCTTGTTACTAGTCTTCGTTTGTACTAGCCTTGGTAGGCTTGGTTGGTTGTTGGTTTGTTTTAGTGTTTAAAGCTTGTTTAGGTTAGCTCACATGCATCTTCCGTCATGATCCATGTAAGGCTACATCCCATGTATTGTGACGATGTTGGTGAAACGAAATGCATGGAGCTCCTTTTATTATGGAATGTGTAGATTTCTTGACAAGTTGAGTAATGCTATGCTAAATCTTACAGCTACTCGGGACACTAAGCGTCTAGCACTTGGCGGATTGTTTGCGGGGCACCTCCCCTAAGTGATAGCCATACGGACCCTAGCTTAGGCCTGGACTTTGAGACGCTACCTGATTCACAACCGACCACTGGCCCCACCAATGGGCCAATACCTTATGCACCACCAGTTTTCGAACAGAACCGTGCGTCCACATCGACGCTACGCATATCTCAGTCGGTTCCTCCTCCTAATAGCTTGGAACAGATGATGCTCATGATGCAGTAGCACCAATAGTTTTTCACCACCATAGTAGGGGCCCTTGCTCAGAATATGAGTGTGGTTCTGCCTGCATCACCTATGCACCCTTCTGAGGATATGAATACCAGGAGACTTTTTGAGCGCTTTCAGCGTTTCGGTCCTCCCACTTTTGTGGGTACTCATAGACCCGAGGAGGCCGAGTACTAGTTGGATCGTATATCCAAGATGTTGAAGCCGCTACAATGTACTGAGGTTGAGAAAGTAGAGCTGGTTACATATATGTTCGAGAAAGAAGCTAGTTTATGGTGGGACAACATCCTACGAACAGTTCTCATAGGACACGTGTGGACCTAGGACACCTTTGAGACACACTTCCATGGGAAGTACTTCCCCCTCACTTACCGTAATGAAAAAGAAGGTGAGTTTCTCCACCTCTAACAGGGAGGAATGACTGTGTCAGAGTACGAGAACAAATTTATGGAGCTAGCCAGATACGCTCCTTTAATACTGGCAGATGAACCGATGAAAATGCAACGTTTTTCAGATGGGTTGCGACCCGATGTTTGTACTAAGACGTGTTGCACTAGCATTCCCAATTACGCCAAGCTAGTCAACTTGTCTCTACGAGTTAAGCAACACAGTGACGAAGTTTCCCGGACAAGCAACACAATGTGCCCAAGGCCTTGTCCTGAATCACAGTACCGACTAGTCCTAGGTAAGAGGCCACATGTAGACTCGCCTCCTAGGCCCATGGCTCTGCCGACCTAGCAAAAACGAGCTGACCATTGGTATACATATTGCAACAAAGGGGGACACATTAACCCCTTCTATTTTACCAAGATGTAAGATAATAGTATCATGTCACCTCTAAAGATCGACCGTTAGCCACCACGTGATGTAGCGACTCCACGTCAACGATCTACACCACCAGTGCAGCCATTTTACCGGCCACCTATACCTCAGCATAAGCCGCCTCAACGACCTATGGCAGCGCAACCAAATCGTCCTCAACAAGCCCATGTGCAGGCACTTGCAGCTGAAACACCTAAGTCAAGAACCACAACGCCTTTGGCCTTTGAGGTCACTGCCCACATTTAAGGTACACCTGTATTCTTATTGGTAGACACTGGGTCTATTGAGCCAATTCATATGAAAGAAATCGCTTAACAATGGATTACTATAAGGATTATAAAAATAATATGGTGACTAGAGGTGATAAATATGTTATAAATACTAGGAGGGTCGAAACGAAAAATTTCTGCAACTTTGAGTTACCAATAGACTGGTCATACCTTTTCATATTAAAGTTTAGTATTTGGTGTCTATTTAGGAATTATTTGTAATCGTACTAGGAATCATCCTGTGGTTAAATTTTAAATTATACATATATATATATATATATATATTAATTATTTTTGTGCAATTAAATTAGGACACTCAAGAAGGATTGAGTTTCATAGTTTAATACTCCATAAGCTCATGTTAGTGTCGGACTACAGTAAAATATTATAAGTTTCTTATTCCCTTGTAAATTAAAGGTTCATACCGCGTCGAGGAGATGTCCCTTTTCTTTCCTTTCCTGTAGCCTTATGTCACTAACATTCCAAATTTCTAAAATATTTTAGAACTCTCGACTCTTCCTTCCCTCCCAAAGTTAATGAAATCGAAGTGCAATCTGCCCATAACCCCCTAGCCGTATGATCGATATGGTGAGATACAAATATAATTTTAGGAGATTAAAAACCCTTCTAGTATAGACTTTTAACTATGACCACCATAGAAGAACTTATTATCCACCATGTTAAACATAAGTTAAACAAGAACTCTTATTGAACAAGACCCGAAGGACAACTTTATAAACATGAGGCTTGAACCTCCTAATGAATTATAATACTCCTTAAATACTTAGGATGATCAGGTTTCAAAATTTCAGAACCATATCCCTACGAGGCATTTACGGCTTAATTCAATTCTCAATCCTAGGTGATTACCAAAGGACTCACTGCTTTAACCAAGTAGAAGACAAGGATTCATCAGGATTAGGAAGGGATACAACGAGTTATCTGCCCTGGTCAGGTAGACAATCGACGTATTGAATTTGAGCCTACCACAACTGTCTTTCCATATTAGCTCAATCATAAAGAGTAAATTATACCACCCTTAGGTAAACTTTATGTAACACCCTGAAAATCGGAGGTCGTGTATAAACTCAACTCCCGAGTTCCAGACCGTCACTTATGCAACAAAAATGATTATGATTCAATGTTGTCTGATTTAAAGCATTCACATGAGTAAAAGTATACCAAAACTGCAATTCATACTTCAGATCCAGTGATAAAAGCAAGCGGAAGACTAAACAATATATATATCACTGTATGGAAAAACAAAGTAGATCTCATTTGTCTCTAAGGTATGAATACATCTCTGAGTCTCATATACATATACATGAACAAAATGACATGTTCAAAATAGTCCCACTGAAGTCCCATCAATCCAGGTCACCTACGCAAAGCCATCATGATACTGCATGTACGAGAACTCGTCCTGGTCTTCGTCGAAGTCTGGCTCTGCCTCCTGGATCTCAGCCTCACCTGCATCTACAACAGGGTCTGGTGGGTGTTGCAAACACCATCCCGTAACGTGGGAGTGAGTGATCAACTCAGTGAAATCACAATTCAATCATGCGATAATAGTAAAGCAGTAAATCAGACAATCCTAATCTGTTGTTAATGCAAGATGACATGAAGTGATGTATGCCATCACCGACGATCTCCCTCATACGGCAACATCTTACGACCGCGGCATGCAATCGACCCTCAAGTGCTCCACATCTTCCAGGCACATGCAATGGCATGGTGATATGATTTTCAAGTTATTATTAGTCCATTCAAATAGCAGGATTGGGAAACTAAGGTACTTCCCTTGTATCAATCCCAACACAGATCCTGTCTAGGGTCGTCACTCCTAGTAATCTCATACGATGTATATTTCATAGGTCGCTGCAAGGGCTGCCAAGGCTGTTGCTCACACTCATTGCACCGCTCCCCCATCACCTTATCAATACAGGCCTACCGTACTCTACTGCAACGGAAGGGTTGTCGCCTCCCGTGGACTCAGAATACGCTCGCGGTCACTAAAAGGACTCGTCGCCTGATCAGTGTAGGCCGACAGCTAGAATATAGTGTCCCATACCACTATAATCTGCTCACGAGTCTAGGTGCTCACTGGTCACTACGGGGAGGTTTGTGGCCCCAGCGTAGGCCGACAGCTCGACCACGGTGTCCCATACCACCATGTCCGGCTCATGAGTCTTCGTGGATCAAGGTACCATGGTTAACAGGGTTTATAATGGTAAGTTCAGTACCCTAGGTTCAAGCAGTTATGACTCATACAAGGTGAACATACATCGGCCAGTCGGGTTGCTTGACGGGCTCGATTAGCACGATCGCATCTCAAGTCGAACGTCATGAAGTGCGTAAAACACTTCGCTTGGCCTAACCACTGCCGCCAACTTCAAACACGACTCGCGTTCATCGACGCGTCGTTCGCTGCCAAGACCAGTCAGCCACGAATTCGATCGGTTACCGACTGCCTGGACTAAGTATAGTCCCAAACAATTATGGAATCACATCAGCAATTTATATAGGAATATTGGAATTGAAATACAATCATGTGAGCATGTTAACACATGTTATAACATTCAACTTAGGCAAATCTTCAAGCACATATATTTCATGCATGTAAGGAAATCATGCCTATAATCAACATGTAGGAAATCATTTAGGTCAGCATATTAATTGAGAAATCAATCTCAAACTATCTCATAACATCATTTAATTCAATACATACTAATACAAGCATTTATACAAACACATACACTACACACTTAAGTCTACATATAGTATGTCGACCCGAAGTACGTAATTAGGCGAATCTCTTCGCAAAACTAATTATGCACGTATTCCAAACTTCCTAATGCGACAACAAACCATGTCAATCACATCAGCAAAATATGAACGTAATCTGTACTTCCTACAAATGACTAAAATGCCCTAAATCTCATATTCTTCGTTAATTTACGAAACAGGAAACGAAAAGCATGTTGTACATGTCAAACGGTGATGCCGTCAATAATCTACTATTAAACGACATTGAAAGCATTGGAAACTGTCAATCAAAGCGTCTAAAATCCTCACCTTATGTCTTGTAGACTCGTGAATTGAAACAGAGCGTATACGCTTCGTCTACGGCAGTAGGAGAACCTGTTTTACGAGTTACGTTAACTAACACGCTATGAATCTAAGTAATCCCTAAATTAGCAACTTTTAGGGTCGTTTCATACCTGAAAAAGTGAAAGAATCACCGGCCAGGTGATTGGGAAGAGTTGCTGAAGCACGTGCAACTAGCGGCACGAAGGCGGGAAAAATTCCTCAACTCTCTCTCTCAAACTCTCTCCTTTTCTCTCTCCCAAAGCTAGGGTTTTGCAATTTTCGGATGGGAGAGAGGAATGAGGGTTTCAACCCCTTTTATAAGCTTAAAAATGCCGAAAACAGGCTCCGGAACGAAGTTTACTTAGTGCATATCCAATTCGGGGCTGTTTCGGTCCAAAAGATGCTTTCTGGTGGTCCCCTGGTCGAATGCGATCGGACTTAAGCTCATGCGTACCAGATATAGCACATATTAAGTTTTCAGTCTGGCAGGGTTCGCAGATCGCACGTGGCGGACCAGTTTCAGTTCAGCGGTCACCGCACGTAGATCAGGGCTGAAAGTCTCATGATATAAAATAAAAATTTTTCCTGATCCGAGGGTGTAATCCGGCTGAATTTTGACGGTCAGAACGCTTAATACTGATGCGTCAAGTCGTGTGCCAGATTTGAATTTGAAATTCCAATTTTGTCCCTATTCGCACTCTCTTCAGTCCGGGCTCAATGAAATATTATGTGATTATCGGTTTGACTTGATTTTTGAAATGATTGTCAAGTCCAGCAAGGCGGTTCTAACGGTCTAAGATAGGAAGTATCAGACTTTCGACGTACGGTCTAGATCCAATACAAAGATTCAAAGTGGTCCAGAGAACAAACCTGCTTAGAGTTTGGTCCGAGGTTATAGAGTGTTATAGAGTCATTGGTTCTACTCAATTTAGGTCTTGTAGAATGTATTTAAAGTGATCAGGAACTATTTCCCAGCCACTCCAGCGTTACGCTAGCTAACTTACGCTTAATTTCCATAGAAATTAATTCTACGCGATTTCGGGTCGAGTTGGTACTCGAGTCCAAGTATAGATTTTTCACGGGCGTTACACTTTATCATCAAAACTTAGCACGATAATAATAATTTGGACATTTGTTTTCAAACCTCAAAAGTAGAAACTTTTAAGGGGGTACACCATTATGGGCTAAGTTAGTGTAGTTATTATATACTATAACACGTATATAAACCTGAAACTGACAGAACTAAGCAAATGAAATAATAAAAAACTTTACTGATTACCCTTAAGCAATTTCAGGAATGAAATTATTCTTTAAGAGGGGTAGATTGTAACATCCTAGAAAAATTCATACAAAGACCCAAGTACCACCTCAGGCAGAAATCACTAAGGACCAAATCCTTTAGAAATTAAATGAGAATTTATTAGTGTTAAACTATATTACGTGTGAAATTAGTCCTAATCACTTTAGATACGAACTGCAAGACTCAAAACATGTAGAATCGTTGACGCTACATTACCCTGAAACTTAGGATCAATCTATAAACCCAGTTGTTCTTAGGAGCACATTGAAACTCCGCATTGGACTTGGACCGTGCATCAAAAGTCTAATTACCCTGAAACTATACGGTTACGACCACCTTGCTGGACTTAACAACCATCTCAGAAATAAAATCCTAATAGTACTCAAAAACGTACAACTTGAGCCCGGAGTGAAGTATGTGAGAAATGTGAATATCTTTAGAAAATAAACTGAAACTAAAGTGAATTGAGTCAGTTCACTTACAGGCCAAATATAAGGTTTCATATTGTCAGATTCTAACCCAATTACACCCTTAGATCAGGAAAAATTTTCAACACATATCAGAGTACTTGTGACCCTGATCGAGTACCGATGACCGTTGAACTGAAATGAGTCCGCCGCGGCTGATTTACAAACCTAATCGGACCAAAAACTTATCCTGACCTAGATACATGGTCAAGGAGCTTAAGTCTGACCGCATGCAGAAAAGGGGTCTCCAGAACAGCTTCGTTGAACCGAAACGACACGTATTTGGCTATAACCTAAGTATATCATGGCCCTGGGGCCATTCCCATCAGTTCTAGGCCTATATAAGGGCCTTAAACCCTCTCTCTCTCATTCCATACGAATTTACAACCCTAGGAGAGAGAAGAGAGCAAAGAGAGGAGAAAAGAGAGAGAAAGTGAGAGTGAAAGTAGGAGAGAGTTCATGGAATTCTTCCCTGCTGTTCCACATGCTTAACTACTACTTCTATATCACTATTTCAGCCTTTCTGATTCCATTCTTGGGTAAGAAATTCTAACCTTAATCTGTCTTAGGAATTCAAATAGATTAAATGGTGAAATGGCTAGCCTATTTCATCTTATAGGTAGCCGTTGTGTCGTAGACAAAGACTTAGTGTTCAAACTAAGCTCGGCACGGGTCTATCGGTGAAAGGTGCGGACTATAGATGTTTAGATTATGGTTGTCAAGGCCTTCAATGTCAGTAATGATTTATGACTGACTTGATTGCTATCACATGTACTTAGATTCGAAGTTTTCTGTATGTTACGTGTATATATATATATATATATATATATATATATATATATATATATATATATATATATATATATATATATATATATATATATATATATATATATATGCTATGTTGATTTATGATGCATCTCATGTGTTTGTTGAAATGTTTGAATGAATATGGAATATGAATTTGTGCTTGCCATGATTATTAATCGTATATACATGATTGTTGTGCATGTGGTAACTCCTATGTGAAAAGATTTGTCATAATACATGTTATAATTATTTTATTACATGTATATTAATATGTGTATTTGAAGTGTTTGATAAAATGCTTGAATGAGAAAATGCTTGATGAAATGTGTTTAATAAGGGTATTGAGATAGGATTCTCGATTACCTTATTTATAATTACATTTTTCTTCATGTAATCTACCTCGTTGCTACGTGATATATGGATGAAATGTCTATGTATGTTAACATGTACTCTATGTGTTTGTTAAAATATTTAAATGAGATTTATATCTGAATTGGCTGCTACATGCTATCTTGACTAGTGCATATGAATGCCTATTGCATTTGACTATGATTGGGACTACGACGTAATCCAGGCAATCAGTAACAATTTCTGTTTGAGTAGCTGAGCTAGTTTCATCACCTTTGTTGCATTCGGTGAATCCGAGTCGTACGATGATTATCAACAGTAGTTAGCGCTCCATGTCGATTAATTCAGCATACGCTTGTACCAGTCGAACTTGTCCAATAAACTGATTATCCTATTGTGTGTTTACCATGTATGGTCGCTATTGCTTGAATTTAAGATACTAAACTTACCAGTGAAAATCCGTTCAACCTTAGTACCTCGATCCACTAAGACTCATGAGTCGGACATGGTAGTATGAGACACCGTGGTCAAGTTGTTGGCCTACGCTAGGGTGACGAGCCTCCCCATGTGACCAATGAGTAACCCAAACTCATGAGCCGAATATGGTGGTATAAGATACTGTATTTGAGTTGTTGACCTACACTGATCAGGTGACGAGCCCTTTGTAGTGCCCTCGAGCATACTCTGAGACTGCGTTGAGGTGACAAGCCTTTCTATAGCAACTAGAGTATAAACTTGACCTACACTAGCGCAACCTGGCTGTGGTCCCTAGCCGGGTCGGTGATGAGCCTTCTAAAATAGACTGCCAGTTGGTAGGGTGTTAGTGGATTGACCTCGAGTATGAAATAACCCTACCCCCTGCACAGCCTGGCTATCGTCCCCAGTCGGGTTGGTGACGAACCTTTAAAAATAGACTGCCAGTTGGTAGGTCGTTGGTGGTAGTGACCTAAACTCACCTATCCTATGTGATTAACTAGGATTGACAACCCTAGATGGATCGATGTTGGGTAAATGATATAAAGGGTGGTACATTAGCTTCCTAATCCTATTGTATGAATAAACTTAAGTAAGAACCTAGATAATTACGTGCATGCGCCGTATTACGTGTGCATTTAGCGTAGCAAGTCAAGCACTGAGGAAGGGTTGCATGTCGCGATCGTGAGATGAAGTCGCTGAGGGAGCGCAGGAGATGACATGCATCATTATTTCATATCATTCTTCCATTAACAAGAGTACTTAGTACCTGATTATTGTATTATGTTATCATTACTGCTTGACTGAATTGATAACATGTTAACCTTTACTTTTTTATTCTACTGAGTTGATCACTCACTCTCACGTTACGGGATAATATTTTAAATACCAACCAGACCCTGTTTTAGTTTCAGATGATGGCGATGCTTGCGAAGCGGAGCTAAAATTTTATGATGATGAGGAGGGTTTCTCCTATATGCAGCTATCAGGCGGGTCTATGTAGACCATGTTCTGATCGATGGGGTTACAAGGATGCTGATTAGATGCCATTATACTTGTTATTTTGTACTTTTGGAACACCCATGTATATTCTTTTTATTTATTTTTAGAGTATACATGTATATATTTAACCTGGTAACATGTTTACACTCTGGAGACTTACAACAGTTTTTACATTTTATATATCTATCACAGTCTTTCGCTTGTGAAATTTAACTGTCTCTAGAGTATGATATGTTGTTTTGGTATAATCTCATTCATGTTTAATGCACTAATAGGAACAACATTTAATCATCATTATCTATGTTGCATAAGTGATGCATTAAAACTCAGGAGTTGGGCTCTTGCTTGACCCTTGATTTTCAGGGTGTTACACGCACACAACACACTTACACAGTTATGTCGTAATAATGTTAGTAGTCACATTTATAGAGAAACTTGAATTTATATGTTTTATGTATGACTACTTGATATTACTTGTGCTAGATGATAAACCCTAATTTGTTGAAGTGCTATTAAATATCATTAAATCCTTAGGTTGCTCAAGAAATTGAGGTGAGAGAAGGTGGTCTTGTTGGTAGGACTACCCTGAGGCTACACCAACGGATTTGGGCGGATGCGAACGGGCGACAGTAATTGGACTATATGGGTCACTTGTACTCGATGTCGTCTATTACGTACTCACCTAAACTCGCACGATCTAGTCCACTTACTGACCAACCATGTTTGTTAACCATGTCTACTCATGCCTATATAGAACTTGAAATACCCTTCAACCACGGAAGCCCATTAATAACCATCTGAAATCGATCCACTGACTCGAGAGTCGGACATGGTGGAATGGGACACTGTGTCCGAGCTATCGGCCTATGCTGGGGTGACGAGCCTCCCCATAGTGACCACGAATGATCCCTCTTCTCAGCACTCCCTATGTGCTTGAATCAGGGATGGGGAACCCGATAGGATCAAGGTTCGTGGGGTCCTAGCCTTGTACGTTGAGGGGCCTTAGCCTCGCAACCAGTTGAGCGTAATGATACATGAGGTGTACTAGTTTTCCCAATCTATTGGATGAATGGAATTAACTAAATACTTGACTAACATTATTCACGCATCACATTAGCTAGAATTTAGCGACTCAGCAATTGAGGTCGCAATGAGAAAGTGTTGGTCATGCGCGATTATTAGATGAAGTCACTCGAGAGAGGGTTGTTGCGAGGTCATGCATTATATCATAATACATGCATATGCATTAACAAGACTATTTAGGGATCTGTGAATGTATTTCTTTCATTAAATCCATCATATAATTAATGCTGGTTGTAACTTAGGGTTAATAGTAACCACTGAGTTAGCTACTCACTCCTACTCTAGGATGGTGTTTTAAAACACCAACCAGACCCTTTACTAGATGCAGGTGAGGTGGAGCTCGACGAGCCAAGCAAGGTGAGCATGGATGATGTTGAGGAGCTTCCTTGCTTCTAGACTTTTGGCGGATCCTTTTAGTTTGAGTTCGGGCTATAGCGGGGTCTGGGCTAGGGCTCTAGTCGCTTTGGTTCATGTATAGGTGGGAATAGGTCCCTATTTAGATGACTTGAGATTTGTGATTTATGTACTTTAATATTTAGTGGCACTCGATACTGCTTTATGATTTACTTACGTTGCATGCCTTACTAAACTCTTCATTATTTTTGAGATCATCCAAATGTAATTAAAATTTGAAGCTCATTTGGGCACCCATGGCACCTAGGAATTTGGGAGCCGAGTCCCTACACGACCCATGAAAACCCAGAGTGTTACACAATCGATCCTCATGATAAGTTAGATCTTCGATCCATTCGTTATATGTTTCTTGGATATTTTACTACTCAAAAGGGTTATAAGTGCTACTCTCCTATTACAAAACGTTAATGCCTCTCAAAAGATGTAACTTTCATGGAGAATATTTCTTATTTTTTGGCACCCACCTCTCTAGCAATGACTAACAAAACTCATCTTCTAACTCCGGAGCTTACTGACACACAAGAGGAGGATTCTTCTCCAACTGTCAAACAAGTCACTTAGACTCATCATACACCTTTTGAAGTTCAACCTACAAATCCACTTATAGCCTTTGCGTCTCCTAACATTTCCATTACTCTTCGATAAGATCTGTGTATCATTATTCTCATCCTATTGGTAACCATATTTCTTATGATTGTTTATCTTCATCCTTTCATACTTTTCTTTTGTCCTTGTTTACTTCTTCTGTTCCATCTTCTATTAAAGATGCCTTACACGACCATCAGTGGAAGGCTGCAATGATTGATGAGATGCGTGCTCTCCAACAATAAGATGCTTGGGAGTTGGCTCATCTTCCTAAGGGAAGAACTATCATTGGATGCAACTGAGTTTACACTAATGAATATAATCTTGATGGAACTATTGATCAATACAAGGCACGATTGGTTGGCAAAGGTTTTACCCAAAAATTAGGAATTGATTATTACGATACATTTGTCTCAGTTACAAAGATAAACTTTATTCATGTTATTCTCTCTATTATTGCTCATCGACATTAGTTGCTCTATCAACTAGATGTCAAGAATGCATTTCTCTATGGTGACCTTTATGAAGAAATTTATATGCATTTGCCTCATGGGTTCTATCATCAGGGAAGTAAAGGCAAAGTGTGTCAACTTAGAAAGCATTATATGGTCTCAAATAATCTCCATGTGCTTGATTTGTGCCTTCAGTGCTTCTAACATCAAACTTAGATTTGTGAGATGTTTCGCAGACCATTCTGTCTTTGTCAAGAAAAATAATTGTTCTACTAGGATTCTTGTAGTGTATGTGGATGATATTGTGGTCACTAGTATTAATTCTTATGAAATTACTATGATAAAGTAAATTCTTTCATATAAATTTGAAACTAAAGATTTGGTCTAATTATGGTACTTCCTCGGCATCAAGGTTGTTCAATCTACCCATAGAATATTTCTATATCAAAAGAAGTATACTTTAGATTTCCTTGATAACACAAGCATGCTAGCATGTAGACCTTCGAAAACTCTCATTGAAGGAAATCATAAGCTATTTGTGATTCAATCATCTCTTCGAATTGATCCATAGCAATATCGATGCCTTTTTAGAAATCTTATCTACCTTACAATCACTCGCCCATATATCGCTTATGTTGTAAGTGTTGTTAACCAATATATGCAACAACTAAGCTCACACCATCTTGAAGTCGTCCATCGTATTTTTCATTATCTTAAGAAAGATCTTAGATATGGCATCTAATACTCTGACCATGGTTGTCTTGACATTCATGCTTATTGTGATGTTGATTGGGATATTTGTGCGACTGATCATTGATCCATATCTTTCATTTGTACATTCATCGGAGATAATCTCGTAACATGGAAGGGTAAGAAACAATTTGTTATTGCTTGTTCCTTTGCTAAAGAAGAGTATCACTCGATGGGACATGGTACTAGTGAGATTCTTTGACTTCGCTTGTTTCTCCATGAACTAGGCTTTGATAACTCTTTTCTTATACCTTTATTTTACGATAATCAAGCAGCCATTCATATTGCCTCGAATCCTGTGTTTTATGAACATATTAAGCACATTGAAATTAATTGTCATTTCGTAAAGAAAAAATTATTTAATGATATCATTTGCACTCTTTATTTTCCTTCCAAGAATCAGCTTGCGAATAGTTTTACCAAGGGAGTTATCGAGTCTCGTCTATTTGATATTATCTCTAAGTTGGACATGTTTGATATTCATGCTCCAACTTGAGGGGAAGTGCTAGTGTATATACTTGTGTACTCTTATAGACCACCACACTTCGTATTCTATTTTTTGCTTGTATTATACCATCCTTGTACAATTGTATTGATTATAAATTAATATAAAGGGAAGCAAGAATTCATCCTCAGAATTCTCTTAAACCACAAAAAGTAATAGAGCAATGCACCATTTAGTTAAAGTACTAATAGAGAGAAGATTAGATAAAAAATATAAGATATGAAACACTCATAATAAAATGAGAGATAAGTCAAGTTAATAAGATCTCCTTTTAGAAATCTTAAAATAAAATCTGTTAGCTATCTTAATTATATCATGGACAAAGGTGTATGTAAGAAAATTATATTTCCTACAAGGCATGTGATCTATAGCTCTATAATCAAGATTCATGACATAGTAGATTGAGAGTTAGGTTAAGATATATGATGGGTAATGATTGAAATTGCATGGATTATCTAACATGATACCATGACACACGAAAGCTTGTATAGTTTAAAATCATGACTAAGTTCTAAAGGAAGGGTGAATAGGACCACTTAAAATTATTTATGAATTAATTCAATTAAGTGAGTCCAATATCATAAACTACAAAGATATAACCAATTGGTCATAAACTACAAAGACACAACTAATTCAGCAACTAATCTATGAGGTGAAATATGAAATATCAATTGTATGTGTTACAAATTAAGTACCTAGCATACACTCTAATCATGTATTCATATGAATGAAATAAATTCAATCACAAGGAAAAATAGAAATGTATCCATATAAACAATTGCAAACATAATAATGTATAGTAGTCCAATTAAGTACCTATACCACTCCTAGCAGATGCACTTAAACTCGAGTGTACTAAATTTCACTATCTCAATTGATTTTTCATATATTTATCAAAAATATTTACAATGATTTTCAATAGGTTCACCATAAACCTACACATACGTACCTATGTTAGCGGCGATCCTACACAAGGACTTATACACATATACACCGGGTTGGTGGAACATATACACCCATGTTGGTGGCTCCCTCGGAGACTTTAAAGGTTTTCTATAAGTTTACCAATAGCCTATACGATCCTACACAAGAACTTACACATACGCACCCATGTTGGTGGCTCCTTCAGAGACTTCAAGGGTTTTCTATAGGCTAACCAATAATCTTCTATTAGTCCTACACAAGAACTAATCTTGCGTACACTCCCATCAGAGAAAGTCCTATACAAGAATCTATTCGAGATTGGGTCACAAACTCAATACTTAATCTTATAGAGGGAAAGAGCATATGATCAACTTAAATATAAAATCTTATGTCAGACCCGTATCCTAGACCGTACCGTTCCATAGACTTTCACGGTCTTCTCGGTCGAATTTTAGCAACCTTCGACCTTTAACCGATATTTACGTGTGACCCTAATTCACACGTTGTAAATCCGAGTCGACTCAACCCAAGACCTTTACCATAGCGATCGCGTCGTCGCAGCGGTTCTGATGCCACAAATTGCGCGTCGAGGCGATACCCTGGTCAAGATATGTGCGCCCGCATTCAGTTCGAGGAAAAACGTCGCGCGTTGCAATCTCTAGAAAATCCATCACATCAATCACTTCACTTGTCAAAGTACACCCATCAAGTCAAGTACCCTATCCCATCCCCCAAGTACACAACACCATCTCCAAAGTCAACCTTTCCATCCCATCTCTTACACACCCCATCACTCCTTTCCCATCATCTCACTCTCTCTTTCATTCTCTCTCTCATTTTTCCTTCCAAGCAACCCACGTCCATGAGAGAACCTTGTGTGGCCCACTTCATACCTCCCATCTCCACCATCCAAAGAACATCTTGATCGTTGAAATCGTCTACTTGGTGCTCTAGATCGTTTTGGCGGAAGAAGAAAGAAGAAATCAAAGGTGGGTGTCTTCTATGGTTAGATCCTTCTTTCTTCCTCTCTCCTCTCTTTATTTCTTTTCATGATATGATGATATGTGTGTATGGCCCACCTGATCGACAATCTGGACTGTCCAGATTTTTTGGACATCTAGCGAATGGGGCCCGTCTTGTTGCCCGTTTTGAGCTAGCTAGGATGGAGAGAAATAACAAATATTATCTTGGTAGATGTGGACCCCACTGTGATTGATGTATTTCATCCCTTCCGTGTGGGGTGGCCACGTCTATGTGGTACCCACCTTGATGCGGACGTTGGACGTCTTCATTGAAGAGTGGAGAGACAGTGAGGTGCACCGTCTGCAAAAGAAAAGAAGAAGGGAAGGGTTTTAAGGCTTTTGGAAAGGGCCACCCATGCAGGCCCCACCCTAACATATGTTTCTAATCCAAGCCGTCCATTCTGTTTACTAGCTCATTTTAGGCGTTGAGCCAAAAAATGGAGCCAATCTAACTTTCTGGCGGGCCATTGCATGGAAAACGGTGGTTTTTGTCGTTAAAATATATTCTGATGTTTCTGCACCCCAAAATTTTACTGCATTGGGCTTGATGCATTTGTATTGAGCGACAAAGACCAATGGGTGGGGTGGATCTCCTTGATGTGGGCCCCACCTGTGAAAACCATGGAAAAATTATGTAAGACCCGTATCTTAGTCCGTACCATTCCGTAAACTTCTGCGGACTTACCGGTCGAATTTCGACAACCTTCAACCCTTAACCGATATCGACGCGGGACCCTAATTCATATGCCAACAACTCGAGTCGACTCAACCCAAGACCAATACCATAGCGACCGCGCCGTTGTTACGGTTCCGATGCCGTGACTCTCGCGCCGAGGCGATACCCTGGTCAAGAGTTGTGGGCCGACGTTCGGTGCAAGAAAACGCTGCGCATTGCGAAACCCAAGGGAATCTCTACGATGTGTCACATCAATCACATCAATCCCATCAATCAATCATCCATCAATCCATCACATGTCAAGTACATGTCAAGTACACATCACTTTCACCCCTTTTCCCAAGCAACCACAAAAGTCTTCCTAACCCATACCTTTCTTACACAAATGCTACAAAAGTCTTCCATACCCATGCCTTTTCTTACACAAAAAGCCTCAAAAGTCAAAAAAGCTCTTACACACCCATCACCACCACATCCATCCATCACACTCTCTCTCTCCCTTTACAACTCTCTCTTTCTCTCTTTCTCATTTCAAATCTCAAGCAAAAAAAAATCTCAAGCTCCATACGTATGGAATTCTCCAAGCATTCCTAAGCTTCAAGTGGCCCACTTTCCTACCCCATCATCTCCCATCTTAGCCATCCATTCATCATCTCCTCCATTGAAATCCAAGCTAAGGTGCCAAGGAACCCCTAGGAGTAAGAAGATCGGACGGTGGGTGTTTAATCATATGAGTTTTTCATGTTTTTGAGATGGGCCAAGTGAGGCCAACCGACTGATGGTTTGGATCTCACTTGGGACTCTAAGTTGTGGTCGATGGACCACTTGGATCATCATGATCATTCCATGGTGGGGCCATTCTCTATGGACCCCATCATGATGTTTATTTCTTTAGAAAGGTGATCTAGACCATCCATATTAGTGGGGAAAGGATCCCCACCGTTGATTTTAAGTTTTGATGGTCCCATGTGCTAAATGACCCACTTGATATATGATTCATTGCAAGGGAGGGCCCATAAAGGCGGGGTCCCTCCATCTCAAGCGTGTCCCACTCTCCAATCTCTCTCTCTCTCTCTCTCTCTCTCTCTCTCTCTATTTCATTCTTCTTTCATATGGTAATACGATTTTGTGGCCCACTTGATGGGTTGTGGGACATCTCAACCATTCATCCAAAGGGACCCCACCTTGATGTGAGTCTCATGTACCCCACCCATCATTTGGGGGCCCACACCACTCACTATTTGGAGTCCACGAGGGCAGCCCACTTGAATTAGTCCAACCGTCCAGCGTCCAGGGACGCTGGACGTCAAGTGAACAACACAAATATAAGCTTTGTTCAAGCTTTGGGTGTGACCCACCTGCATAGGCCCCATCTTGATGTACGGGAACAATCCAAGTCATCCATCCTTTTCCTTGTATCATTTTAACCATTGAGCCGAAGAATGAGGCTGACATGATCGACTGGTGGGCCATAGCATAGAAACTTTGGTGATTATCGTTAAAAGTAATTCCTGGTATTTTTAATCATCCAGAAATTTTGAACTCCGGACTCATTTCACCTGTTGCGAGCCACTGAACGCAATGGCCGGGGTGAATTTTTGTAAAGCGGGCCCCACATGCGAAAAACCCTGAAAAAATAGGTTTTTCCCAAAAATTGCAAGAGGCAGAGCCTCTGCCTTCCTCTGACAGCGGCAGCCGCTGCACGCTGCTGCGTGCAGCAATTAGGCAGGCTGGCGGACAGCCACCCACGGCCCCTGCCGTGAGCCCCACCTTGATGTATATGTTAGATCCATGCCGTTTATGTGGTAGGTCCCCTCGTCAGGTGGGCCCCCTCCAAATTTTGGCCCTATCCAATGCTTAGGTGGCCCACACCGTTGGAAACAGCGGTGATTGAACTCTGCCATTGAAACCTCCTTTGGGGCCCACGGAAGTTTTGAATCAATCTGATATTTATTTTTTTTCTGTTCATCCAGGTCTTTGTGACCTTCTCAACAGGTTAGTGGTAAATAAGCTTTATGGTGGGCCCCACACGGGACCCACAGTGATGTATGTGTCTTAGCCACCGTCCAGGAGGACGGTGGAAGCCTAATGTGATGTTTGTGTTTTACCTCCACCGTCCAGTGGACGGTGGAGCCCACCTTGTGCACGTGATCAACATGCCATCCCCCTCCCCCGGCTGAACTACAAATAAATATCTCTGTGGGCCTTCCCTTGGCCCACTCGCCGGATGACAAAAAAAAACATTTAAGTGGGCCCAAGGTCCATGTGGCCTTATGAAAAGGTTAGATGGTAATAGATATTACAGTGGACCGCCACGATGCATGTGATGCTTCTAGACCGTCCATCCCTTTGATTTACAAAAGGCCTATAGGTTTAGGCCCATTTGAATTATAAAAAGCCCATGAGTTAGGCCCCCCTTTGATTTATAAAAGGCCCATGGGATTGGGCCCATTTTGAAACATTCTAAGGCCCATGGGATTGGGCCCATTTTGAAGCATTCTAAGGCCCATGAGATTGGGCCCATTTAGAAGTATTCCAAGGCCCTCGGGATTAGGCCCATTTGATTTAGCTAAGGCCTATGGGTTTAGGCCCACTTGATCTATATAAGGCCTATGATTTAGGCCCGATTGATGTAGTCTAAGGCCCATGAGTCGAGAGCCAATTGATGTAGTTTAAGGCCCACGGGTTATAACCCATTGCAATGCACATAAGGCCCATTGGTGTGGCCCATTCATGTGGCTCAATTGAAGAATAAAAGGCCCACATGACAAGGCCCATTTGATTTATTTAAGGTCCAATGGAGTGCACCTAAGGTTCATTGCAATGTGTGATCTCAACACGGGTTATGTAGCGATGTTTACAAAGATCGTTCCTTGGGAGCAATGTTGGTTTGACGTCCACATTGCGAGTGTAATGTTGGTTGGATGTCCACATTACGACTCTCCTTAGGGTTCATTGTTAGACCCGTACTTATTGTGTATAGGCCGTCCAAGCCCATCTGCATTGTAAGGATAGTTCATCTCTTTATAACATGTTTAATATAGCTTCACGATTCATGATCATACGCATCATATGTATGCTTGACATGAGAATTGACTGATCATAGCATATGCCTTCGGACAGGTTATTTATGGGCTCCCGGTTAGGCGGTGTTGCCCTACATGAGCGCACGATATGCGCAGGATTCGTTGCATGACTGGATAGCGTGATTCATGCATTTCGCATTTGTGTAACATGGTTATTGTATGCCCTAGCGACATCAGGGTCGTAGCCTCCACAGACGCATCGTGGTTGGCAGGATTGGATACCGAAAATCTTGTTCTACATGGGGTGCTATAGATATCCCTGGGTGAAAGTCCCTAAACCCTCATGGTACCAAGAGGTTGCTCCAACGTCTAGACCGAGTGGGTAGATGAGCGTTAAGTGCCGATTACCAGACGGTTGCGCTCTCCACTGTATCGTGGTCGGTTGGAAGGGGGTGCAGCCTTACCCAATCGAGAGTAGGGGGCAATGCTAGGCTGAGTCTGACCAGCTCGAGGAATCGGTCCGCTATCGATGAGTCGCGCCCGATATTGGCAGACGGATAGTGAGGTCTTTTTCACTTACCTTATTACACGCGATGTGGCGGCAATCTGGTTTAGAGTGTACTAGACTCCGGTGATATCCCATATTTGAGCTGTATTGATGTGAGGACATAAATGAGCATCTGTATGCTTGAGTTGCATTGCACATCACATGGCCTTGGGGTGGCCGATACCATTCATGTCTTGCATCGCATAGCCTTGGTACGGCTCATGATATTATGGATCCATCTGCATATTCCGCATTACTCTGACATTGCATGATCATATTACTACCTTACGCAACACTTTCACCACCCTCTAAGCTTTCTATAAGCTTATGCACGACTGTTGCGTGCAAGTGACGTTGGTTCGCAGCAACGCTGAGGTAGGAGCACGTTGCAGATCGTTTTGGAGTTTTTGTTCTTTACCATTGTATTTCCCTTTATGCTCATTGTACTTGTAAAGTTTTTTATCATAGTGAAAATGTAATGGAGTTCTTGGTTGTAGTTTGTGGGTTATGTCATTGGTTATGCTTATTACGAATCAAACTGACGTTGAAAATTCTCCTCATAGCATCCCAGGATCGGAACCTGGCGAATGGGAGTTAGGAGCCGAGAATGGGATTCTACGGAGGCTGTCGGCGCCGGATTCGGCGATCGAAAATTTTGTGAGCCCAGTTTCCAAGTTTGGGGCGTGACAAATGAGATTTTCAAAAAAAAAAAAAAAAAAACATATATATGTACACAGCAGCGTCAGCGCTGCTGCTACTGCAGACGCTGACAGTGCCTGCCCTGGCGAGCGGACGATTTGGGCTGGGCCACGGGTCCCAGCCGTGGACCCCACCATGAGTGTTGGAACATCAACACCGTACATTTTGATGGGGCCCTTTTGATCAAGGGCCACCCCAAAAACCAGTCATATCCGCTACTCAGGTGGCCCACATCACATGGAATAGTGTGGATGAACATCTGCCATTAAAACCCTTTTTGGGTTGTAACAGAAGCTTTGGATTGATATGAAATTTTTTTTTCTTCTGCATCTGGGTCCATGTGGCCCTATCAACTGATTGGACGGTAAATAAACGTTATGGTGGGCCCCACATGGGACCGCACCTTGATGTTTATGGTTGGCCCACACCGTCCAGATAGCTGGACGATGGGCTTAACCATGAAGTATATGTTTCATATGTGCCTACCCTCTGTACGTGAGTCGCATCAGTGTAACGTGGGACCCACTGTTGATGGATATATTCCATCTAAGTCATCCATCCAGCGTCCAGGGGTCTGGACGCCGGCTATTTACACTCTTGCACGCATACACTTATGCATATCTTAATATAATATATTGTTATATAATATAACAAATTATATTACCTTATGATGGTGGGCCACTTCCACGTGGAACCCACCTTTAATATAAATGAATTCTGCACCGTCCAGATTCAATTGGACGGTGGGTTACAACATATACATATACATATATATATATAATGTTATATTATATATTATATTATACTTAAAGGAACGAGATGGTGGGCCACGTCCACATGGAACCCACCAGATGCACGTATCTCGTCCATTCATCCATCGTCCAGCTATGGACGGTGGAGCCCACCTTGATATGTGGCTGTGCACATCGTCTAATCTAGGACGCGGTTAGAAGCGAATTGACTGACATACCTCACACCAGCTATGGGGTTGCTCTACTGACGTCAACAACTCTGTGGGTCCCACCTACCTGCTGTGGTGACACTAGCAAGAGGGTCTGATCATGGGGTATGTGCAACATCCAGACCGTTCATCTCCACCGTCCGCTGACTAGGACGGTGGAGATCCCACTTTAATGTATATGTTTTAGCTACACCATCCAGCGGCCCACCCTGACTAAGGACTATCTAACCATCCATCCATTTGGCTAGCTTGTCTCAAGGCTTGAGACTAAAAAATAAGGTAAATCTAAGGTTCAAGTGGACCCCACCATTGAAAATAGTGATGACAGTGACATCCACCATTCAAACTTCTTAGGACCCACATTAACTTTCAATTAAGCTTATATTTTTCTTTCCCTTCATCTAGCTCTATGTTAAACTTATGAATTGGTTGGATCTCAAACACATCACGGCGGGCCACTCCGTGATATGATCATCCATTGAGGCCCACTTAGATGTGTTTTGTGGCCATCTGTGAGGCCCACCTTGATGTACTTTGTGGCCCATCCGTCAGGCCCACTTTGATGTATTTTGTCGCCTAATCGAGAGGCCCAATTTGATATACACGTGACTCATCAGGATGTATCTTTGACCCATGAGCGGAGCCCACCTGTTGCGCGTTTTGAGGCTAGGTGCAGGGCCCACCTGTGATGTATTTTCAGCCCATGTGATGAGGCCCATCTTGACGTATTTGTGGCCACCCGTTGAGGCCCACCTTAATATATATGAGGCCCATTGATGTGGCCCACTCAATATAAATGATGGCCTATTAGTGCGGCCCATTGATGCAAGCCCATTGTGATATGTATTGGGCCCATGACGTGTGGCTTATTTGATGTGTTCAAGGCTTAGATACATGGCCCATTTGATGCGTATAAGGCCCATGTGTAGGGCCCACATGTTATGTATTTGAGGCCCATGAACAGGGCCTAACTGAGGTGTATAAGGCCCGTGTATTGCGGCCCATGGGTTGCGGGCCATTGCGATGTATATTGAGACCCATGGTTATGGCCGTTTGAGGCCCATGGTTATGGCCCGTTATGATATGTTAGAGGTCCATGGTTGAGGCCCATTAGGATGTGTTTATGGCCCGTTTGGTAAGGCTCACTAAGATGTATTTTCGACCCATAGGTCGAGGCCCATTGTGTCGTATTTCCGAGCTGTATGTCGTGGCCCATTGTGATATATTTTCGGCCCATTTGTTGAGGCCCGAATAGATGTATATAAGGCCCATTAGTGCGGCCCATTGATATGGCTCATTGTTGTATATGAGGCCCATTAGTGCAGCTCAATGATGTAATCCACCGTGATGTATATAATAGGTCCAATGGTGCGACCCAATGTATCGACCCATCGTGATGTGTAAGGCCCACCTGTGGTGACTATTTAAGGCCCACTTGTTGAATATTTGAGCCCACCTTATGCTTGACTCTATGTGGACCACTGCTTGGGAGCAATGTTGGTTAGATGTCCATATTGTTGGGCAATGATGGTTAGATGTCCACATTGTGACCTTCTCTTAGGCCTTGTTAGGCACATTCTCATCATTCCCTCAGTGGGTTAACCCAAATAAGTGGGCCTCATTCGCCGTAGAGGGATAGCTCCGTGTTATCGAATTTGATATAACCACGACCGAGTGCTGATCTTTATACTATATTTGATCGACTGATCATCTATGAACCCCATTTTGTTTATCTGCTGATTATCAGTGCGATTAACGTGACTGATTTACCGATTCTGATTATCGATCGATCCCGATTGTCATGACCGATTGACGATTTCGATTGTCGTGACCGATTGTCGATTCTGATTATCGAGGCCGATTATTGATCAATTCCGATTTTCATGGCCGATTGACAATTCTGATTGTCGTGACTGATTCCAATCACAGAGGCCTACTCCGATTTCGATTTTGATTGCCAAGGCCGATTGTCGAGACCTATATGATGTATATGCGGCCCGTAGTTGAGGCCCATTGTGATGTATCTGTGGTCCTTGGACAGGGCCCACTGTGTTGTATATTAGGCCTTTGTGTGAGGGCATCGGCCCATTGTGTGTTTGGCGTATGAGGGTTGTATATTAAGCCTTTGTGTGAGGCCGTCGGCCCATTATGTGTTTGGCCCTGTGAGGGTCATTCTTTGGGATAATGTTGGTTAGATGTCCACATTGTCGAGGCCAATTGTTGATGCCGATTATTGATACCGATTATGAGTATGTGACTGCATAGCATCATGATACATGCCCATACGCATCATCTGTATGTCTGTTATGAGATGTGATTTACCATTGCATATGTCATAGTGTCGGTTGTCATGAGACTCCCTGATAGGTGGAGATTGTCTCACATGAGCACACAGTATGCGCAGGATTGATGCATGACTGGATTGTATGACTCATGCATCTTGCATTATATGTTGTGATTACTGTACGCCCTAGCGACATTAGGGTCGTAGCCTCCATAGGTATTTCGTGGATGGTCAGATGAGACACTAAAAATCTATTCTACATGGGGTGCTATAGATATCCCTGAGTGAAAGTCCCTAAACCCTCTTGGTTCCAGAGGTTGCTCCAATGTCTGACTGAGTGGATGGATGAGCGCATGAGGGTCGTATACCGTTAGGCCGCGTCTCCCACTGTGTTGTGGTCGGTTGGAAGGGGGTGCGGCCTTACCTGCCCGAGAGGAGGGGACAATACTAGGCTGAGTCTGACCAGCTCGAGGAATGGGTCCGCTATCGACGAGCCGGGACCGATATTGGCAGGTGGATAGTGAGGTCTCTTGCACTCACCTTGTTGCGCGCGATGGGGCGACAATCTGGTTTGGAGTGTAATAGACCCCGGTGATTTTTTAGAGATGAACCATACTGATATGTGGACTTATTGAGTAAGAGTTGTATGCTCATTCATTCATTCATTCACTATCCACTCGGGCTGGTGGTGCGCAAATAATTATTCTATACCTTCATTATGGCAAGAATTTCGGTTGGGCGCGCAACTAACCTGAGATCAGGAGTTTACTACATTGATTCTGACTATCCAAACTTAGGTATGGGACTGGTTTGGATAGAAGTCCCTTGTGGTGGACCCCGTAGCCTGCGATACTACGTACTATCATCCCAACTTCGCACTCCGGCATGGTCATTTCATTCACATCGCATATTGCATTTCATCCGCAGGATATTGCATTTTGGGTTGTTATGTTTCTACACTTATATGGCCTAGACAGACTTAGCAGGATTTGTATATTGCATTGCATCCTCGACATCTGATATTTGGCTCTTTATGACTCTTTATTGCATAGCTGTTCTATATTGTGTATTCTGATATTGATTGACTTATAGACTTGTCCATACTTCCTCTTACTCTGTTATCGTATGATTTATGATCTTATCAGTGTTTCTGTTTATTCAGACATTGTATGGTTTATGGATTACCAATTTTTCGGTATTGTATGATTATGACATTATATTGAATACTTGACACTTACCTTGTGCATATACACCACCCTCTAAGCTTTCTATAAGCTTATACACGATAGATGTGTGCAGGTGATGTTAGGTTGCAGCAATGTTGAGCTCGGAGCGTGCAGTGGTCTTCTGGAGCTTGATTTTCTATTTATGTATTTCCTTTTCAGTATTGTAATCAAATGATTATATTAGTGGATATGTGATGATGATGATGTTGCCTTTGTGAATTGAGTAATCTTGTGGCTATGCTTATTACTAGTTAAATGTACATAAAAAAAAAAAATCTTCCTTGTAAGATCCTAGGATCGAGATCTGGCATATGAATGCTAAGAGCCGAGAATGGGGTACTACGGAGGCTGTCGGCACAGGATTCGGCGGTCGGGATTCCTATGAATCCGATTTCTAGGTTTGGGGCGTGACATCTTACCAGTTGGATTGAACCATATTGATGTGACTTCTTAAGATGCTTTATTAATACGTTTCTGCACTTGAATTAGCTTATGCTTTTCTCCCCTAACTTTGAAGTTAATCTGCTTTAGATTCAAACGATCGACTACCCTAAAGATGTATCTATGAAGTGCCAAGGTAATAAGAGAGATGAGTTATTTGACTCTCTTACAATTAATGACTTAAATAGTTTTAATTTGGAGATTTACTTAAATGGATATTGTAGAGAATGATAGACAAGGGTTTTCCTATAAGGTTAGTGGCTAATCTCTAGAGAATAAAAGATACCATATTTTTCTTGAAATGGAGCATAAAATAGTCATTGGAGTAGTGAATCACTAAGAAAATGCCATAGATCTCTTTAGAATAAAGTATGAGAGTAATGAGAAAGAGTGAGATACATTAGAGCTTCTAGATCACCATTTATGCAAAGACCTGATACTAAATTTATAGAGAAAAAAGATTCAAGGATAAATCAAGCAAATTTAACTTTTAGGCAGAAATATTTTTAGACTTTTTTACGCATCTTCAATTGATTAAGCAAAATCCTTCAATCGATCGAGACTGATCGATGGATTCTCGATTGGATCGAAGACCCATCGAAGTTTTGTATCTATGTGATTTTCACTTTCCAAGCACTTTGCATATTTTTAAGCCAATATTAACTTGATCAAATAGACTCTCAGGTTAGGGTATTATAATTTAGGGTTTTTATATTTAGATCAAGTTATCTAGTGATAAGTTATTTTGAAACTAAGGAATCTAAGGCTAGTATCACCAAGGTATCTCCTCAAACCTTAATGTTGCAAGTCTTCAAGTCCAATAGGGGCTCAACTAACTCAAGACTCCCCAACACACGTCATTAACAAACCAAGGCACTAACAAAGATACTTAAATAATTTCATATACTAATAATATATGTAGTCTACGAATGATATATTGCATTGTAGTGAGACAAATACATGGTCGTCCCTAGTAAAGCAACCCTCAACCACAACTATAACAGTATAATCCTATGTCTAAGCTGAGGTCGAAGGTGAGAATGTAAGCTGTAGCTGTAACAGTAACTTCCCATATGTCAATAACATCTACAATTAGTGCAAAAAAATTTATCCATAACAGTATAATGTAGAACTGTACGATTCGTTAGCTCACTGTTTTTAAAACCTGATAAAGTCTCTCTATCATTGTCTATCTCCCTCTCCATCTCCCTCTCCTTTTTTTCATCATTATTCCTTCCAACAGTTGCAATGACAATCCACTGCATTGTTGTAGTCCTCAACTGCATCTCAGTGTTCTGACGGTCAGAGGACTGCTTGATTGCCTTTATATAGTCACCCTGCCTCGTTCTAGTAATCCTTTGACCACATCATAAGGGCATCCAACTTCATTTTAATGGTCTTCTAATCCACTTCGGCTATGTTTCAATGTTCCACCTCCCACCTCCCAACTCCTGACAGGCTATTGTGATCACACCTCCATTATCTTCGGACTACCTCCAGCTTACCAACATTATCGCACCACCCTTACCATAACTCCATCATCTCTATCATCATCGTCATTGCTTTAGCCACCCTTATAATCATTGTTGCCTCATAAGCATCTTTAACCCCTTCTCCCCATCCTCATTTGATGACCCTCCAACGTACTCACCGACATGTCTAGTTGCCCTTTAGTATTGCCCTAACTGCATCACAACGGTTACTCACTACCAATTAGAAACATTTCATTGCACATCAGTGACACTTAATTACTTGTTAGCCATATTAAAGTAATGTTCATTTACACCTTAGCAGTGCTCCGTTGCCCCATCAATGGTGTTTATAGTGACACCACCATACACTATCTGTTAGCATGTTCGAAGACTACTGTATTATGCAATTGACTTCACCAACTATGTGTTTTCAATGAATTCATTATCATATGTACCTAGCATTTGTGAATGTCTATTAATCATGTACATTTAATTCTACTTATCGTAGTGATTACACGTGAAAAATTATAAATAATAAAATGGTTAAATTTATTATATCAATTGATCAACATCATACCCTATACATTACTACAATAATATTAAATGATCATAATATATTAAAATGTACCCTTAAAGGATGAAAAATAAAGTTGAACTTTATATATGGAGGGAAGCCAATCCCACTAATAAGCAACCCATCACATAATGATTGAAAATGTAATAACTTTATTGTTATCTGATGACTACTTAATTTTATACAGCCTGATATTAGTGATCTACTAACGATGCATTCAACAGTTTAACCAGCATGTAATATTGTTGCAAAGATATTTTTTCATTATGGTGACTTAGCTCGAGCATATTCACTACATAAAGATTGTGAATGTATGATAGGAGTCCTTGGTAGAAGCATATTACACCTCCCTCTGTCAGTGATAGAAAGAAATTCAATACATGTGTACTAATATGTTTATCTTGAAAGTATATGCCAATGGTACAAGAATTTATCCATATTCAAATTCCTAGGTAGGCTTAATGATGAGTTTAAATCTTAGAGAATTCAAATTTTGAGATATAAGAAAATTCTTTCTTTAGAAGCAATTTATAACTATATTGGAAGTAAGAATAATCGAAGTGCTTCTATTAAGAATAATCGAAGTGCTTCTATGATGACATCTATTTTTAAGAAGTTTACATTTGTGGCTAGGTCTAAACCAAGTTAGGGAGGATAAGCTATTAAAATTTAGGCCAGTGAACTAATGAATTGTACACCTCTACATTATATTGTTATTAATATGCTTTTGAGGTAACAATGATGATGAGGGTAGGGGCTAAAGATGCTTATGAGGCAATAGTGATGATGAGTGTAGCTAAGGAAATGGTAATGATGATAGAGATGATGGAGGCAAGGATTGTATGGGTAGTGTGATAATGTTGGTGAGCTAGAGGAAGTCCGAAGATGATGGAGGCGTGATCACAGAAGCCTGTCAGGAGTTGGGAGGTGGGAGGTGGAACACTGAAACATAGTCGAAGTGGATCAGAATGTCATCAAAATTGATGTAGACCAGGTTGCAGACACTTTCATGTCCAAGATGGATCAGAGAAGGCCCAATTAGAGGCAGAAGTCATCAAGACTGTCAGAGCCTTAAAACAGGTATATCTTACAAACCAAAATGAGTTATTCAACGTACGATATATGATTTTGGGGTAGCACGAGCTACTTTAGCCAACCAACTTGGCTAAGCTGGGTTTCCAATGCCAAATTTGTGAGATTTCATCATACCAACGGCCGAATTCCATGTTTAATTTTGTTTTTACTATAAATAGTAAGTTTTAGTTTAATTATAACTCTTCATTCATTGGGATTTAGGAGTTGCGCCCAACATGAAAAGTGTTTAGAAAAATTAGGAGAATAATGTGGTTAAGCCACATAGGACACTTACTATAAATAAAAAATTTACTATTTATAGTAATGTATGAATTTTAGGGATTTTAGTTATTGTTTAATTTTTAAACTTCTTCCTAGTCTTGGTATCCTTATTTAAAGGGTTGTAAACTCATTTATTTCATCTATCAATCAATTTCAAATTTTATAGAAATTATTTTCTATTTTCTGGTTCTTTTTCTAGTGAATTCGAGGAGTCTCTGTTAGAAGTCTAGAGAAGTTCCATGGATTCGACACAATTATCCTCTCGAGGAAGATGATGCTCGGTGTCGCCTTCTCCTTGCGTCAAAAATGAAGTTGGATGCCCTTATGATGTGGTCGGAGGATTAGAACGAGGCGAGGAGAATATATAACAGCAATCAAGCAATCTTCTGACCGCCGAAACACTGAGATGCAATTGAGGACTACAACAATGCGATAGATTGTTGTTGCAACTGTTAGAAGGAAGAAAGATAAAAAAAGGAAGAGGGAGACGAGAGAGACACCGATAGAGAGACACTCAACCAAGTTTGGAAAACTTTAACTTTGATATTATAATGATAGAATTAAAGTTTACCGTGTCCCTTACATCTATTGATAATAATGAAATGCTTTTAAAATATATAATAATCCGCAAGATCATCCAACACAATACACACTCATTACAAAAACATGAATATGACTTACCCTATTAACTAGGCCAATCTATGCATAAGTTAGGCCACAATCACATGAGGAAAATGAAAACATGAAGAGGCAGCAATACATCTAATATAACACACATGGCCCAACCCAACACACCTAAACGAGGGTCCATGTTAATCACATGGGTCTCATCATACCCAATGGCCTAAAATCAAGCTAGTCCACCCATTAGATGGACGTACAATGTTAGAAATTGGTTGATGGCTTAGAAAAATATAATTGTGGTTTTTGTATCCATTGATTACTTTATGCAGTACGTATGTGTCCCCACTAGCAATTAGACTTGACATTATTTTTATTCTACTACATTGAACAATGTGGCTCCACAAGCGATTAGACTTGACATTATTTTTGTTCCAGAACATTGAAAGATGTGACCTCGCTGGCTGTTAGACCAACCTTATTTTTGTTCGAGAACATTGAACGATGTAACCCCACTATCAGTTAATTTGAGAACCGATAATTACCAGGCATGTACACAAACCCCAACTGGTCATAGTCCGAGAAATTAAATGTGTTACATGGGGGCAAAAGGACCTGGCACAATAGGACCCAGGGCGTGGTCCAGGTATGGATGCATCAGGACCTGACCTCAACCTGACCCAGCACTAGATCACAGTAAGCTTGGTCTCGGTTGATTTGACAGGATCCACGCCCAACCCATTTAGTAATTGGACTGGAACTTTTGGACCCAAACCCATTTTGATATCTAAACTTTGTATCCAAACCCATTACTTGTCTAGTCCAACGACCATCCAGGCCAACCTGACCCATGGACACCTGTACCCAAGACTAGATCCTCTACCTCAAGTCAGCTGTAAAAAGAGATGTGAGACAAGGTATATATTTAAAAATAAGGTGACATTTGATTTATGCATTGGTTAGAATAGAATGATACTGATTATTAAAGTAATATATATATATATATATATATATATATATATATATATATATATATATATATATATATATAAGTCATAGGCAAGCGCCGTTGTAGCAAGGAAAGATATTAAGCAATTTCTTTTTTCTTTACGACCAGCATTTTTTATTATTTTATTTTTTAAAATGGTTTTAAATATCATATAAGCTTAGATGGGCAACAAAAATGAGTCAACAGACTGAAATAGGACGAGTCATATCAGTTTTACTCATAGGACTCAGTATTCGAGGGACTCGGTGGCCCACTTTTTGAATCATGATTAAGATTGGTGGTGGAATTTTTTGATAGAAAAAAAATAAAAAATCGGTAACATTTTAGAAACTTAGCACGAAATATCAGTCTACTTAGGCTTGTTGGGTCATAGTCTGGAAGTATGATTTACGAGTATGCTACAGTGATTTTGAATGCCTGTTTTTTTTTTTTGTGTTTTTTTGTTTTTAAAAGGAACTTAGCACGAAATACCAATCTACTTGGGTGAAAACGACCACATATGGAAATTTCATAGATGTCCTATTGATGCCATGTACGTGGTCTGAGACCTGACACGTGGTCCTGATATTATCCTGTGCTTGTTGGCCAGGGACAGGAGTCTCCCTATCGTAGGATTCGGCTAATGAACGTACGTATTCTCTACTTTTTGAGAGAAACGGATTGGCTACTGCACTGGTGGTCGGTGCTCTGTGGGCCCCACCATAATGTATGTGTTTCATCCATGCAGTCCATCTATTTTTCTAAATTATTTTATGATATGAGACTAAAAATGCGGTATATCCCAATCTCAAGTGAACCACATTACAGGAAACAGTATTGATTGAACGTAGATAATTATAAACTTTTTGGGGGCATAAAAGTTAGGATTTTAATGGTGGATATCCAATCAATATCGATTTCCTGTGGTGTGGTCCACATAAGATTTATATCCCACTCATTTTTTGTGAACACGTACTAAAATTATCTGTAAAAATGTATGAACGGTATGGATGAGACACATACATCATGGTGGGGCCCACAGAGCACCGACCATCAGCCACTGGGCTAGTGGCAGGGGGAGTAGAATCCGTTCCCCTTTTCGACGGCTCCATGACATGCTACTCGTGGGTGGTCATTTGGTTGACTGATATCCACACGCATGCCAATGTGGGACGTCTAAGTGAGATCCAAGGCGTCCATCTGGTGGACCGCGTCATGTTTATATCGTGACCAAAAAATGGACTGCTGTGGTCACCACTTGGACCTTTGGTTAGTGATTTTAACCATCCATTTTTGTTTCTATAGCATGAATGGCCCATGCAATAGTCTGATCAAACTACGTTTTGATTGAAGGAACACATGCAGTACGCTACACTACCTGAACGGCTTAGATCTTATGCAACTATGACACGTTGGCATAGCGTACGGAGAGTAGGCTCTGGCTGCGTGTAGTTAACGCATTTCTAGGTTGACTTGAGAGTCTACGCTCCTGACGTTTACCCCCATACATCCCGGCCTACTGAAATACGATACGTAGTAAGGACTTTAGCCTTTGAATGTGATTCATTTTCCAATGATCCAAACCGTTGATATGACAAGTATCGCTTTCTATGGTGAAAAGACAATAAATAAAAGTTTGAATTGAGTTATTTCAACCCTTGGATAATTTAGCTCTCCTACTTTCAACATGAACGATCACCTAATCTTTGTATGATCAATGTTTAAAATATTCAAGCTGAAAGTTTTCTTTTCTTTTTCTTCTTTTTTATGGCATCCCCCAACAAAGGATAGATCTATAAAAGGTTTGTGTCATTGGAAAAGGCCTAAATCCAACGGCTAGAGTCCAATGCATCTTATTATAATTCCTTGGAATATATTCAACCAAACCTCTAGGCCCCACAAAACCAACAACGTTTGGCTGACTTGAGTCCTTTTCCGTTGGGTAGGTCTTCTTGACCTCGTTTAGCCAGGGTCATTGGATGAAGACAGGGTCTGGAGGACCACAGCTTGTGCATCTTCACGCATGGGAAGTACCATGCATCCTTTCAAGGAAGCGGATTGCGTACTGAGTAGCTCATGATGCTTAGCGTACTGAGTAAACTCCGCGAGGTCTACCGTAATTTATATATTTTATCTTCTCTGTCCAATCATTTTACACCGTATAATTTTATGGCTTGATACAAAAAAGCATATACAATGTTTAAATGGACCACACTACAGAAAACAGTGTGAATCAAATGTCCACCGTTGAAAAATTCTTAGGGGCTACGTAAGTTTTGGATTAAACTTATATTTATGTTTTCCATTCATCCATGTCTTTATGATCTTATTAACAGGTTGGATGATGAATAAACATCGTGGTAGGTCCTAGCAAGGTTTCAACGGTGGATATCATTATCCCCACTGTTTCCTGTGGCATGATCCAATTGATCTTTGGATTTGCTTAAATTTTGGGCTCAACCCCTTAAATTAGATGGAAAAACGTATGAACGGTGTGGATTGACCACATACATTCAATGTGGGCCCAACTGAGTTTACTCAGTACGATAAGAGCAGACCGAGTAACTCAGTACGAATCCAATTTCGCTTTCATGCTAACGCTGCACTTGGAATCCGAGAACTGGATGGGAACCGTTCATCCAATGGTTCTAATTTTAAGTGGCCCATAATACAAAAATCGCACTGCTTTGATCCAATCCTCACTCTTCATTGATTCGCATACAAATGGACGGTGAAAAACAATAGCCAATTCTAACCTAAAGGTGAGAAAATGTGCGTTTATCAGATGGTTAGAATAGCCCAACCGGAGCAATCTTTCATTAGTGGCAAACTAATCACAGAGCCCACATAATGCATGGTTCAGATCTTCAGATATACGCGGCAAATCTATGCTGCATGATCTGGGGTCACACAATAATGCTCGGCCTCCACATGCAAGTACACACGCAAGCATGATCGAGGCAGGATCCTAGAAGGCCACACAAAAGTTACATCGTTCGGTATATCTGGAAAGTTCTGGGAAAACGCATGACACATTGACTTGAGTGCTGGTGTCTCAATGTCTTTAACTGATGCACCAAATCAACGCGTGGTATACAAGGAAATTTCTACGGGAGAAAAAATGGCCAGCCTACGAGGGATTGGCTAGACCCTTAACCATAAAGTTAAATCACTTTCGAAGATAGTCAGCACCCATTATGAGAGATACATGGATAAGTGTGCGGTGCTGCAATCCAGTCCACCCAAATCTCCCACCCAATGGTGGACGGCCCAAAAAATGCATCCTAGGGTTTTGTTTCCACAATTAAATTAGAAACAAGGATATATGTGTTAACGACTGCTTGTATTTAGTTAATATATTCGAGTAGATTAGACTGATGCAAGCATGACATAGTTATACTAGACTCAAATTTGAATGAATGCTGGTGCTCTCGCACTGAGATATACCAATTAATACTAAACTCGTGAAATCAGCCTAGCTCCCTCTCAACTATTGATGGTTACAACAATTAAGTAATTTTAAAAGAATAGGAATATTGAGATATGTCTTAAATAAGAACGTGCACATTTGGTCGTGGGTTAGGTTCGACCGGTCGTGAGAGCGGCTCGACTGGTCGTACGAGTTGCTCGACTGGTTGTGGCTTGCATGACTTGAAGTCCAGCGAGCTCAGTTTTTTTATGTCTGGGATTCACGACCGGTCGAAGGGATGGCTCGACCGATCAAAGGGGTCCCACGACCAGTCGTAGACTCGTCTCGACTAGTCGTAGTTACACAGATTCGTTTTCGAATTTGATGCGGACTGTGAAAATTTGAGTCGGTCTTTCGCAAGGTGCGAAAGAAAGTTGCCTAAACTAAAAATAGGGGTCCCTAAAATTTTTTAGGTAAGATGAGAAATAATTCTAAGGCTTTCTAAAGGGATTCTAGGGAAATTAAAGGGTGTAGCAAATGTGAGATTCGAGGTTGTTCAGGTCGGGTAAGTCCTCTCTCTTTGTAATTTCTATTTTCATAGTGGAGATCTGTCGCTTTGTGTCGTGATTTTTTTTTCAAAAGGATTTTTCACATTAAATCTGTGTGTTCTCTTGTATGTGCTTGGTGTAAGACCCGTATCTTGGTCCGTACCTTTCCATAGACTTCCGCGGTCTTACCGGTCGGATTCCGGCAACCTTCAACCCTTAACCGATATTGACGCGCGACCCTGATTCATATGCCGACAACCTGAGTCGACTCAACCCGAGACCAATACCATAGCGACCGCGCCATCGCCGCGGTTCCGATACCGCGACTCGCGCGCCGAAACGATACCCTGGTCAAGAGTTATGGGCCAACGTTCGGTGCGAGAAAACGCCGCGCGTTGCGAAATTCAAGGGAATCTCTACGATGTGTCACATCAATTACATCAATCCGATCAATCAATCAATCCATCAAGCCATCACAAGTCAAGTACACATCACTTTCATCCCTTTTCTCAAACAACCACAAAAGTCTCCCAAACCCATACCTCTCTTACACAAAAAGTCACAAAAGTCTTCACCACCCATACCTTTCTTACACGAAAGCCTCAAAAGTCAATACTTTCTTACACAACCATCATTCATCCATCCATCCATCTCTCTCTACATCACTCTCTCTCTTTCTCTCTTTCTCATTTCAAAAAAATCTCAAGCAACAAAGATCCCATGTATGGAATTTTCCAAGCTCCCTAAACTCCAAGTGTGACCCACCTTCCTACCCCATCATCTCCCATCTCAACCCTCCATTCTTCATCTCATCCATTGAAGTTGAAGCCAAGGTGCCAAGGAACCCCTAGGAGCAAGAAGATCAGACGATGGGTGCCTCTATAGGGTAGCTTCTCTTTATTTTTATGATGGGCCAAGTGAGGCCCACCGATCCATGGTGTGGATCTCACTTGGGACCCTAAGATGTGGCCGATGGACCACTTGGATCATCATGATCATTCCATGATGGGGCCATTCTCCATGGACCCCATCATGATGTTTATTTTCTTTAGAAAGTTCAGCTAGACCATCCATATTGGTGGGGAAAGGATCCCCACCATTGATCTTCAGTTTTGATGGTCACATGTGCAAAATGACCCACTTGATGTATGATTTCACGTAAGGGAGGGACCATAATGTCGGGGTCCCTCCATCACAAGCCGTGTCCCACTCTCCATGTCTCTCTCTCTTTCATTCCTTTTATTTTATTTTATTTTATTTTTATGCAAGGGTTGTGTGGCCTACTTGAATGGACCTCACCTTGAGGTATTTATTTGGTCCAAGAGTCCTTCAAGTGGGGCCCACCTTGCATGTTGTACCCCCATCATCCATTAGTGGTGGCCCACTTCAAAAGGGCCCACCACCATGTGCATTTTAAAAGGAGTTCACTGTCCAGCGTCTGGGACGCTGGACATCCCTGTTCAAAAACAAAAAAAAAAAAAAAAAAAGGAAAGGGACTTTTTGGTGGCCCACTCACGTAGGCCCCACCTTGATGTATATATTCGATCCAAGCCGTCCATCCTCTTGCCCACATAGTTTTAACTGTCAAATAAAAGAATGAGACTGATCTGAATATCTTGTGGGCCATAGCAAGGGAAACATTGGCGGTTACCATTGAACAATTTTCTGGTATTTCTATGCACCCAAAAAAAATGAACTTCGGACTCATTTCGATTGTTACGGGCCACAGAACGCAATGGCCGGGGCGGATTGCATTTTTGCATGCCCCACGTGCAAAAAACCCCGGGAAATGGGTTTTTCCCTTTTTTGTAAAACCCAATGGCAGAGGCCTTGCCTCTGCCTCTGACAGCGAGCAGCGCTGCACGCTGCTGCGTGCAGCCGTGGAGACGGCGGGTGGCGTCCAGCAAGGGACCCACGGCTCCAGCCGTGGGCCCCACCTTGATGTTTGTATGCCGTCTAAGCCATTCATGAGGTGGGCCCCCTTCTCAGGTGGGTCCCCTCCAAGTTTCGGCCCAATCCAAAACTCAGGTGGCCCACACCACTTGAAATAGTGGAATCAAATGTCTACCTTTGAAATCTTTTTGGGGCCCACGGAAGTATTGGATCAAGCTGAAATTTATGTTTTCCCTTCATCCTGGTCAGAGTGACCTTGTGAACAGTTTGGATGCCAAACAAATGTTGCTGGGTGGGCCCCACATGGGACCCACATTGATGTATGTGTCAAGTCCACCGTCCAGCGGACGGTGGCAACCCCCACGGTGGCACCCACCTGATGTTTGTGTGGCCTCCACCGTCCAGCGGATGGTGGGGCCCTGGGTGATGTATGTGCCTTACCCGCACTGTCCATTGTGCAGTGGGACCCACCATGATGCGTGTAATGCATCCAGACCGTCCATCCACTTGTATAGATCATTTTAAGGCCTATGAGAAAGGCCCATTTGATTTGTAAAGGCCTATGGGCTAGGCCCATTCGATTCATTTAAGGCCTAAGAACTTCGGCCCACTTGATATGTAAAGCCCATGGGCTTAGGCTCACTTGATATTTAATGCCTATGGGTTTAGGCCCACTTGATATGTTTCAAGTCCATGGGACTAGGCCCATTTGATATACTTCAAGGCCCATGAAATTGGACCCAATTGTTGCAATCTTAAAACCCATGGAAGTAGAACCATTTGATATATTGAAAGGCCCATGGGACTAAACCCATTTGATGATGAAAGGGGTCCATGGAATTAGCCGCATTGGACTTATTTGAGACCCATGAGTTAGGCCCATTTTATTTGATTAAGGCCTAGGGGTTTAGGCCCATTTGACTCATGTTAGGTCTATGGGTTGAGGCCCACTTGATCTACATGTGGGATCCCAATTGGTGTGGTCCATTGGTCACATACTAGAATCATGAGACTATGCTCATTTGATGCAATCCAAGACCCACGCGTTTTGACCCATTGCAATGCACATAAGACCCATTGGTGTGGCGCATTTATGTGGCCCATCTGATGAATAAAAGGCCCATATGATATGGCCCATTTGATATATATAGGAAAAGCTCAATGGGATGAACCTAAGGTCCATTGCAATGTGTAATCCCAATACGGATTATGTAGCGATGTTTAAGAAGGTCGTGCCTGGAAAACAATGTTGGTTTGACATCCACATTGCGAGTGTAATGCTGGTTGGATGTCCACATTACGACTCTCCTTAGGGCCCATTACTGGGCCATACTTATTGTGTATAGGCCGTCCAGGTCCATCTGCATTGTAAGATAGTTCATTATATTATAACATGTTTAGTGCAATTCCATGACTCATGATCATACGCATCATATGTATGCTTGACGTGAGAATTGTCTGATCATAGCATTTGCCTTCGGACAGGTTGTTTATGGGCTCCCGGTTAGGCGGTGTTGCCCTACATGAGCGCACGATATGCGCAGGATATTATTGCATGACTGGATAGCGTGAATCATGCATTTCACACTTGTGTGACATGGTTATTGTACGCCCTAGCGACATCAGGGCCGTAGCCTCCACAGACGCATCGTGGTTGGTAGGATTGGATACCGAAAATCTTATTTTACATGGGGTGCTATTAATATCCCTGGGTGAAAGTTCCTAAACCCTTATGGTACCAAGAGGTTGCTCCAACGTCTAGACCGAGTGGGTAGATGAGCGTTGAGTGTCGATTACCGGACGGTTACGCTCTCCACTGTGTCGTGGTCGGTTGGAAGGGGGTGCGGCCTTACCCGCCTGAGAGCAAGGGGCAATGCTAGGCTGAGTTTGACCAGCTCGAGGAATGGGTCCGCTATCGATAAGTCGCGCTAGATATTGGAAGACGGATAGTGAGGTCTTTTCCACTTACCTTATTGTCCGCGATGTGGCAGCAATCTGGCTTAGAGTGTACTAGACCCCGGTGATATTTCATATTTGAGCTGTATTGATGTGTGGACATATATGAGGATCTGTATGCTTGAGTTGCATTGCACATCGCATGGCCTTGGGATGGCCGATACCATTCATATCTTGCATCGCATAAGCCTTGGTACGGCTCATGATATTATAGATATATCTGCATATTCTGTTTTACTCTGACATTGCATGTTCATATTACTACCTTGCGCACACACTTTCACTACCCTCTAAGCTTTCTGTAAGCTTATGCACGACCGTTGCGTGCAGGTGACGTTGGTTCACAGCAGCACTGAGGCAGGAGCACGTTGTTGAGCTTTTTGGAGTTTTTTTATTTACCATTGTATTTCCCTTTATGCTCATTGTACTTGTAAAGTTTTTTATCATAGTGAAAATGTAATGGATTTCTTGGTTGTTGTTTGTGGGTTATGCCTTTGGTTATGCTTATTACGAATCAAACTGACATTGAAAATCCTCCTCGTAACATCCCAGGATCGGAACCTGGCGAATGGGAGCTAGGAGCCGAGAATGGAGTTCTACGGAGGCTGTCGGCGCCGGATTCGGCGATCAGGAATTTTGTGAGCTCGATTTTCGAGTTTGGGGCATGATAGAAGTTGGTATCAGAGCATAACTTGGGAATAACCGAGAACTACATTACATGTCTGCTATGAGTGTAAAATGGCTAAGTTCCGAAGTTCGGATAGCTTCGCGACCTTCCAATACAGACTATTAACGTGTGTACCTTCAAGAGTTTTGAAGTTGATAGGCACCTTCGCTCTTTCCTGTAGGACATGGCGCCTGGGAGAGTTACCCGATCGACTCCCGCACCACCACTTGAGGATTCTGCTTCACCATCAGAGGCTCCAGCTTTACCACCTGCCTCTCCCGTTCCACCCTCAGAGATCCCTGCTTCCTTCCCTGAGGATGACATTCCTCCACCTGAGGCCGATGAGGAGCCGACCGTGACTGTGAGTGCCTCTCAGTTACAGGAGATGTTACAGGCTGTGACAGCCGCACTCCAGGGATAGGGCAGACCCCCAGCTGTTTCACCAGCTCAGGCAGAGCAGGAGCGCGTGAGCGCCTTACTTCGTGAGTTCAGACGGCTTGATCCTCCATGTTTCCAGGGCGAGCCAGATCCGACCGCAGCAGAGAGATGGCGCTCCGATGTGGAGAAGATCTTCGATACCATGTCATGTACGACCGAGCAGCGCATCCGGTTAGCTGTATTTCTCTTTCAGGGTGAGGCCGAGCATTGGTGGACCTCTGTTACCCGTGCCGGACCTGAGTATGTCTGGACATGGGAGGACTTTGTTGACCGATTCGAGGAGCAGTACTTCCCCGACCATATCCGTCGTCAGCGAGCCTTAGAGTTCGAGACTCTGGTGTAGGGAGACATGACTGTGGCACAGTACGCAGCCCATTTTGTGGCGCTATCTAGATTTCACCATATATGGTTGATGATGAGGGGCGGAAGGCCCACCGTTTCGAGCACGGCTTACGTTACGGCCTTCGAGGTCGTGTTATTGGGCATGAGCTCCCTACTTTTCAGGCAGTAGTGCGGAGAGCTCAGATTTATGAGACTGAGTGGGCCGGTTCTCAATCTGATTATGGTTAAAGGAGAGACCGGAAGAGGTAGGCTTCTTCCAGTGATTCCCAGCAGCGTCGACCACAGCAGCAGAGGCGCACAGGTCGCCCAGCCTTCCGAGCGCCAGCAGTACCAGCAGCACCTCCACCACCACCTCAGAGGCAGTTCACCGGCACTTGCTTCAGGTGTGGTGCGACGGGACACCGTTCATGGGAGTGTCCCAGCCCCCAGCAGCCGCAGAGAGGTCCACATCAGCAGAGACCTCCACCGCAGCAGCAGAGACCCCTACAGCAGCAGCGACAGCAGCCTCCACCACCGAGGCCACCTCAGCAGCAGCATCAGCATCATCACCAGCCTTAGAGGCCACAGCAGCAGAGGCAGCAGTATTGACCGCCTCAGCGACCCCAGTAGCATCAGCAGCACGTTTAGAGGGGACAGGCACCTCCCCAGCCAGCTCAGGCTAGATTCTATGCGGCTCAGCAGGATCCGCAGTCATCTAGAGGAGTCGTTGAGGGTATACTGCCAGTTTCTGCATGCATTGCACGTGTACTGTTTGATTCCAATGCATCGCACTCTTTTGTGGCCGAGAGCTTCTGTCGATCGGCTGGCTTACCGTTGGAGTCTGCCGGTGAAAGCCTATCAGTATCGACTCCCTTGGGGAGGACTGCAGTATTAGGACGATTTTGCTCGTCATGCCCCATTCTGGTTGGGGATACCTTTCTGCCTGCCGATTTGTTTGTTTTGCCGATGTCTGAGTTCGACGTCATCCTATGCATGGATTGGCTCGCTGAGTATTATGCCATTTTGGACTGCGCCGCGAGGACCGTCACGTTCTGTATACCCTGCGTGCCACAGTTTCAGTTCGTTGCAGAGGTCAGAGGAGAGCGGTTGTCTTGTTTGATGTCTTGCGCCATAGAGGAGCCTGTTGTCGCTTGCATCGACCATTTTCCCATAGTATGCGATTTTCTTGATGTGTTGCAGGAGATTCCGGGATTACCGCCTCGTCGACTCACCGAGTTCCAGATTGATCTCGTGCCCGGTACCCCGCCTATTTCGAAGGCCCCGTATCGTATGGCACCGTTGGAGTTACGGGAACTGCAGAAGCAGTTGGACGAGTTGGGAGAGTTGGGTTTTATCCGTCCGAGCAGTTCGCCGTGGGGAGCGCCGGTACTCTTCGTGAAGAAGAAGGATGGCTCGTTGAGGCTTTGCGTTGACTACCGCGAGCTCAAAAAAGTCACGATCAAGAACAAGTACCCACTCCCTAGGATTGATGATTTGTTCGACCAGCTGCAGGGTGCACAGTTCTTTTCGAAGATTGACCTGCATTCCGGTTATCATCAGATTCGGGTCCGCGATGAGGACATTCCGAAGACAGCATTCAGGACGCGTTATGGCCATTTTGAGTTTCACCTGCGGTCTTCATGCAGCTGATGAACGAGGTTTTCCGCCCATATCTGGATCAGTTTGTGGTAGTCTTCATCGATGACATTCTGATCTATTCGAGAACCCCTGAGGAGCACGAGCAGCATTTAGAGATTACCTTGCAGACCCTCCGTGCACACCAGTTGTATGCAAAGCTAGAGAAGTGCGAGTTCTGGCAGGAGGAGGTGAAGTTCCTCGATCACGTAGTGACGAGGGAGGGTGTCGCAGTGGACCCCTCGAAGGTTGAGGCAGTGAGTCAGTGGGGCCAGCCCACGACTGCGACAGAGATCCGTAGTTTCCTTGGTTTGGCGGGCTACTACCGGCGTTTTATTGAGGGCTTCTCTCGTATTGCAGCCCCGCTGACCAGGTTGACTCGGAAGGGCACAGAGTTTATTTGGAGTAACGCCTACGAGCGAGCATTTACGGAGTTGAAGGACCGTCTGACGTCCGCTCCTGTTCTCACTCTTCCCTTTGGGAGTGACGGCTTTATTGTATTCACTGATGCCTCGCATATCGGTTTGGGTGCTGTCCTGATGCAGTACGGGAGACCGGTGGCCTTTGCGTCTCGTCAGCTCAAGGTCCATGAGCTGAACTACCCTACACATGACTTAGAGCTGGCTGCAGTTGTCTTCGCACTGAAAGTGTGGAGGCACTACCTTTACGGGGTTAGGTTCGAGCTCTTCTCTGATCACAAGAGCTTGAAGTACCTCTTCTCACAGTCTGAGTTGAATATGAGACAGAGGCGCTGGATGGAGCTCTTGAAAGACTATGATTTTGACCTCCAGTACCACCCGAGCAAGGCGAACGTGGTAGCAGATGCCTCAGCCATCAGCCACGAGGCCTAGTGGCGCATATGATGATTCAGGAGTGGCGGATGCTTGAGGATATTGCTGCGTATGATTTTAAGTTCGGCCTACAGTCTTCCATTGTACATTTATCGAGCTTGTCGATTCAACCTTCTCTAGTCGCTAGGGTGATCGAGGCTCAGCAGGCTGATGAGTCATTGCAGAGTTATATGGCTGAGGCGGCATCTGAGGGTCAGACTGATTGGCAGATCGGTACAGATGGTGGACACTTCGCTTCAGAGGCCGATTATGTGTCCAGGATATTACAGAGTTACGCAGAGATCTTATGACTGAGGCACATCGATCGTGATTTTCTATCCACCCGGGCTCGACGAAGATGTACCGTGATATGAGGCGACAGTATTTTTGGGCGGGGATGAAGCGCCAGATCGCCAGTTTTGTGGCCGAGTGTGACACGTGCCAGCGTGTCAAGGCCTATCATCAGAGACCTCCTGGTCTATTGCAGTTGTTGAGCGTCCCGATGTGGAAGTGGGAGCACGTGTTGACCGATTATGAGTTTGCTGAGGACTCAGCGCGGTCATGACGCCATTTGGGTTGTTGTGGATCGTCTGACGAAGTCGGCACATTTCCTTGCGATGCGTGCGACTTGGTCTATGGACCGACTTGCGAGATTATTCATCGAGGAGATTGTGAGACTGCATGGCGTTCCAGTCTCGATCGTTTCTGACCGAGACTCGAGGTTCACGTCTCAGTTTTGGGGGAGCTTCCAGCGTGCGATGGGGACTGATTTGCAGCTCAGCACCGCGTATCATTCGCAGACCGATGGCTAGACCGAGAGGGTCAATCAGATACTTAAGGATATGGTTCGGGCCTGCGCGATTGACTTCGGGGGTAGCTGGGATGAGCATCTGCGACTGGCTAAGTTCGCATACAATAACAGCTATCAGGCAACCATCGGCATGGCTCCTTTTGAGGCACTATATGGCAGACCATGCAGATCACCGAGTTGTTGGACGAGGTTGGAGAGCGTCGTCTCCTAGGTCCCAAGCTTGTGCAGGAGACTTCAGAGGCTATTGACATCATCAGGCAGAGGATGCGCACAGCTCAGAGCCGACAGAAGAGTTCTACTGATCGTCGGCGTCGTCCCTTGGAGTTTGATGTAGGGGACCATGTGTATCTCAAGGTCTCGCCCATGAAGGGCGTAGTTCGATTTGGAGCGAAGGGCAAGCTTGCCCCGAGATTCATAGGACCTTTTGAGATCACTGGGCGCGTTAGCGCCGTGGCCTATCGGCTTGCCTTGCCATCACAGTTGTCTGGCGTCCACGACGTTTTTCACGTCTCCATGTTGAGGAAGTGTGGGTCAGAAATAGTTTCCGTCATTGATTGGCAGCCGCTGGAGGTTCGTGAGGACGCTTCTTACATTGAGCAGCCAGTCCGTATCCTTGATCGAAAGGAGCGACCCTGATTCATATGCCGACAACCCGAGTCGACTCAACCTGAGACCAATACCATAGCGACCGCGCCGTCGCCGCGGTTCCGATACCGTGAATCGCACACCGAGGCGATACCCTGGTCAAGAGTTATGGGCCAACGTTCGGTGCGAGAAAACGCCGCGCGTTGCGAAACCTAAGGGAATCTCTATGATGTGTCACATCAATCACATCAATCCCATCAATCAATCAATCCATCAAGCCATCACAAGTCAAGTACACATCACTTTCATCCCTTTTCCCAAGCAACCACAAAAGTCTCCCAAACCCATACCTCTCTTACATAAAAAGCCACAAAAGTCTTCACCACCCATACCTCTCTTACACAAAAGCCTCAAAAGTCAATACTTTCTTACACAACCATCATTCATCCATCCATCCATCTCTCTCTACATCACTCTCTCTCTTTCTCTCTTTCTCATTTCAAAAAAATCCCAAGCAACAAAGTTCCCACGTATGAAATTTTTCAAGCTCCCTAAACTCCAAGTGTGACCCACCTTCCTACCCCATCATCTCCCATCTTAACCCTCCATTCTTCATCTCATCCATTGAAGTTGAAGCCAAGGTGCCAAGGAACCCCTAGGAGCAAGAAGATCGGACGGTGGGTGCCTCTATAGGGTAGTTTCTCTTTGTTTTTATGATGGGCCAAGTGAGGCCCACCGATCCATGGTGTGGATCTCACTTGGGACCCTAAGATGTGGCCGATGGACCACTTGGATCATCATGATCATTCCATGATGGGGCCATTCTCCATGGACCCCATCATGATGTTTATTTTCTTTAGAAAGGTCATCTAGACCATCCATATTGGTGGGGAAAGGATCCCCACCGTTGATCTTCAGTTTTGATGGTCACATGTGCAAAATGACCCACTTGATGTATGATTTCACGTAAGGGAGGGCCCATAATGTCGGGGTCCCTCCATCACAAGCCGTGTCCCACTCTCCATGTCTCTCTCTCTCTCTTTCATTCCTTTTATTTTATTTTATTTTATTTTATTTTTATGCAAGGGTTGTGTGGCCCACTTGAATGGACCTCACCTTGAGGTATTTATTTGGTCCAAGAGTCCTTCAAGTGAGGCCCACCTTGCATGTTGTACCCCCATCATCCATTAGTGGTGGCCCACTTCAAAAGGGCCCACCACCATGTGCATTTTAAAAGGAGTTCAGTGTCCAGCATCTGGGACGCTGGACGTCCCTGTTCAAAAACAAAAAAAAAAAGAAAAAGAAAAGGAAAGGGACTTTTTGGTGGCCCACTCGCTTAGGCCCCACCTTGATGTATATATTCGATCCAAGCCGTCCATCCTCTTGCCCACATAGTTTTAACCGTCAAATAAAAGAATGGGACTGATCTGAATATCTTGTGGGCCATAGCAAGGGAAACATTGGCGGTTACCATTCAACAATTTTCTGGTGTTTGTATGCACCTAAAAAAAATGAACTTTGGACTCATTTCGATTGTTACGGGCTACAGAATGCAATGGCTAGGGCGGATTGCATTTTTGCTGGCCCCACGTGCGAAAAACCCCGGGAAACGGGTTTTTCCCTTTTTTGTAAAACCCAATGGCAGAGGCCTTGCCTCTGCCTCTGACAGCGAGCAGCCGTGGAGACGGCGGGTGGCGTCCAGCAAGGGACCCACGGCTCCAGCCGTGGGCCCCACCTTGATGTTTGTATGCCATCTAAGCCGTTCATGAGGTGGGCCCCCTTCTCAGGTGGGTCCCCTCCAAGTTTCGGCCCAATCCAAAACTCAGGTGGCCCGCACCACTTGAAACAGTGGAATCAAATGTCTACCTTTGAAATCTTTTTGGAGCCCACAGAAGTATTGGATCAAGCTGAAATTTATGTTTTCCCTTCATCCTGGTCAGAGTGACCTTGTGAACAGTTTGGATGCCAAACAAATGTTGCTGGGTGGGCTCCACATGGGACCCACATTGATGTATGTGTCAAGTCCACCGTCCAGCGGACGGTGGCACCCCCCACGGTGGCACCCACCTGATGTTTGTGTGGCCTCCACCGTCCAGCGAACGGTGGGGCCCTGGGTGATGTATGTGCCTTACCCGCACTGTCCACTGGGCAGTGGGACCCACCATGATGCGTGTAATGCATCCAGACCGTCCATCCACTTGTATAGATCATTTTAAGGCCTATGAGAAATGCCCATTTGATTTGTAAAGGCCTATGGGCTAGGCCCATTTGATTTGTGAAATGCTTATGAGTTAGGCCCATTCGATTCATTTAAGGCCTAAGAACTTCGGCCCACTTGATATGTAAAGCCCATGAGCTTAGGCTCACTTGATATTTAATGCCTATGGGTTTAGGCCCACTTGATATGTTTCAAGTCCATGGGACTAGGCCCATTTGATATACTTCAAGGCCCATGAAATTGGACCCAATTGTTGCAATCTTAAAACCCATGGAAGTGGAACCATTTGATATATTGTAAGGCCCATGGGACTAAACCCATTTGATGATGAAAGGGGTCCATGGAATTAGCCGCATTGGACTTATTTGAGACCCATGAGTTAGGCCCATTTTATTTGATTAAGGCCTAGGGGTTTAGGCCCATTTGACTCATGTTAGGTCTATGGGTTGAGGCCCACTTGATCTACATGTGGGATCCCAATTGGTGTGGTCCATTGGTCACATACTAGACTCATGAGACTATGCTCATTTGATGCAATCCAAAACCCACGGGTTTTGACCCATTGCAATGCACATAAGACCAATTGGTGTGGCGCATTTATGTGGCCCATCTGATGAATAAAAGGCCCATAGGATATGGCCCATTTGATATATATAAGAAAAGCCCAATGGGATGAACCTAAGGTCCATTGTAATGTGTAATCCCAATACGGATTATGTAGCGATGTTTAAGAAGGTCGTGCCTGGGAAACAATGTTGGTTTGACGTCCACATTGCGAGTGTAATGCTGGTTGAATGTCTACATTACGACTCTCCTTAGGGCCCATTACTGGGCCATACTTATTGTGTATAGGCCGTCTAGGTCCATCTGCATTATAAGATAGTTCATTTTATTATAACATGTTTAGTGCAGTTTCATGACTCATGATCATACGCATCATATGTATGCTTGACGTGAGAATTGTCTGATCATAGCATTTGCCTTAGGGCAGGTTGTTTATGGGCTCCCGGTTAGGCGGTGTTTCCCTACATGGGCGCACGATATGCGCAGGATATTGTTGCATGACTGGATAGCGTGAATCATGCATTTTGTACTTGTGTGACATGGTTATTGTACGCCCTAGCGACATCAGGGCCGTAGCCTCCACAGACGCATCGTGGCTGGTAGGATTGGAGACCGAAAATCTTATTTTACATGGGGTGTTATTGATATCCCTGGGTGAAAGTCCCTAAACCCTTATGGTACCAAGAGGTTGCTCCAATGTAAGACTCGTATCTTGGTCATTACCGTTCCACAGACTTCCGCGGTCTTACCGATCGAATTTCGGCAACCTTCGACCCTTAAATGATATTGACGCGCGACCCTGATCCATATACCGACAACCCGAGTCGACTCAACCCGAGACCAATACCATAGCGACCGTGCCATCGTTGCGGTTTCGATGCTGCAACTCGCGTGCCGAGGCGATACCCTGGTCAAGAGATATGAGCCAAACGTTCGGTGCGAGAAAACGCAGCGCGTTGCGAAAACTAAGGGAATCTCTACGATGTGTCATATCAATCACATTAATCTCATCAATCAATTAATCTGTCAAGCCATCACAAGTCAAGTACACATCACTTTCATCCCTTTTCCCAAGCAACCACAAAAGTCTCCCAAAACCATACCTCTCTTACACAAAAAGCTACAAAAGTCAAGCTTTTCTTACACCACCCATACCTCTCTTACACAAAAGCCTCAAAAGTCAAGCCTTTCCTTACACAAACATCATTCATTCATCCATCACTCTCTCTCTCTCCCTTTACATCACTCTCTCTCTTTCTCTCTTTCTCATTTCAAAATTTCCAAGCAACAAAAAAATTCCAAGAGCCCATACGTATGGAATTCTCCCTCTCTTCCTAAACTCCAAGTGGCCCACCTCTTCATCCCAAGATCTCCCATCTCAACCCTCCATTCCTCATCTTAACCGTTGAAAACCAAGTTAAGGTGCCAAGGAACCTCTAGGAGCAAGAAGATCGGACGGTGGGTGCTAGATCATTCTAGTTTTTCTTATTTTTATGATGTGCCAATTGAGGCCCACCGATCAATGGTGTGGATCTCACTTAGGACCCTAAAATGTTTGGATCATCATGATTGTTCCATGATGGGGCCATTCTCCATGGACCCCATCATGATGTTTATTTCATTTAGATAGGTCATCTAGACCATCCATATCGGTGGGGAATGGATCTCCACCGTTGATTTACATTTTTGACGGTCCCATGTTCAAAGGGATCCGTTTATTGTATGAATCATTACAAGGGAGGGCCCATAATGTCGGGGTCCCTCCATCACAAGCCGTGTCCCACTCTCCATGTCTCTCTCTCTCTCTTTTATTGCTTTTATTTTAATTTATTTTATTTTATTTTATTTTTTATGCTATAGGATTGTGGCCCACTTGAATGGATCCCACCTTGATGTAATTATTTTTATTCAAGTGGGGCCCACCTTAAACGTTAAACCCATGTCACCCATCATGTGGTGGCCCACTTCATTAGGGCCCACCATTTCCAAAAAATATATATATAATAAACCGTCCAGCGTCTGGGACACTGGACGTTTCAGAGGAAAGAAGAAAAAGGAAGAAAGAAAAAGAGGGTTTTTGGTGGCCCACTTGCATAGGCCCCACCCTGATGTATTGCTCTAATCCAAGCCATCCATTCCTTTCACCATCTCATTTTAGGCGTTGAGCCAGAAAATGAGATTGAACGGAGCACCTGGTGGGCCATAGCATCAAAGATCGCACCCTCACCATTCAAACTCTATTTTCTTATTTTATTTCACTTCCAAGCATCAAAAAAAATTTGAACTCTGGACTCATTTCGACTATTGCAGGCCACTGAACGCAATGGCCGGAGCGGATTTCATTTTAGGGGGCCCCACACGTGAAAAATCCTGGAAAAACAGTTTTTCCCAAAAATTAGAAATTCAAGATGCAGAGCCTTTGCCTCTACCTCCTGTGTCAGCGGGCAGCGTCTGCACGCAGGCGCATGCAGGCCTTGTAACGGACGGACGTAGGGGGGCCCACGGTCCTGCGTGTGGGCCCCACCATAATGTTTATTTGTCATCCAACTTGCTCATGAGGTGGGCTACCCCAGTGGTGGGCCCCCCTCCAAAAATGAAACAGATCCAAAACTCAAGTGGCCCACACCATGTGAAACAGTGTGAATTGAATTTTACCATTGAAAAGTTTTTGGGGCCCACAGAAGTATTGGATCAAGCTGAAATTTATGTTTTCCCTTCATCCAGGTCCAAGTGACCTCGTGAACGGGTTAGATTTCAAATAAACATTACGGGGTGGGCCCCACTTAGGACCCACAAAGATGTATGTGCCAAGTCCACCGTCCAGATGGACGGTGGCACCCCCACGGCTGCACCCACCTTCTGTTCGTGTGGCCTCCACCATCCAGCGGACGGTGGGGCCCCTTTGTGATGTATGTGATCGATCCACACTGTCCACTGGGCAGTGGGACCTGCCATGATGCATGTGATGCATCTAGACCGCCCATCCGCTTGGTGAGATAATTTAAAGCATGAGTGGCTGATCGGGTGGGCCACTCATGTATGAGTTAGGTCCATTTGACTTGTAACAGGCCTGTGGGCTAGGCCCATTTGAATTTCAAAAGGGCTATGGGCTAGGCTCATTTGGTTTATGAAATGCTTATGGGCTAGGCCATTGGATTCATTTTAGGCCTAGAGCTTAGGCCCATTTGATGTGTTGCAAGTCCATGGGACTAGGCCCATTTGATGTACTTCAAGGCCCATGTAATTGGACCCTTTTGTTGAAATTTAAAGCCCATGAAAGTAGGCCATTTGATATATTGTAAGGCCCATGGGACTAAACCCATTTGATTATAAAAGGGTCCATGGGATTAGGCCCACTTTGATATGCATGCAAGCTCATGGATTAGGCCATTTGAATTGTTTAAGGCCTAGGGATTTAGGCCCATTCGACTCATATAAGGCCTCTGGGTTGAGGCCCATTTGATATACATTTGGGGCCCAATTGGTGTAGCCCATTGGTCATATATTAGACTCATGAGACTACGCTCATTTGATGCAATCCAAGGCCCACGGGTTTGACCCATTGCAATGCACATAAGACCCATTGGTGTGGCCCATTTATGTGGCCCATCTGATGAATAAAAGGCCCATAGGATAAGGCCCATTTGATATATATGTAAGGTCCAATGGGGATAACCAACGGTCCATTGCAATGTGTAAATCCATTACAGATTAAGTACTGACGTTTACAAAGATCGTGCCTTGGGAGCAATGTTGGTTTGACGTCCACATTGCGAGTGTAATGCTGGTTGGATGTCCACATTACGACTCTCCTTAGGGCCCATTACTGGGCCGTACCTATTGTGTGTAGGCCATCCAGGTCCATCTATATTGTAAGATAGTTCATTTTATTATAACATGTTTAGTAGAGTTCATGACTCATGATCATAAGCATCATATGTATGCTTGACGTGAGAATTGTCTGATCATAGCATTTGCCTTCGGGCAGGTTGTTTATGGGCTCCTGGTTAGGCGGTGTTGCCCTACATGAGCGCACGATATGCACAGGATTTGATGCATGACTGGATAGCGTGAATCATGCATATCGCATTTGTATGACATGGATATTATACGCCCTAGTGACATCGGGGTCGTAACTTCCACAGATGTATCGTGGTTGGAGGATTGGATACCGAAAATCTTGTTCTACATGGGGTACTATAGATATCCCTAGGTGAAAGTCCCTAAACCCTTATGGTACCAAGAGGTTGCTACAACGTCTAGACCGAGTGGGTAGATGAGCGTTGAGTGCCGATTACCAGACGGTTACGCTCTCCACTGTGTCGTGGTCAGTTGGAAGGGGGTGCGGCCTTACCCGCCCGAGAGTAGGGGGCAATGCTAGGCTAAGTTTGACCAGCTCAAGGAATGGGTCCGCCATCGACGAGTCACCCCCGATATTGGCAGACGGATAGTGAGGTCTTTTCCACTTACCTTATTGCGCGCGATGTGGCGGCAATCTGGCTTAGATGTACTAGACCCCGGTGATATTCCATATTTGAGCTGTATTGATGTGTGGACATAGATGAAAATCTGTATGCTTGAGTTGCATTGCACATCGCATGGCCTTGGGATGGCCGATACCATTCATATCTTGCATCGCATTAGCCTTGGTACGGCTCATGATATTATAGATCCATCTGCATATTCCGCTTTACTCTGACATTGTATGTTCATATTACTACCTTGCGCACATACTTTCACCACCCTCTAAGCTTTCTGTAAGCTTATGCACGACCATTGCATGCAGGTGACGTTGGTTCGCAGCAGCGCTTAGGACGGAGCACGTTGCAGAGCGTTTTGGAGTTTTTATTATTTACCATTGTATTTCCCTTTATGCTCATTGTACTTGTAAAGTTTTTGATCATAGTGGAAATGTAATGGATTTTTTGGTTGTTGTTTGTGGGTTATGCCTTTGGTTATGCTTATTATGAATCAAACTGACATTGAAAATCCTCCTCGTAGTATCCCAGGATCGGAACCTGGCGAATGGGAGCTAGGAGCCGAGAATGGGGTTCTACGGAGGCTGTCGGCGCCGGATTCGGCGATCGAGAATTTTGTGAGCCCGGTTTCTAAGTTTGTGGCGTGACACTTGGTGTCATTGAATTGCTATCCTAGATCTAGATTTATGTGATTTCGCAGCTCAAAATCCCCAACAAGTGGTATCAAAGCTATCGTTGGGGCACAGATCTGAATCTGAGGGATTAGTAATAATGGTGAGCACTAGGTATGAGATTGAGAAGTACTCAGAGAAAAATGATTTTGAGTTATGAAAAATTAAGATGATGAGTTCTTTAATCAAGCAAGGTGAAGATGGTGGTCTTGAGGAGCGGAAGTCTACTATGATTGATGACGAGTGGAATGCTCTTGATAAGAAGGCTTTATCATCGATCTGTTTATGTCTCACGGATGAGGTTCTCTATAATGTCATGAGGGAGAAAACTGCGGCTATGTTATGGGCGAAGTTAGAGTATGTCTATGTAAAAAAATCCTCTAAAAATCACCTGCACTTGAAGCGACAGTGGTATAATTTCAAGATGGCAAAAGGTGAAGATCTGGAGGCTCACGTCAACAACTTTAATAAATTAGTTTACAAATTACTGGATATGGAGGAAGTAATGAAAGATGAAGAATAAGCATGTATGTTACTGAATTATCTTCCAGCGTCTTATGAGTCATTCAAGGACATTATGTGTAGCATGAATAAAATCCTGAGTATTGACACCGTTATCTCAGCCCTTCAAGGGAAGGCTATGAGACAGTTGAACAGTGACATGGGGACATCTTCTGATGCACTATTTACAGTGGATAAGAATTCTGGACAAGGTACAGGTTCTTCAGGTTTTAGATCCAAATCCAAGAGCAAAGGCAAAAGAAAGGTAAAGTGTTGAAACTGTGGGAAGGAAGGATGTGTGAAGAAGGATTGTGAAAATTATAAATTGAAGAGGGAAGATTCTGAGGCTTCATGCAGGAAGGCCAACGCTGCCACGTTAGATGGATGCGATGGTGATGTTTTATCTATGTCTTCGCTCAAACGCCCATACGAAGATCGTAAGGACGAGTGGATGGTAGACATAGGGGCATCTTTTCACATGACTCCTCATCAGAGTTGGTTCACCAGCTATAGGGAGTGCAATGGTGGGCAGATATTTATGGGCAATGACATTACCTGTAATGTTGTGGCTGTTGGTTCGATGCGCATCAGGATGTTTGATGGGGTGGACCTTACCTCGACGGATGTGAGGCACGTTCCTAATTTGAAGCGGAATCTGATTTCTCTTGGTGTGCTTGAGGTAAAAGGATGTAAGTACACAGGTATTGATGATGCTCTTAAAGTATCTAAGAGGGCACGGGTAATCATGAAAGCGCAACGACTCGGTAATTTATACAGGTTGATCGGGAGCACTTCAAAAGGTGGAGCTACAATGGATATAGCGGATTCCACCTCTGCACGTGTGTGGCATGTTGGGCATGGCCACATGAGCGGGCAGGGCAGGAAGGCTGAGACATGCAGACAGGGATACAGAGCAGGTGGAGCAGCCACCTGTGAGAAGAATCACACGACATGATCGCAGGATATCGGTGAGGTACATGGACGAGTCCAATATCACAGGGGATTCATCTTCTATTTAAAGGGCACTAGATAAGCCTGGTGCTGAGAAGTGAAAGGTGACTATGAGCGATGTGATGGATTGGTTGTACTAGACCGACATATGAGAGCGGGTGGAGCTTCCAGTGAACGGAAAGCAGTTAGATGCAGGTGGATCTTCAGGAGGATACAACATAGATACAAGGCGATATTAGTAGCGAAGGGTTATGCTCAGAGAGAAAGGATCAGCTTCTCAGAAATATTCGCGCCGACGTTATAGCAGGTGTCTATTAGATCTGTGATTGACACTGGTTGGCTAATGTGATCTTGAGATAGAAAGATGGATGCAGAGTCTATACTTCTATAAAGAAAAGTGAAAAGCAGATCTACATAAAGCAATTAAAGCGGTTCGAAGTTAAAGGGGCTGAGAAAAGACTTTGCAGGAGGTCGTGGTTCGACCTATCACCAGGTAGTGGTTTGATTCCTTCATGGATGAAGGATCGGGAGGCTGCAAAGATGGTTCTCGACATTGAGACTGAAAGAGAAGTAAACTTTGGTAATCATAGTAGGAATACCTTATGTCTAGGTATTGATCACCAAGTAAATCTAGAGAGTGTTCCTTACACGTCTCTCCTCAAGTTTTCCTCAGGACCTGTCTCAAAATAGATGAGGAAAAGCAAGATATCTCATGAGTCTTATTCGAATGCGGTTGACAGTGTATGCCATGGTCTGGATTAGACCAGTTATTTCATAGGCTATCAGTGTTGTGAGCAAGTACCCCGGCAAGCAATATTGGGTAGCGGTGAGATAGTAAGAAGACTACGTCTTTCCTTTTGAGAAGATAGGAGCAAAGGTGGTTGAGCTTATGGATTTTGATCCGGCAGACATGCTCACCTTGATCGTTCCTACAGAGAAGTTCAAGTTTTTTGTAACTTCTCTGGGCTTGTTAATGGCGTAAAAGAAAGACAGAGTGTGCACAAGAAGCTATGATGTGATACAGAAATAAGAGACGAGATCAAGAAGCTACACAGTTCAAGATTGAAGACACGGTGGAGATTATTGAGATATGTCTTAAATTTGAACGTGCACGACCAGTCGTGGGTCAGGTTTGACCGATCGTGAGAGCGGCTCGATTAGTCGTAAGAGTTGCTTGATTGGTCGTGGCTTGCACGACTTGAAGTCCAGCGAGCTTAGTTTTTTAATGTCCGGGATTCACGACCGGTCAAAGGGATGGCTCGACCAGTCGAAGGGGTCCCACGACCGGTCATAGACTCGGCTTGACTAGTCGTAGTTACACATTCGTTTCTGGATTGATGCGGACTGTGGAAATTTGAGTCGGTCTTTCGGAAGGTGCGAAAGGAAGTTACCTAAACTATAAATAGGGGTCCCTAGAGTTTTTTTAGGAAAATAATTCTAAGGCTTTCTATAGGGGTTCTAGGAAAATTAAAGGGTATAGCAAAGTTGAGATTCGAGATTGTTCGAATCGGGTAAGTCCTCTCACTTTGTAATTTCTATTTTCATAGTGGAGATTTGTTGCTTTGTACCATGGTTTTTTTCCGAAAGGGTTTTCCATGTTAAATCTATGTGTTCTCTTGTATGTGCTTGGTGTCATTGAATTGCTATCCTAGATCTAGATCTGTGTGATTCCGCTAGTTAAAATCCCCAATAGAGGATTAGTCATTCGAATGGATTCTTTTCGTCTAACATTCAAAACCCTTTCTTCACTAGTGATAGTTGGCTTTATATTTCTTAATAGAACAAAGATGAACATAAATCTAAAAAACATTAATTTTATTAATCTAGATTTGAAACTCAGTACGATTAGTAAATAAATAAAATAGAAAAACAAATGAAAGATAATACCTACAATCACCTATGTGGACAAACAATTAAGATGGATTGGTCAGCATGATGTGAACAGAGTGCGATTTTCTAAGTACATACTTGATTAATCAGGAATAAGCCACATATATGTATCATACTTTTAAGCATATTACAGTGATGGCGCTAAATGGTAGCAATTTCAATCTAACCAAACCTTAAACGTTCTGCAACATAATTGGATAGAAGTGGAGGAAGTAAAAACTAAAATAAAAAAAACATTGTACTATATAGATTGATTGTGATTGGCGTGGGCTTAAAGCTCTTCATCACATGCTACTTTTATAGCTTTGAGAGGCAGTAAAACCCTCATCAAGTTTCTTTATTGAACTACGATTTTTGACAAATATGGTGCACAATTTTTCTCTGATCATCCCAACCTAGCCTAAGAGACATTTGGGGGTCATAAAGCATTTTCAGATCTCTTGCCAGTATGACTGCAGAAATCCATGGATCCCATAGGATCAGTCTTGCTAGACTCAGATTGATCACGGATTCAATATTGGTTCCCATCTACTCTGATAATGATCTGCTTCTTGAATATTGATAATCACCGTAAGAGCACCGATCATCTCTAGAAAAATCTCCCATTTTAGAAGGATTGTGTGAGATTGCCTTGCCAATCATATCTGGATTTGTGATAAGATCCATGTCTTAATGGGTCTTTTATAGCCATGTTTAACACATTGTCTGATCAGTTACACAAGTCACACGTATTAGGGCTACGTGTCATTCATCATGGCATTTTATCCATAGATGTGTGTATGGCTTTGCACCATTTTGCAAGTGACGTAGCACTGAAGAAGGTGGGATAAAAGATATTCTCGAGGCATGAATAAGATTCCGCATGTAGTATTGACACGTAGTGGTATCACGTAGATGTGCCAAAAATGAGTGTAAATAAGTTTCATATTTAATAAAGACAACTCACTATTTTACATTTTTACCATTCATTTGATAAACAATAATTGGATAGTTAGGATTGCTTTGATCGGTATGATTTTAAAGCTATGCTCCATCCACAATCCGTCCCATGACTTTGGACTATCCATTTTATAAACACCAATTGGATGGCGCTCGGATTGCTTTGATTGGTATGATCTATCCCAAAACTTGGGAAGCTCTTGATAGTGTAGACACCCTGCACTAGACAAATCAAATCGTCAGCTGGTGATTAGCTGACGGACAATTGGCGTCGCAAATCCCATACCTCGAGAATTCTGAAAGATTTTGCATGTAAATGGACTATCAAGTGTCCGTCAACTAGCAGCAGGTCGACGACTTCCTGGCTTATATAAACACCATTTGCCCCCTGTTCAATAGAGGCAGAAATGGTAAAAGGAATCGTGTAGAAGTTTTTTAATTTTTCTTGGCTTCCATTCCCTAACAACTAGGGGGTTCTATTACCTAGGATCTGCTTCAAATAATCATACATATGCCTATGTTCTACCTTAGCCAACAACAACGAGGCCAACCTTGTCACACCAAGAGTAGAGTTGGGATTAGGGACGTCCAACTATCTCTTTTCTGACTCAAGAAAATGGTGTTCGACTTCCTGTTCTCTCTCTCATACCTTAATTAAGCTCAGAGTGTGGTCCATTATGCACATTCCATCACAAGTTAACCCTACTTCCTGTTCATTCTTCTTTACTGCATTTACTTTTTATTGTTTTGTTTTATTATGTTCGCCTGCTTAGGGCCTGGACGCTATGAAGTAAGGTTAGGATCTTTTATCTTTCCCGCCTATTTATTTATTATTCTGTTTGTCTAACCATTTTCTTTTGACTTTGTGAAACAAGGTTAAGATCTTTTATCTTTCTTGCATGTTTATTTTTTATTCTGTTCGCCTGCCTATTGTCTTTTAACTTCGTGGGGTAAGTCTAAGATTTTCTTACTTTTTCCTTTTTGCTTGCCCGGCCTTCTTATAGGGTTATGTGTATAATGGCCATATGACTAACTTTTCTTGCAAATATATGATTTTCCTGAAAATTGTACGTCCCTTAAAGTGGAGACCGTACACGAGTGCGAGCAAGAGAAGGTGCCTAACCTCATTTTCTCTCATAATTGAGACCCTTACCTAGATTTTCAAGATCTCAAGCCAATCACGAGAGTCATTCGGGTCGAAGGATTTTTATGACTTTTTGGCCTTACTAGGTGAGTTTATGCCTTTGGTCGATCGTGAACCATTGCCTCACCAATGGGCTAGTGGTACAACATTTTCAAATGAGTGTTCTAGCGACCTTAGAAAGGTATTGCACGGCCAAAAAAGTTAAAACGTAGTAAACAAACCATATACATAGGGTTGTATTCACTCCAAAAAGATCAACCATACATAACAATGAAAACACCATCCCGTGAAAGATAAATTTCCACTGCGCATTGCATATTCACCATTGCATGCACGCATGTTGGGGAAGGGCATTCATAAATAGCTATACATTTGTGACACATGCAGGGAGTATAGATCACCACCATTTTTTTAAATGATGATTAACTATTATGGGATTTATGTACAATAGAAGAATTGGACAATCGGCAACCTAAGAAGAAAAATACAATTGTGCGTGGGCTTTAAGGTCGATAATAACTTAGCTGGATTCATATTAGACAGTGATCCCTCCTGTGCAGATGTCGGCACTGGTTCGTGCTGGTAAAGTTATGTGGGCCCACCATGATGTATATGCTTTATCTATACCATCCATCCATTTTTCCAGCTCATTTTAGGGCATGAGGCAAATCCAAATCTCAGGTGGACCGTACCAAAAGACACAGTGGTGATTGACCACCCACTATTAAAAACTTCTTAGGGGCCACAAAAGTTTTGGATCAAGATGATATTTGTGTCTTCCCTTCCAGGTTTGTGTGACTTAACCAACAGGTTGGATGGTGAATAAACATTACAATGAACCCTAGGAAGTTTTTAATTGTGGGTGTTCAATCACCATTATTTCCTATGGTGTCACCCACTTGAGATTTGGATCTGCCTTTATTTTTGGTCATGCCCTAAAATGAGCTAGAAAAATGGATGGATGGTGTGGATAAAACATATACATCATGGTGAAACCCACAGATTGATGACCACTACCAACATGGAACTGGAAGGGTCATTATCAAATCCGAGTCCAGTTGTGCCCATAGTCTGTAATCCAAGCCATTGATATGTTCAGCCTTACTGCCGATGGATGATGTTGGGAGAATTTTTCACAAAAGATGATCCTTCGCCAGAAATTTCATGTTCTTCAAATAGATGGTCAATATAGAAATACAACAAAACCTGAGATTTATTTGGATAAAGGCCCAAATTGGTGGCTGGGTTGTTGTGACTGGGATTCTTTTCTGCATGGTATAGGGCCCAGTAGACCAATTGTTTGGAACAAGTAATTCTCTGTACGGAAACTTTAAGGCATGTAAATTACCCATACCAGGACCACCCCTATGTGTGAGTGCCATCCAACCTGTCTATTAGATGTGCCCCAAATATTAAGCCTGGGCTTAAAACTCCATCCTGATTTACAACGAAAGTGGGCCACATGGGTTTATGCTCACCATAGAAACAACCACATGGAAGGTAAGCCTGAACACATATTCCCTACCAAAATTAATTAAAAGATACAACAAAACTAATACATTCCAGGATTTAAATTTTGAGAATTTGATAATCTCAAATTATAGATTTATCATTAACGTGAAAAGGAAGGAATGAAGCCGAAAATATTACGAACAAGTTAAAGAACATGTGGTCACGCTTTCCTTAAAGTGTTATTCGCTCATTCTTAAAGTAATTGAGATGGTTGATAAGTTGCAGGAAAATGGATTCTAAGATATACAATGAGCCTGTGTGTGGTTCTGCGTTTAGCAAGCAAGAAGAAATAACTAGTAAAACTTTATAAACACAATTTGCTACAGATGAAAACTTAAAGAAAAATTCTCAAATAAAAAAGAAAGATAGAAAACAAATTTTAGCTCTGCCAGATTAGACCACTACACTGGTTTAGTTCTTTTGGACTTGCTGGCTTAGGTTTATAGTAAACCTGCTAGCTTGATTAGAGAACACTTGGAGCTTTACTGGTTCATATGGGAGAATAAGTAGAATGATTTGTGATGTTTGTGATGTTGAAATGAACCAAGCTTAGTTTATATAGTCAAGGATAGCTGGACGTTTTGGTCAAAGGTCATAACTGCAATTGATTGTTTCTCACTTTTTGAGAGAAACTAGCTATTATTTGGCAATTTTTTACTGTTTTTCATGTGAAAAAATCAGTTGCATACTAGTCGTTTATGACTGTTGTGCTATCTACATGCAATAGTTTCTATATGGTCTAATTTATTACTGCATTAGCAGTTTCACCGGGCATCTTAAACAGCTAGTTTTATCCCCTATATAACATAGATAAGTCTCTCTCAGACCTCTTATCCATAGAACTTCGAATCCAACCATATAACCCATCTCTCTTAGCCATTGTCGCATCGCGACTTACACCTGTCTCACGCTGGTTCATGTAAAGTTGCGAGGGAGTGACTCATCTGCGATATGATGCCTATGTGCGAAGTGAAAGTGTGCCACTAGCACCTCTACATCCACACTGCCTCACATGTCCACGCCCTAGCATCGAGCCTAAGCCCAAGACCGTGATCTTGATCGAGCCCATGCCTGCGTGTATGTGCGCGTGCGTATATTGCGGTGCTTTGCACTGAAACACACAAGTCTTAGTTGTAACGCCTTGAAAATCGGGGGTCGAACGGGAGCCGGACTCCCGAGTTTCAAAACATCACTTATGCAACATATACGATGATGATTGAATGTTGTCTATATAAGTACATTAAACATGAGTGGGATTACACTAAATAGCAGAGCATACTCTAGAGGCAGTTAAGTAACGCAAGCAGAAGATTAAAAGATGTATAAAAGCATCCATGGAACACGTGATCCATAACCAGTCTCCAGAATATGAATACATTACCAGGTCGAATGATTACATGTATTAGTTTTAAAAAAATACAAAATGTCAAGATAAACCCTGTAGCCCTCATCGATCCTGACGGTCTAAGTGAATCCGCGAGAGAACTTCATATACGAGAATTCCTCCTCGTCATCAAGGAAGTTAGGCTCCGCCTCACACGTCACGTCGCCATCTGCAGTTAAGACAGAGTCTGGTTAGTGTGAAAATACCATCCCAAAATGTGGGAGTGAGTGATCAACTCAGTGGAACAATAAAGTAAAGGTTAACATATTATCAATTCAATCAAGCAGTAATGATAATACAATACAACAATCAGGTCCTAAGTACTCTTGTTAATGCAAGAATGATATGAAATAATAATGCATGCCCTCGTCTATACTCCCTCTGTAACGACCTGAAAAATTTCGTACAGAGACCCGAGTACTAACTCAGGCAGAAATCCCTCAGGACTAAATCCGAGAATTAACTAAGTGCTAACCTAAATTACCTATAAAATTAGCACTAATCACTTTATATATGATCTGCAAGACTCAAAACCTGTAGAATCATTAACGATATAGTACCCTAAAATCTAGGATCCAACTCTAAACCCAGTTGCTCTTGGGAGCACTTTGAAACTTTGTATCGGACCTGGACCGCACGTCGAAAGTCCGACAGCAATGAACTTAAACGATTATGACCGCCTACTTGGACTTGACAATCACCTCAAAATTTGAGTCCAAGCGATATCCTGAGACTGTTTCCTTGAGTCCGGAGTGAAGAGTGTGAAAAAGTGAAGATTTTTAAGAAATTAAAAATGAATTTAAGTAATCTGAGTCCTGTCGCTTGCGCGCCATTTATAAGCATTCTGACCATTGGATTTTAACTCAAATTCACCTTTGGATCAGGGAAGATGACCCACACATGTCAAATTACTTGTGGCCCTGATCGAGTTTCGGTGACCGTTGAACTGAAACTGGTCCGCCATGGTCGATCTGGAAATCCGATCGAACTAAAAACTTAACTTGATCAAGATCTAGCATCTATGAGCTTAAGTCCGACCGCATTCAGCAAAAGGACTTCCAGAACTGCTCCATTGGATCAGAACAAGGCCGATTTGGATATAACCTAAGTGTACCTTGGCCATGAGACTATTTTAGTGAGTTTTGGGCCTATATAAGGGCCTGAAACCCTCACCCTCTCTTACCATAAGAATTTCCTATAACCCTAAGAAAGAGGAGAAAGTAAAGAGAGAGAAAGTGAGGGAGTGGTGGGAGCTACTCTTGGGATTCAATTCCCGTTACTCCACGTTCTTATATATCGTTAATGCATCGCTATTCCGGTGATTTCAAATACACTATTGGGTAAGAAAACCTAACCCCAATCAGTTCTAGGGTTTCAATTAGTTAAAGTGATGTAATAACTAACCTATTTCATGTAATAGGTTACCGTTGGGCCGTAGACGAAGTGTGAGTGAATGAACTGAATTTGTTACGCGTTTATCGGCGTAAGTGCGGATTATAGATGTATAAATTATGGTTTTCAAAGCTTTCAATGTCAGATAATGATTTATTCCTGACATGGATGCTATTACACATGCCAAATGCGTTATCCGTGCTATTTTACGAATATGTATAGTCTATGTTGTAAATACAGTATTCCATGTGTTTGTTAAAATGTTTGTATGCATATAAAATCTGATGATATGATTGCCATGATTTACTATTGTTAGAACATGCTTGTTATGTATGCAACAACTCCTTAGTAAAAGGATTTGCCCAAATATGCAATATGCCCAACATACATAATGTACGTTGATTACTGTAGTCTAAGTGTTTGTGTAAACGCCTGAACGGTTTGGAAATTGTTAGAGTATGGTTTTTAAGGGTATTCAGATATGAATCTTAATCACCTTACTTGAATGTACGACTTCCTCTATGAAATGTTTAGCCTATTTTATTCATGTTAACTGTGTGTATGATTTTCTCCATGTACTGGATTCATGTTTGAGTTATATTTCATAACATGTTCATATGAATGTAGAGTTTATATCAAATGTCTATTATTGCGATTGTACGTGATTGGGACTATATTATAGTCCAGGTAATCGGTAACAGGCTTTGAGTTCATGGCTGAGACTCATTCGTCATGTAAGACGTGTTTGACAAATCCGAGCCATACTAGAGTTGTCAGCAGTGGTTTGGCCACACAGAGTGCTTATGCATTCCATGTCGATCAATTCAACGTGCGATCATGCAAGTCGAGCTCGTCAAGTAACTCAATTGACCCAATATTTGTTCACCATGTATGGACACTCCTGTTTGAATCTAGGGTACCAAACTTACCAGTGAAATCCCGTCAACCTTAATACCTCGATCTGCTAAGACTCATGAGCCGGACATGGTGGTATGAGACACCGTGGTCAAGCTGTCGACCTACATTGGGGCGACGAGCCTCCCCGTAGTGACCAGTGAGCAACCTAGACTCGTGAGCTGATTATAGTGGTATGGGACACTATATTCGTGTTGTTGGCCTACATTGATTGGTGACGAGCCCTTTATAGTGACCTTGAGTATACCTTGATACTGCATTGAGGCAACGAGCCTTATTGTAGTAACTAGGGTATAACTAGGCATGCATTGATTGGTGACGAGCCCTTTGTGGTGACCTAAAACCATAACATCGTATGAGATTATCTAGAACTGACGACCCTAGAAGGGATCATTGTTTGGGAATTGATATAAGGAAGGTGCCTTAGCTTTTCAATCTTGCTGTATGAAAAGGACTAATAATAACTCGATAATCATTCTCATAACATCGTACTGCATGTGCCCCGGGTTGAAGAGCACAAAGGGAAGAAAGCATGCCGCGAACGTAAGATGGTGTCACACGAGGGAGTGTAGGCGAGGGCATGCATCATGAAAGAATTTCATCCTTGCATTAACAAGAGTATTTAGGAATGTTTGATATGTCTACTTTACCATTACTGTTTGACTGAATTGATAACATGTTAATCTTCACTCTATGATTCCACTGAGTTGATCACTCACTCCCATATCTGGGATGGTGTTCTGAACACCTACCAAACTCTGTCTTAGTTGCCGATGATAACGTGATGCAGGAGGTGGAGCCTAATTACTATGACGATCAGGACGAGTTCTCGTAAATGCAGTTCTCAGACGATTTTGCTTAGGTCGATATGATCGACGGGGCTATAGGGCTTACCATTGTAGTTGAACTATCCCTTTATATTTTGATTTTTTGAACTATCACATGCATATGGTGGCTCAGAAATGTATTCATACTCTAGAGTTCGACAGTGACCTTTTGAACTCATGTATACTTCTATACATCTTACAGTCTTCCGCTTGCAATATATAACTTGATCTGGAGTATGAATTACTATTTTGGTATAATCTCACTCATGTTTACTGCACTAATATGAACAACATTCAATCAGTATTATCTGTGTTGTATAAGTGATGCGTTGGAACTTGGGAGCTGAGCTTCTCTCGACCCCCGATTTTTAGGGCGTTACACCCTCAGCGACTTCATCTCACGATCGCAAATGTAACACTTCCTCAGTGCTTGACCTGCTATACCAAACGTACACGTAATGCGGTGCATGCACGATGATTTGTCATGTTCTTACTTAGGTTTATTCATACAGCAAGATTGGAAAGCTAAGGTACCTCCCTTATATCAATTCTCAACAATGATCCATTTTAGGGTCGTCAGTTCTAAAAAATCTCATACGATGTTGCGATTCTAAGTTGCTACAAAGGGCTCATCACCTGATTAGTGTAGGCCTAGTTTATAATCTGGTTGCTACGGAAAGGCTCGTCACCTTAACCCAGCCTCAAAGTATGCTCGAGGTCACTACAAAGGGCTCGTCACCTTATCAGTATAGGCCGACAACTCGAATACAGTGTCCCATACCACCGTATTCGGCTCATAAGTTTGAGTTACTCACTGGTCACTACGGGTGGGCTCGTCACCCTGGCGTAGGCTGACAGCTCGATCACGGTGTCTCATTCCACCATATCCGACTCATGAGTCTTAGCAGATCGAGGTACTAAGGTTAACGGGTTTTCAGTGGTAAGTTTGGTACCTTAGATTCAAGAGTAGCGTCCATACATAGTGAACATACATCGGGCCAATCGAGTCACTTGATAAACTTGACTGGTACGAGCATACGTGGAGCCGATCGACATGGAACACACAAGAAATTCTGTGTGGCCTAACCACTGTCAACAAGCAGCGTACGTCTCGGATTCATTGGGCGTGTCTGTCGTGGCTAAATAGTTCAGCCACCGATCACATACCATTACCAATTGCTTGGACTACATCGTAGCCCCAAGCACACTCCAAATGATAGCATTCACATAAAGGAATCCAAAGAGCATGTGACAACTAAAATCAGATATAAAGCCTACTTGAGAAATTTAACAAACACATACTACACACACTATCATACATAGGCATTTTATCCATACAACACATAGGGTTATATATAAGGGTACTATAACCACAGTTACGGGAATTGAGAATCATATCTCAACACTCTCAGTATATACATTTAAACAAACATTTTTGACATTCAGGCATTTTATCAAACACTTAGGCTACACATATCAAATACATGTATTAAAGTAGTTGTAACAGGTATTATAGCAAAACCCTTTACAAAAGAGTTCACCATACGTATAACAATCATGTATTCCTAGTTAGTTAACATGGCAAGTACAAATCATAATTTCATATTCATTCATGCATTTCAACATACACATGGAATGCATTATCATCGACATAGTTTTATATCTATATGTAATATATGGAAAACTTCGTATCTAAACACAAGTGGTAGCAATTAAGTCAGTCATAAATCATTACTGACATTGAAAGCCTTGAAAACCATAACCTAAACATTTATAGTCCGTACCTTATGCCGGTAAACTCGTAATGAAATCAGTTCGTTCTCTAATTCGTCGTCTACGACACAACTGCAACCTACAGTAGAAAATAGAGTAACTATTTCATCATATACTCTATGTGAAACCCTCAAAATAGGTTAGGGTTAGGATTTTTTACCCAAGTACGGAATCGAAATCGCCTGTATAGCGATACAGATGAACTGACTTGGCACGTGGAGCAGTAAGGAAGAATCCTAGGAATAAACTTCAACTCTCTCTCACACTTTTCTCTTTTTTTCCTTATCTTTCTTCTCTTCTCTCTCTTAAGGTCTTAGAGAATTCGTATGGAATAGAAATGGGGTGGGTTTAGGCCTTTATATAGGCCCAGAACTGAATGAAATGGCCTCAGGGCCAATGTATATTTAGGTTATAGCCAAATAGGGTCTATTCCGATCCAACAGAGTACTTCTGGAGGCCCTTTTGCTGAATGCGGTCAGACTTAAGCTCTCTGGCATTGGATCTAAGTCAAGCTAAGTTTTCGGTCTGATCGAATTTACAGATCAACCGCGGTGGACCAGTTTCAGTTTAACGGTCACCGAAACTCGATCAGGGCCACAAACATACTGCCATGTGTTGATAAATTTCTCTGATCCAAGGATATAATTGGGTCAGTTTCTGATGCTCTGAATCCTTATATTTGGCCTGTAAGTAAACCGACTCAATTTACTTAAGTTTCAGTTCATTTCCTAAAGATATTCACGTTTCTCACACACTTCGCTCCGGGCTCAAGCAAATAGCTTTGAGATACTATCTGGACTTAATTTCCAAGGTGGTCGTCAAGTCTAATAAGACAATTGTATTTGTATAGCTTTGGGGTAATCGGACACTCGACGCGCGGTCCAGGTCCGATACGGAGTTTCAAGATGCTTCCGAGAGTAACTGGGTTTAGAGATTGATTATAGATTTCAGGGTAAAGTAGCATTAACGATTCTACAAGTTTTGGGTCTTGCAGCTCATATTTAAAGTCATTAGTGCTAATTTTAAAAGTAATCAAGTATAGCACTAGTTAATTCTTGTTTAAATTCTAAAGGATTTGGTTCTTAGAGATTTCTACCTGAGGTGGTACTCGGGTCTTTATACGAATTTTTTCGAGTTGTTACATTAGTACTTTGATTTCCTAAGCAAATAGTAAGGTATTCAACACCCTACTTATTAAGACAAGTTTTTTTCACAAACCTTTTATATATTTATATATAATTTTTTATTTAAAATATTTTTAATCAAAACATTTTACATAATAATAATCCCCCACTTGATTGAAAATTATTTTCAAAGAAAAAATACCAAACTAGACACAACTTAAATGGATAAAGAAAGATATCTTTCAATTTGAATCTTTCCTTAGTATAAGTATCTCAAAGTTCTATCAAAATTTCGGTTAGACGAAGCTTTAAACCATTTATTCATAGATAGAGCCAGAGATACCACACACATACTCACTTTGTGTTATTAGAATTTTGACAAATCTTACTCAGCATAATTAATGACAATGTGCTTATCCTATTTCATGAACAATCCCGAGAAAAACTCTAACTCTCATGAGCATAGCATCACCTCTATATTCATGTGGGTGAAATCTTTCTAATGTCTCTGATACTATTAAGACACTTGTCTTTTTAAACTGAATTTCATTAAGAGCTCTAAAACCCAACCTTCTATCTATAACACCCAACATTATTTATTCTAGATGGGGTTATATATAATTTTAGTACTAAAACTTTCCACATATCAGTAACTTGTTTTTACCGATTGAACCCGAACTTAAAGATTTTTAAATTTTGGGTTGGGTTTTCATCACTGGTGGAACTTTGGTTGAAGAATTTCAACCCCATCCTTCTAGATGTTGCATTTACTGCATCTCTCGTTATAGGTTTAGTAAAAGGATCGGTCAACCTATTGCTTCATTTCATATGGGAAATGCAAAGATTCCATCTTGAACCAATTGTCTCATATAATCATGTCGTAAACTTATATGTCTAAACTTTTTATTATAAGTATCGCTATAGGCTATAGTTAATATGGCTTCACTATCATATGTAGTGAAACAGCCAGTATAGGCTTCACATGGAAATAATTTTTTAATAAAAGATCCATTAACCACTCAGCCTCTTTACCTGTTACAGTCAGGGCTATGAACTCAAACTCTATAGTCAAGTGAGTTATGCGAGTTTGTTTCTTAGATCCCCAAGACATAACTGCACCTCGTAGGGTGAAGAGTTACCCTATAGTGGACTTGTTGTCTCGATATTCAACTCGCATCGGTATATCATTCTAATACAGCAAAAAACTTTGAGTAAATAACCATAAGTCTTTAGTTGAATTTAAGTAACCAAGAACTCTACTAATTGCATTCTATTATTCCATACTAGGGTTGCTAATAAGCCTACTGAGTTTACTCATAGCATATGTAACGTCTAGTTTAGTGCACTACATAGCATACATTAGACTACTTATAGAACTTGTATATTCAAGTTGTGCAACTACACTTCCGTTATTCTCATTCAGCTTGATGTTTGGATGAAATGGAGTTTTTGTCTTCTTATTTTTAAAAGATTAAACTTGTTTCGTATCTTCTCAACGTAATGAGACTGACAGAGCGCATCACGCCCACTATGTTTCTTAACTTTGATATATAAAACGGTATCCACTTGTTCAAGATCTTTCATTTTGAATACGGAAGACAAAAACTTCTTTATTCCAACTACACCTTCCATTTTATTACTTATTATTAACATGTCATTAACATACAGATAAATAGTAGTTATATAGTTACCATTAACTTTAGAATATATGCATTTGTTAGCTATATTATGCATAAAATCATTAGATAGTATTTTTTAATCAAACTTCTCATACCACTATTTGCGTACTTGTTTTAGTCCATACAAAGATTTAATCAGTTTATAAACTTTCTTTTCATTTTCTGGTAGAATGAACCATTCGAATTGTTCTATATATACTTCCTCATTGAGGTCACCATTCAAGAAAGCTATCTTTACATCCATTTGGTGGATATGAATATAATGTATGGATGTTATCGCAAATAAAATTTAAATGAACATTATTCTATATATTGGAGAAAATGTGTCAAAATAATCTATTCTTTTCTTTTTGTCTAAATCTCCAAAATACTAATCTAGTTTTAAAGGTTTGGATAGTCCTACCAGTGTGATATTTCTTCCTGAATACCCACTTACACCCTATAGGTGTAGAAGATAGAGGTAAGTTCACTAGTTCTCATGTTTGATTTAACACTATTAATTCCATCTCATCATCGATGACTTCCTTCCAAAAAGTTGAGTCTCTAGAAGATATATCCTCACTAAAGGTTTTGGGGCCATCTTTTATAGTCGTTATTATAGGTGTCTTCCTGATAATATTCTCTCTATCACCTTCTACGATATGAAAAAAATACGTTGAAAATCTATCTATTTAGAGTCAAGACTCTTTTATACTCTTACACTCCAATTCTAATGAGGTTCGCTAGGAGTTTCAACCTCTTGTTGAGCTTTACTCACTAGTTCTTTTTTAGAAATTTGGATTTCATTATCATTTGACTTCAAAGATAGTGAGTTCTCAAAGAACTAAACGTCTTTGAATTTTATAATAGTGTTAGACTCTAAGTATAAGAGTTTGTGGGCTTTGCTATTTTGAGCATACATTACAAAGGCGCACTTGATAGCTCTGGATCCTAAGTTTGGTTCTTTAGAATTAGTTATCCTGCAATACGCGAGATACCCTAACACTTTAAGATACCCTAAGTTAGGTTTCCTACCTTTCTACACCTCATATGGTGAAGTTTTACTTTATTTTGTATTTTCACTTTATATATTTTGAACATATTTAGCATTTCATCTTTGCTCCTTAGTATGTATACATACACGTATTTAGAGTAATCTTCAATAAAGGTTATAAAATATATTTTATCTCCACAAGTAAAAATGTCGTTCAACTCACAGATATCAGTATGCATAAGATCCAATACTTGATATGATTTCTCGATACTTGAAAATGATTTCTTTATCATTTTGGACCATATGCACACTTCACATTTATCGTTCTCATTATTAGACCATTCTTAACCATGGATTTTAAGGTAGTATATTCTATGTGTTAATTTACCATGTCATAGTGCTACAGATTTAACCATATATGCAGAAGTGTTAATTTCATTTTTAAAAAAAACTTAATCATTTCATTTCAAGTATATCCCTTTATAACAAAATTTTCATTCTTTGATAGAATCAGCTTAGTCGTTTCGTACATTGCCCATATTACAAGTTTTCCTAAAAGATTTTCAGAAACTAAGTTTCACCTCATGCCTGGGACGTGCAACACATTAGTCAAGTTTACTTTATTGCCAAAGGTAAATACCAATTACATGGTTCCTTTGCCCATGACCTTCAATCAGACTTCACTACTAATTTAGACTTCTTGGCAATTGGTCACATTATCTTAGGTTTTGAAGGTTGACTTATTGTAATAGACATGGACTGTAGCAACCGTATCATACCACCAACTAGAAACTTTTTCTTGGATTGTGCTAACCTCAGTGATCATGACAACTATTTTATCATCAACTGTACTTGATTCTTTTTTTGATTTACGAAATCGGCAAACTCGAGCATAATGCCTAATTTTTCCACTGACATGGGGAGGGCTTTTGAATTTTTCATTCTTCTTCTGTATTTTTTTTTAAATTTTCATTTATTAGGATTTAGGGAATCATTATTCTCAAGATTCTTGTTATAAGTGTTTTTTACTAGTCGTACCTTGGATGAGAAATTTTCATTTTCAAATTTTATTTTATTTTATTTTTTATTTTTTTTATCGCGGTTGAAGGATTCTTCCTCAATTCTCAAATGTTTTGGAATTTATTCCAGTATGTAGTCATTAGTCTTATACAGAAAGTTCTTCCTATAGTCTTTCCACATCGAGGGCAAATTTGCAATAATAGCCCCGACTTAAAATGATTCAGGAAGATCGAATTTAATGACCTTAATTTTATTTACAATTAGCAGTAATTCTTGGATTTAGGACAACGATGATTTATTATTTACCATGTTAAAGTCAAAGTACTTGGCTCTTAAAAACTTGTTAATAACTTCTTCTTCGGCTTTGTATTTGAACTCCAGGATAGTCCAAATTTCTTTTTCAGATAAAGTTTACGTGTACATATCATATAGTCAATCAGAAAGTGCATTTATAATGTCTCCACAACATAGCAATTCATTTTCAGCTCGTTTGTTGCTTACAACAATTTGTTTGGGTGTGTCCTCGTTGATTGCTTCAGGCAGTGGCCGAAGATTAGGATCCAAGATGTAGTAAATCTTTAATGTAGTCGGAAGAAACTTTATCTTGTCTTACCATCTTGTAAAGTTGATTCTGTCAAACTAATCGAAACGAATTTGATCCTGGTTCATCAGTTTGATGGAAGATATGCCTTCGGTTTTCATTACAATAACGCTTTAAGATTGTTGAGAATTTGATATTCTCAAATTACATATTTATCATTACTGTAAAAAAAAAAAAAAAAATTTTTAAAAAGAAGAAGAAGAAGGAAAGAAACTAAAAATATTAAAGAAATGTCAAAGCGCGTATGATCACGCTGTCCTTAAAGCATTATTCGCCGCTTATCAAAGTAATTGAAACTGGTAAAAAGTTACAGGCAAATAACTTCTAAGATACGATGAGCCTGTGTGTGATTCTGCATTTAGGAAGCATGAAGAAACCACTTGTGAAACTCTATAAACACAATTTGCTTGCAAATAAAAACTTAAAGAAAAATCCCTAAATTGGAAAGAAAGATAGAATATGAATTTTAGCTCTATCAGATTAGACCACTATACTGGTATGGTTCTTTTGCACTTGTTGGCTTAGGTTCGTATTGAACCCTACTGGCTTGATTAGAGAACACTCAGGACTTTACCAGTTCATATGAGAGAATGAGTCGAATGGTTTGTGATGTTTGTAATGTTGAAATGAACCAACAAAGCTTAGTTTATATGGGTAATGATGGCTGGACGTTTTGGTCAAAGGTCATAACTATAATTAACCGTTTCTGACTTTTTGTGAGAAACTAGCTGTTATTTGACAGTTTTTGACCGTTTTCCATGTAGGAAAACCCATTGCATACTAGTTGTTTATGAATGTTAAGCTAGCCACATGCAGCAATTTCTGTATAGTCTAGTTTATTACTGCATGAGTAGTTACACTAGGTCTCTTAAACGGTTAGTTTTAGCCCCTATATAAGGTAGATATGTCTCTCTCATACCTCTTACCCATAGCACTTCAAATCCAACTACCTAGCCCATCTCTCTTGGCCATCATCGTACCACGACTTGCACCTCAATTCACGAGGGAGCAACCCATCTACGACATAATGCGCACGTGTGAAGTGCAAAATGCGTCACTAGGGCCTGTACAGCCACACTACCTCACACATTCCCACACCCTCACACCGAGCTCAAGCCCAAGACCGTAGGCGCGTGCGTATGTTCCAGGTACTCCTTTGATTCACTTAGCAAATAATAAGGTACTTAACACCTTCCTTATTAAGAAAAAAAAATTTCATTCTCTCCTTTCCAATATTGGACTATTCCCAAAAAAAAATAAAAAATAAAAAATAAAAATTGCTAACCTTTTATGTATTTATATATAATTTTTTATTTAAAATATTTTTAATCAAAACATTTTCAGCCAGAAAAGTGAATATATAATATTTAAGCATTATTTTACATCTCTCTATCGTTCTACTTTCTAATAAGGATGATTCCTGTATTATGCAGCCAGCATGAAGAGTCTTACTCAATGGATGAACAGTTTAGATTCTATGTACACATCTTGGGGTGGACCATGCATTGGAATGCATGTGATAATTCCTCACCCACAATATATATATATATATATATATATATAATATATATCCTAGCCACAGGAATATCCTGTAACTTTTGTCAGCATGTCATTTAGTCCCTCGTTTGTTACATCCATTTCACTTACCACATGGCGTGAAAGAGATTTTTCTTTTTATTTGGCTTTTTTCCTTTGGAATTTTAGCAACATTTCTTTGCTTTTGTATCACAGGTTTGACATTATTCTATTGATTGAGGTGCCATTTAGCAATTTGGCCATGTTTTTGTCGTTTTTGTACTTATCAAAATTGACTTGCGATACTCTTTTTTTTTTTCTTTTCTTTTAAAGAATGTGGACAAATTCAGCTTTCTAGCTTGGCATCCTTTCAAAACCCAAAGTGTAAGTCAAAATAAAAATAAAATTTTGACTTAATAAGAATTTTGCAATTTCTATTTTTGGGTTGTGATGGAGGCTGCATATTTTGTACCACTGGTGTCAGTCAGCATGATATGCTGGCACATGATGACATGGCAGGACATGCTAAGTTTGTGTTGCCAAGTGGACGTCAAAGATCTTATTTTCTGATTTTTTTTAATTGTTGGACTGCAAATTAATATTAGCATTGGGATTGTTATGTGGTCTTAATTACTCTCTAGATGCATTGGAGGTGATCATATGGTTTGAAATTCATGTTTAGATATTAAAATCGTTTAATTCGGTAAAATCCTTCGATTCAGCGAACTAGTTTGAAAAGGCTCCACAATTTTGACATTGTATGTTAGAATTTGCAATGGCGTGATTAGGGGCTGATTGAATAATATCTTTTTCATTTTGATTTTGTATTGGTATTTTACAAAGAGAAATTATACCATGTGTGGGCCGCCAATCGCGTCGGTGGAGAATATACATGGGTTTTCAGTTCTGACAAATGGTACCAATGGTACGGTAATTAGACTATTGGTCTGTTGAGTCCCACCGGAGATGGAGCATGCCCAATAGCTGACAGCTGTAATAGTCCAGTTATGTGGCTATTAAATGTGCAATTAAAAAGAAAATGATAAGTGGTAGAGCGGTACACAATCTGAGCAATGGACTTGGCTCGGCCACTAGCTGACCCCCAACACATGAAGCACACATTCAATTTCTCACAACATGTAAAACAATAACAATAGTTTACAGATATTTCAACAAACAATTGGTAGACAATATCAAAATCCAAATACAAGGGTATTTGCCTAATATTATACCTTCCTCGCCACCATCCAACACTTTGTTGAGTCGTTTCATCAAGCACTTGGTGAGCAACATCAATATCAAAATAACCGAGTCACCGAACTGGGCTGATTCGAGTTGGCGTTCGATATGAGCCGATTTGAACTCACACAAGATCGAAGCTCCAAAAATCAGCTCGACTCGCTCAAACTCAGTTTCGAACCAAGTTGATTAAGCTTTTTTAAATCAAGTCAAGCGAGTTAACCAAGCTAACTCGATTCGTTTACAGCTCTATTCAGTTGTCCAAATTCAACGGAATGAATTAAATGGTTAACAATGGAGCCCACGATTTTGATGGTATGGATTGGGCTACAAGATAAATGGTCAGAAACGATTAATAGATGTTGGGAACACGACAGGATTCTTCTTGAAGAGTACGCACATAGATAGGAGTTGACATGTGTGACTTTGCTTTTGTGATTTATGTTAAGTGATTTGGATTGTAAATTTAGAGTATTAATGCTCTGGAAAGAATGCGACATGCGCATTGCGACGACTCTCATAAAGTTGGATATAAGCAAGTCAAGAGATTGCAAAGGCCTTTTTACATGGAAATTTCTCATCACCTTTTAAAATGCAACATTGCAATGACTCTCATGAGATTGGATATATATGTTACAATCGAGTCAAGAGATTGAAAAAGCTTTTTAAGTTGAAATTTCTCACCCGTCCAGATGCAGCCCTTCAGCAGCTTGGGTTAAGCTCTCTCAGTCTCTTTCCATATGTAAAGTTGGGTTGATCTCTCTATTGATTTGATGTATTCATGAATACTTTTAAATGGCATATGGGATATATGACCAATAATCAATCAAGTCTGTCCATTCATTAAATGAATACTATTAAATGGCATGTGGGATGCATGACCAATTATCAATCAAGTCTGTCCATTCATTTACAACCAGAGGCCCAGCCCGTGGTGCAAAAATCAGACTGATCCGGTGATTCTAACCATCCAGCCCATGGTCCAGCCATAATCTTGAACGTCTAATCTTTAGGCCCCACCATGGATTGTTTATGATTTCAAGAAACATTGGAGTGATGATGGTGACCTTCAGATCTTTGGGTCATAAATGATGGAAGGTTGCAGCAAAATGATCCACATATAAAGGGTTAGGGTTAGGGTTAGGGTTAGGATCATTTTGGCCATAATGTTAAGGGAGAAAGGGAGAAACGTAATGATGAGTTACGTAAATCTCCTAATAATTTTGTAGAGCTTTCATATAATTTCCTTGGGATTGAGCCGACATCCGTTGTGGTCGTCCATTTTATTCAAATAATCTCCATTTCATAACCATATGTTAGAATCCATCATACTCAAATAGTTGAATGATCCATTTACCATTCTTCCTTTAGTATGAGTCAAATAATACTATGATGGTTCCGTTGCTTTGTCCATATTTATCTCATCTGAGATTCAGCAATCCCAAAGTTTCTTTCTGATTTGATCTTCTGATTTTTTGTGGTTTTAATTTGGCTACATTAGTTGTGTGTAGATGTATTTTAGCAACAACTAATATCAGAGGCAAAGGTTGAGAAGCCTTTTAGTATAAGATCGGTGTTAGCATTCATGTTGTAACTGTGTTTCAAATAATTAAATCAAGTTTTATTATAATTGAGGTGCTAAGGTTTGATGGATTCAATTGTGCATTATGAAAATTAAAGATTAATGGGATGTTGATGAAGAAAGGCTATGCACTTGTCATCAAAGGAAAAGAAAAGAAATTCGTAAATATAATAGATGGGGCAATTGTGGAGAAAAAAAAAATCAATTAGTTATGCCAAATACTCTTCTTAGACTAAATTATTCAGTTTTATTTAGTTGTTATATTAAATTATTGCTAAACATTTGTGGAACAAATTGTGAAATTTGTATGAAGGAAAATCAATCTTAAACAATATTTTCTCCAATGACAGCTATACAACTTGCAAATAAATAAAAGATCTCCTTTGCAAAAACACGTGAATGTGTTTAATACCTTGATAGTATATTAGGAGTGATTAATGTAAAAAAATGACGATGAAAAATAGGTTAAACTTTTGTTTTGCTTGATACTTGATTTATGAGATGATTTGATCATAAATCTCAATAAATCTTAATATAAAGTTAGCATGTCAATGCTATTTACCAAAGAGTTTCAAAGAAAAGTGCTGAAGGAATCTTCTTGTGTTGGATAATGATATAAATTATAAGCTTAAAAATGCAAATCCAATAAATAAATAAATCAAACTTGATTCGCATGATCAAGCATTGGTTCAAAATGTTTCTAAGAAAATGTGATTAAGAAAACTAATTTATCCAAGGACAGGAAAGTATTGTCAATGGTGATTCCACAAGAGAACACGAACCAGTAATGAATTTTAGATTCAGGCACTTCGTTTCTTTGGACGTTGGATCATGCTCATGTGTGCCTTTTAAGGGTATATGGATTTGTTTGAGGCATGGGGGTATTATATTTGAATGGAGTCGCCACTAGTCAGTTACTCCACTTTCACAGTTAGCTAGACCTTGTAGAAATGTTAGGAGAGAGAATCAATAGGTTCTGTCTTAAGATGACTCATTAATCTGTGACAAAAGATTCTGCGTAAGGGACCATGGTTACAGAGAGGGGGGGTGTTAGACATTCATAAAATTACACATGGTGTAATAGGATATCATGACTATGCACAGAAGCTTGGTAGAGCTATAGAATGAAGGTTATGTACTAGATGTGGGTGATAGGGACCAAATAAAATTTTTGCTAATTAAACACATAATTTCTTAGTTAAACTAATATACCAATTAAAACTAATTAAAACAATTTAACACTAAGGCTTTTAAAGCAATAGTGGGTCTAATCACATAATACAATAGATATGTCATTCAATCAAATAGTTTATATATGATAGTGTATACATGTGTGTAGGATGTGCTAACTATTAACTCCTAACATTCATCTAATCATGTGACGCAGGGATAAACGTGATGAGGTTGATCACCGCCTTCCTCAAGGATAACTACTCTGAATCCACAGGGCTTCTCTGGACTCCTCATAGAGACTTCTCGAATCCACGAGAAAAGAAAGCAAGAGAATAGAAATAAATTCTAATAAAATTTAAAATTGATTAATGAATGAATAAAAATGAGTTCACAACTCTTTAAATAAGGGAACCAAGCAATAGGAAAGAAATTAGAATCAAACTGCAACTAAAACTCCTAGAATCCGCGAGTTACTATAAATAGTAAACTTATTATTTATAGACGGTCGTGATGTCTACTAGTGCGCAAGGTTTACAGCCAAAAATAGTAAGTGTCCTATTTGGCTTCGCCAAACTGTTCTCCTAATTATTTTAAGCACTTTTCATGTTGGACACAACTCCTAAAGCCCAACGGATGAAGAGTTATAAGCAAACTAAAACTTACTATTTATAGTAAAAATGAAAATAAAACAGGGAAACGACCGTCGATCAAGGGGTTTTTCACAAATCTGGCTTGTGCAACCCAGCATAGCGAGGTTAGTTAGCTAAATTAGCTCATTCTACCCCAAATCATATATTTTACGTCAAATAACCCATTCTGGATTGCGAGATATGCCCGATCTAAGGTCCAACGGTCCGAATCACTTTTGTCGTCGACCGGGCCTTTTCTGATCCATCTTGGCCATGAAATTGTCCACAACCCGCTCTACATTTGTCCGCTCTACTTCAAAAGAACTCGTCCTCGAGTTCACATCCTACTCGGTTCATGATACTCGATCAGGTCCACGACGTTGAAAGTCCGTGAGATCACCATGTCATCTAGAAGATCAACAACATAAGCATTATCATTAATCTTTCAAATGATTAGGACGAGTCCAATCTTCTTATTTTTTCAACTTGTTGTACGTCCCGGTCGAAAATCTCTCTTTACGCAGATGGACCATAACACGGCGCCCACCTCGAACACCTTTTATCGCCGGTGCTTGTCCGCTTGCTCCTTGTATTTCTTTTTCGAGGCATGTACCTTGGCCTACACTTTCGCATGGATGCCCATGATCTTATCTGTCATATCTTCTATTGTAATGCTCGTGCCTGAGTGCTTGGGTAGAGGGACCAAGTCAAGTGTGTGGTGCGACACTCGTCCATAGATAATCTAGAACAACAATTTTCCTGTCGAGCGGTTCATCATATTGTTGAATGCAAACTTTTTTTGAGACAAGGTCAAGTCCCACTTCTTTGACTTTTCTCCTGCACTACTGTGAAAGAGGTTTCCCAACGTGCAATTAAAAACTTTGGTTTGCTCATCAGTCTGTGGGTGGTAAGCACTGCTGAATTGAAGTCGTGTATCGAATCGAGTTCACAAAGTTTGCCAAAAATGGCTAATGAATTTCGTGTCACGATCAGAAGTAATGGTGTTGGAGCCCCATGTAGCCGTACGACCTCCCTGAAGAATAGATTTACCATGTGTGTTATGTCGATAGTCTTTTTGCATGGGATAAAGTGCATCATCTTGGAAAAACGATCGACCACCACGAACACCGAATCCATGTCGCATTGTGTTTGTGGGAGACCAAGCACAAAGTCCATTAATAAATCCTCCCAAGGACCGTCAGGCACAAGTAACAGGGTGTAGAGGCCCGTATTCTGAGATTGTCCCTTGGAGATTTGACAAATATGACAACGTTATATGGCTCTTCTCATATCACGTACTAATTACGTCCAGTAATACTGCTCTTGTCTCACCTAAAGTATCCATCGAGGCCACCTCTATGTAGCTCCTGAATAATCTGCTCCCTCAGAGAACTTTGGAGGATGCACAATCGATTCCCTTTAAAGAGAAAACTGTCCTGTATATAAAAGTCACTAGGGTGACCTTCTTGACACTTTATCCAAGAATCTTTGAAGTCCTCATCCTCGGCATACAGCTCCTTGAGACAGTCGAAGTCGACCACCTCATTGCTCATCGTAACAAGTAGTGATGCATGATGGCTAAGTGGATCAACCACCTTGTTCTGCTGTCCTAACTTGTGCTTCAGAAAGAACGTAAATTCCTGTAAAAATATAACCTATCTAGCATGCACACGATTCACGTTAGTCTGACTATTAATAAACTTTAATGCTCAATGGTCAGTGTACAGAATAAACTCCCTTTGAATCAGATAAAGCCGTCAATGTCGCAGCGCCTGAACAAATTCGTACAACTCAAGCTTATAAGTCGACCACTTCTTTTAGGCTTCACTGAGCTTCTTGCTGTAGAAGGCTACCGAACTGCCTTCCTATGATAATACTCATCTGATTCCAATGTATAAAGCGTCACACTCGACCTCAAATAATTTATCGAAATTAGGAAGCACCAAGACCGGTGTTGTAGACAAATGATGTTTGATCTCTTGAAAGCTCTTGTCAGCTTTATCGGTCCACTGGAACAGCCCTTTTTTCATGCAATCTGTTATAGACGCAACTATGGTACTAAAATCTCACACAAATTGATGATAGAAGGTCGCCAACCCATGAAAACTCCTCACCTCTTGAATATTTGTCGGGATCGGTCATTCCCTAATAGCTCGCACTTTTTTATCATCCACTCGAATGCCTGTGGAGGTTACAACAAATCCTAAAAATAATAGGCTGTCAGTTAAAAAACTACACTTTTTCAAGTTGAGGTACAACTTGTTATCTTGTAGGACCTCCAGCACCTGCCTGAGATGTTTCTTGTGCTCCGCCTCATCCTGACTATATATCAATATGTCATTAAAATATACTACCAGAAATAGGCCAGTGAACAATTTTAGAACTTGATTCATCGAACGCATAAAAGTACTCAGTACATTTGATAGGCCAAATGGCATGACCAACCACTCATACAACCCTTCCTTTGTCTTGAATGCCATTTTTCACTCATCATCAGGTCAGATAGAAATCTGATGGTACCTAATCCTTAGATCTATCTTAGAGAACACCTTGGCCCCTCCTAACATATCGAGCATGTCATCCAACCATGGTACTGAAAATTGATATTTGATGGTAATTTTATTGATTGCTCTGCTGTCGACACACATGCACCAGCTTTCATCTTTTTTTGGCGTTAATAATGCTGGTACAGCACATGGGCTCATGCTCTCTATCAATAGACTCTTACGGATCAATTCCTCCACTTGTCCCTAAAGTACCTCACACTCCTTCAGACTCATCTGATAATGAGGGCGGTTGGACAGGCTAGCCCCAGGGACGAGGTATATGTGATGTTGGATGTCCCTCATAGGGGCAATCCATCAGGTAAATCTTCAGGCCAGACTTCTTTGAATTCATTTAGCAACAGTCTTAAACTTAGAAAGATGTTTGGGGGTTCCTTTTTCTCACCCTTCACCACTACGGCGTATATCTCGCCGGTTTCCTTGGATTCCTTCATGAAATCCTGAATGGTCAAGAGGGAACTCCCCTCCACTTTAGAGGCTTTAAGGTGGTTCTCTTGTGTCATAGGGGCAATAATTATTTTTTGACTATCCTTAACGAATATGTACACGTTGTCTCATCCCCGATGGTCATATCACGGTTCGACTGTCAGGATCAACCGAGTAGCATATGGCAAGCTTCCATATTGACCACATCACAAAGTATCCGATCCTTATAATATTTACGAATTGAAAATGAAATAGTGCATTATTCAGTTACCTTGGTCTCATTCACCTTTTTTATCCAGCCAATTGAGTATGGGAAAGGATGTCTCGTCGTTGGTACCTTCAACTTATCCACCATCACCCTTGAGATAATTTTCTCGCTGTTACCACTGTCTATGATCACATCACAGACCTTTCCGTTGACAGTACATTAGATACGAAATATATTGTGTCATTGTGGATGTAATTCCTTTTATGGGGTATACAGTAGTTGTCTCACAACTAGAAATTCATCACGATCCTCGCCCATCATTTCATCACCACCTGTTATTTCTTCAGTGATTTATTCATATTCATCAAAGACATGATCTTCTTCTACGGCCTCATCTTCAGTGCCCCTTCGTTTATAGTCAAGTGTGTTGCGGGATGTTGAGGACAAGTGTTTGATAAGTGGTCTGGCTGCCTACAGCGCTAACAATTGTTTGGCCTTGGCTGAGCATAAGGATTTGGGATCCTACTCGGGCCCACTGTTGTGGATGCTACCCGTTGAGGTCTGGTTGAGTCACTTCCTGTATCACAGTTTGCGGGTGGAGGAGGTTGAGCATGTTCTCCTACCGGATCTTTTCCTCAAGCCAGCACTGAATCTTGTGTGGGACCCGTCATGGGGGGTCGATTTGAAGGATATGGAAGAGCAGGAGCTCTTGCAAGTTGTGTTTCTGCCCTCCCCACCAATTGAACTGCTTCATTCACGGTCCCGACTGGTTACATCTGAACTCGGTCCTGAATTGCCAGTCACAAATCGTGCCACCTTCTGTGACTCAGATTCTGACAGATCATTTCGTGTAGCCAACCGCTGGAATTATTCAGTGTAATCTGTAACAGTTCGATTTTCTTGTTAGTAATTTTCGTATTGTTAGAATAATACCTGCTCATAATCACTGGAGAGAAATCTTGATCGAAGAAGGCGTCTCATCCGTAGCCATGATGAGATGGGCGCCTTGTTCTGATGGGCTCGTGAGAGTTGTAATTGTTCCCACCATGCAGAAGCACCAGATTTTAACTTAAACGCTATCAATTTTACCTTTTTATGATCTGACACGTCCATATAATCAAAATATTTCTCTACTTCGGCTAGCCAATCGAGAAAATCTTTTATACGTAATAAACCGTTAAAACTGTGAAGTTCACCTTACCTCGATAGTCTCTTTCAGCACGATCTAAATGATCAATTCCATGAATTGGTCATCGGGCAAAACCCTCATTAATATCCTCGTCGCTAAAACTTGAATCATCTGGTGTAGCCCTACGATTTGCCACTGGTAGTACTCTCCAAAAATTAAGGTTGCATTGTACAACAACCACGGGTGGTAGAGCAACTATAGGTGGTGGAGCACCGTCTAGGGCTCGGGGCAGAAGTAGCGCATCCGCAAGACGGTCGAGGGTTGCCTGCAGCCCTTGCATGGTCAAATGACTCTCCAGGTAGAAAGCTTTCATTCTTTCTGAAAGATTACAAATCCCCAGATCATCATCCATAGGATTTTGATTCATACCTTCATTGTTTGCCATCGGCTCGAGGGAAAACTTCGCTTTGATACCAATAGACACAGGGATGAACGTGATGAGGTCGATCACTGTCTTCGTCAAGTATAACTACTTCGAATCCACGGAGCTTCTCTGGACTCCTCATAGAGACTTCTCGAATCCACGAGGAAAGAAAGCAAGAGAAAAGAAATAAATTCTAATAAAATTTGAAATTGATTAATGAATGAATAAAAATGAGTTCACAACCTTTTAAATAAGGGAACCAAGTAATAGGAAAGAAATCAGAATCAAGCTACAACTAAAACTCCTAGAATCCGCGACTTACTATAAATAGTAAACTATTTATAGACGATCGTGATGTCTACTAGTGCGCAAGGTTTTCGGCCAAAAATAGTAAGTGTCCTATTTGGCTTCACCAAACCGTTCTCCCAATTATTCTAAGCACTTTTCATGTTGGACACAACTCCTAAAGCCCAACGGATGAAGAGTTATAATCAAACTAAAACTTACTATTTATAGTAAAAATAAAAATAAAACAGGGAAACAACTGTTGATCAAGGGGTTTTTCACAAATCCGGCTTGTGCAACCTGACATAATGGGGTTAGTTGGCTAAAGTAGCTCGTTCTACCCCAAAATCATATATTTAACGTTAGATAACTCATTTTGGATTGCGAGATACGCCCAATCTAAGGTCCAACGGTCCAGATCACTTCTGTCATCGACCGGGCCTTTTCTGATCCATCTTGGCCATGAAACTATTCGTGACCCACTCTACATTATCATGCATACATATAATTCATTAATCAATCACATAAGCATAATTAAACAAGTACTCAAATAACAATCACAAACACAGGCATGTATAGTGGTTTGGTTTTCCTACTCCACTCTCGGCAGATGCACTCAAACCATGAGTGTATCAGATTTCACTATTGAAGGTTTTAAATCAAGTTCACCTCTAACTTTTACAGTCATTCAAAAGGATCTAACATACGCTTCTTCTGGAGGCCCATATAAAAGACTTTAGTTGGTTTTTAATTGGCTTACCAACAACATTAGTCATAATCCAAGGATCTAGTTTATTCCCGACTGAAGCTCCCACGGAGACTAATATGTACACACCCACATTCAGTAAATTCGGCCCTATATAAGGTCCTAGGTCCTACATAAGAACCAATCAAGTTTGGGTTGCAAACTCATATCCTCAATCACATATAAGGATACAAAGTATGAACTAACTAATTGACACTTATCAAATTGAACTCATTTGATGCACCGTCTTGATTTGCTTGATTAATGCTCTCCTATGCTTCAATCAACTTCCATTTTTCTCCCCCGATTGTTGACACTGATGCTTGGCCAATGCTTCAACTTCAAGATCAAACACCTTGCATGTAAGGCTTCATTAAGGTGACCAAGGTGAAGGGAGGTTAGGTGAATATCATATAACATATGAGAAGGTTGTAATTTCCTAGGGGATTCACTTACGCGTGTTCTAGAGGATTTAGATAAGGATTCGACTATCAGTTCAAGTCTCATCTCCAAAACAATGTAGAGATTAAGTTCATCTTCTTCATTGAGGTTGGAATCCTCTTTCAAGTGATGAATCACAAGAAAGATGACTTAAATCTCATGATTTTAGAGGTTTGGAATGTGGGACATGAGTGATGAATCTCTTAAGCTTCTATTGCACCAAGAACTCATCCATTTGCCCATGAACCGATGCCTTTTTACAAGAAATTGATTTACAACGTCTATAAAATGGCTAATTAACGATTTTGTCAATAATATCCAAAGTCATTCGATATTATCAAACCCTCTATCAATCCCATCGAGAAAATTCAGAATTACCTATGTTAGTTGATGGACTCAATCTTCAATCGGATTGAATGATACTTTGATTCCATCGAGTCCCATTGAAGTCTGTCGATGGGCTCGAGAACCACTCGAAAACTGTTATTTTGGGCATATGATTTTACAACAGCTTATCACCTTTTCTAGCCTTACTTATTATGTTCCAATTAAGCTTCTAAGGCTAAGGGATTATCAACAATATTTATTTATAAAGTTAGGATCATCTAGAGATTCAAGGGATGTTTTGGGTCAACCTTAGGGTCGTCAAGGTACCTCATTTACCTATTCTTTTCTCATTGATGCTGCTTCTAAGGGCTCAACCAACTACATAACATACAAACTCACGTGATTGACAAATAAGGTGTACAAATCAGTGCATTAATAATCTCTCACTTTGTCAATTACATGACAAAAACCTAAACTAGATAATGTCATAGTCCATAATATACCAAAACAACTTAAAATATTACAAATCAAATATAAATGATTTATAACTCAATACAAACAATACATGTAACACTAATAATACTCCCCCATAATTGTTCCCCTATCGATCCCTTTAATAACAAACAAATCACGCAAAAACAAAATACACCTATCTGAGGTACTTGATCTTTCACCTCCTTTTTGCCAATATTTGAAAAAGGGTTAGTTACACATACACACACAAAGACACACACACACACACACACACACACACACACACCAATAAAAATCTTGTAACACCCTAAAATTTTTAATACCTGAGTATTGGAAGTTCTTAAGTGTTAGCATGAAATTTAACTTATTATGTACATGTGTATGATACCAATTTAGCTATTCAAACCTTACATCCATTCTCCAACACGAATTTGACCGTTGGGAATAATCTTCATTCATAGATCAAGCCATCTAACCATTGATTTTGAATAAGATCATCATATACCCAAGTATTCTCACTTGTCCATCATAACTAACCGTTCAGTCAACTATTTACCGCTAGGTAAAGATATCCGACCGTCCACTTTGAGTTTGAACCACCTGATCATAGTAAACTAGTTACTCGATCTCAACATCCACTCGTACATATATCGAATTGAGATTCTGATCTATTCATATTGTTCACACCAATGAATATGCTTAACTTACCATCAAAACTACAATCTAAGAAACTTACATATGTGAACAAGTAACTTGAATCTAATAATATACATGTTCTACCTCTTGATCATTCCAAAAATGTACTTGTGATCATCTGTTTACAAAACTAACCATACTCCCACTTACATACATGATCATAGTACTAACCATCAAATTTTTCTATTTTTAACATGTCATCTGAATATCCATTATATTGATTTTTTTTTTTAAAAAAAAAAAACAAAAACTGTGAATTCATTCATATCATCAACAAAAATTATAAAAAAGGATTCAAACGCACACGGGCAGACAAAAAGAGCCCTTGTACCATTCATTATGTTGATTGATATATGTACATTTTCTTAATTAGTTTAGTAAATAATTCCTTATTTATATTGATTTAGATATACGTTCTTTCATAAGAATTACTTAGAAATGTGTCTATAACCATAGAACCATTAGATTTCATATCAGCAATAATTATGAAAATTTCATTAACCTAGACCCTAGAATTCTAGATCACATGGTTTCCACGATCCATTTGATGTGAAATTTTATACCATACTTATGTGTCATAAATTAACCATACGTTCCAAAATTCTTAGATCATTGTACAAGTGACCCAATTGACAAATCAGTCCCTTAACTGTTGATTTTGGTGTCCATCGAGTAAAGAAACCTCGTGGCAAATTGTATTATGATATTTCCCTTTATATGAACAACTTTAATTTTCTATCATATGGACTAAATGTGAAATATAAAGACTCCACTTTGGTAGGTTTTTCCTTATGTACGAAGTTATCCTTTTAAGGCTTACTAACTCCTTATAAATCTGGATCTTTTTATTTAACCACTTTCTTTCATCCATCACAACTCAAATTTGGACCACTCTTTGGTCTTATATGACTATGAGGTTATACAAAATTTAGGCCCTGATCTATGATCCTACATCGTTGAAGGTTGAAGCCGGTTCCTTTTTTTTTGGTATAAAAGGTAAAATTTTAGATTTGTGCTTTTTTCACTATTGATCAATTACCAAATTTTGTTCAACCATTTACCTATCCTGACTACACATTTTTTTTCAAAATTGGGCCTTGATCATCAAGTGTAGACCGTTAATTAAAATTAAGTTCGTTTTAACAATTGTAGGGAGAATTTTCAACATAGGTCAATCTAAACTTCGAATCACCAAGAAAATTATATACCCCGGCTCTATTTAATGACCCTAACACAATGGATAAATTATATTTAAAGAAAAATCATCATAAACGGGCAAAATGGAGAAATCCAATCCAAGTGGAATGGGAAACACACCCCTCTCACACGCCCACTCCTTTATAAAAGGAGTGTGCGTCCCCTCTCCACTCATATACCTATCTCCTAAACGTCTAAGGAGAAGGATAAAGAGAGAGAAAGAGAGAGAGAGAGAGAGAGAGAGAGAGAGAGAGAGAAAGAAATAGAAATAGAAGAGAAAGAGAAGAAGAAGCCTAGACGCCCTCTTCCTTCTCCATATGTATGGTGTCTCCCTCTTACTCAAGCGATGTCGTGATTCGTGTGAAAGATTTTCATATATAAGTTTTCCTACATGGATATCTACATAAGGTTTAGATCTACGAGTAAGGTGAGGGATTCTTTTAAGCTTACAGTAATCTAATTTGATATGTTTTTTCATGTTACTGTGACTCTCTCTGCAATTGTTTAATTTATCACTAACAATGATTTATTATATGGGATTATGGTTAAGGCATGATTTTATTTATGCATGACCTTTTTTAATTTATATGAGGCGATGGATATAAGTCTCACCCTTATCTTTACCAATTTTGTTAAGTTAGTCATTTTTTCTCCTCTCTTTTATTGAGTTAGTTTAATACTCCTCTTCTCCTTTATTATGTTAGCCTTATACTGCCTCCCTTTAAGGCTTGGGCATGTTTCTTAGAATTCCAACGCTTCCTTGATTCAATTTATTTCCTCTTTGGTGCAAGTACTATGTTGGAATCCCAATTCTGATGATCAAATAAATATCATGGACGTAATTCGGTTCGGGTAATGGCCCCCTTAGTCGACACATAATTTCATGAATTTTGGGTAGTGGTGTACAAATTGATGTAAGTAATTCGCAAAGATTGGATATCACAAATAGTTGTTCCAAGAACAAATCGTATTACATAATTCATCCAAGCCATGTGTTGTGCCGCCTTGAGATGCCCACATAAATCCATGTTAACATGAGACACGTCGACGAATCTCCATAGAATGAGATGTTGGGCAAGCCAGATAACTCTAAATCAATTTTCACATTGTGGCGATCGCAAAGTATGATGAACCACATATACTTTGTTAGGCATGCATCTCATATAGGTTGTTTGTGCATATTGATACGTCTCATGTAGGTTGCTTGTGCATATTGATTACTCTAAAGTACAAGATGTTGTTGAATAACCAATTAGCTTGAGTTTTTGATGGGCAGGATCTAAGATTTCAACAAGCCCCAGAGTATACACTCGGGTCAACTAGGTGCTCAGATGCAATGTATGCAACGTAATATTGATGGATGAGGTTAAATAGGGGGTTGGGAAGGGATTGGATATTGCATAATGCTAATGCAAGTTTGGATGAGGTTGATCATGGTTAGGTTGAAGGGTGAACGGTTTTATTATGAGGGTCAAATTGAGTGGCCTGGATTGGGATTTCGGTTTGCTCTTGTGGTAAAGGCTGGACTTAGGATGGACTCGTCTTGTTTAATTCTCACTTCTCTTTAATGGAGGGATGAGAGTTTAAGGGCTTTGTTGAGATGCAATGGGGATTTGGAAGTGATTTAAACATGTAGAGGAGTAGACTATTTACAACCCTTGGGACCGATTTTCTAGTAACTGCTAAGAAGTCTAAGGTAAAAAGGCTTCAAGGGTTGAGATTTAAGATTGTCATATAGCAAATTCTCATCAGTTGAATTGATAGGTAATGGGATAATTTGGAAAAACTAGGAGGAAAATGTGGTCTTTTCCCCCTCCTACATGCTTGCTATTGAACTAGGAACACCCCACATATCGTCCACCCTCTCCAGCCAAAGCATGAGAGTTGTCATGTGGCAGGCAACACCCAGGGTTCCACCTAGAGCACAGGAGCCCCCCTTCTTTCACAAGTAAGTTTCCATGATAGCATGTTGGCCTTGGGTCCCCAAGGGTAGTACCTCTGTAATTTTGGATGTTGATGGGCCTAGGGTCTAGGCTTGGATTTGGGCTTATTTTAGGCTAAATTGACTAGGTTGATTGGGTTCGGTTAAGTTGATCGGGTCGAGCTAGTTTCGATCAACTTGTTAGCCTTAGGTGAGGTGCATATAGTTTCATATGATACCACACAGATTATTCTTACATATATCAATTATATGATGGCAGTACAGTTTACATAGATGATAATAACATGTGTAAAATTACATGGGAGCATGTTAAGGCATTAGTGTGGTTGTGCGTGAAAGGCATTCACATGTATGAACATTTTCTATTAAAGAAACATCTCCCTCCTCTCTTTGGTTTTTAAAAACATGAAGCTTTGTTTCCTTGGGCTTTAAAGAATTACTTATCCCTATTACTTGTATTATTAATGTAAGGAAATCACATATAAAAAAAAGGCGCGTCTTCTAGGTATTAGTACACTGATTTGTGCACCTTATTTGTTAATCATATGAGTAAGTGTGTTATGTAGTCGATTAAGCCCATAGAAGCTAACGATCGAAGACACAAGTGGATATGGAGCATCAAGAAGTAAAGAACATATAAATGAAGTGCCTTGGTTACCCTAACCCTTGACCCAAAATAACCCTTAAACCTTTAGATGATCATGGCTTAATAGGTAAACCTTGTTTGATCATCCTTTAGCCTTATGATCTTAATTGAAACATGATAAGTAAGGCTAAAAGAGGTGCATAGCTGTTATAAACATACCCCAAAACAACATCTTTCGAGTGGTTTTCAATCCCATCGATAGGCTGTCGATAGGACTCGATTAAATCAAAAGATCACTCGATCTGATCGAAGAATGAGTCTAGTAACCAATAGAGATAATTCTAAATTTTATCGATATGAATGAGAGAGAGTTTAATCTTATCAAATGTCCTTTCAATCATATTGATAGAGCCGTTAACTAGTCATTTTAAATCAGTTTCTTATAAAAGGGCATTCAGTTCTTAGACAAAAGTATAAAGTTTTGATGCAACATAAGCCTAAGTGATTTCATATTCATATCCCTCATCCTAAGCCTCTAAACCAATGTGTGCTAAGTCATCTTCCTTTAGGTTAACACTCTAATGAAGATTTTATTCTCCACCTTGAAGATGTGTTTTAACTCCACCATTTTTTAGTGATTAGACACAACCTTTATTGGCATATCATTTGTCTAAACCATCTAAACGACCTATTTAAATGAATCACCTAGGATTACAACCTTCTATTAATTGTAAAAGATTCACTCAACCTCCCATCACCTTAGTCACTTCAAAGGAGAATCGCATGCAAGGTATTTGATCTTAAAGCTAAAGCATTGGCAGCGCATCGGCATTAATGATCGGGTGAGCAAAAGGAGAATTTATTGAAAAATAAGAGAACATCGATCAAACAACCTGAGACAGCGTGTCAAAGGAGCTCAATTTGACAAATGTCAATTAGTGAGTCCATACTCTCTTTTCTTGTGTAGGATTGAGGATAAGAGTTTGTAACTAAAATTTAATAGGTTCTTATGTATGGTTAAATTCATCAGACACGTGTGTACGTGTTAGTTTCCATGGAAGCCTCTGGTGGGAGTAAACATAAATCCTTATATTAGGACTAAGATTGTTGGTTAGTCAATAGAAAACCAACTAAAGTCTTTGTGCAAGCCTCTAGTGGGAGTGAATGCTAGGTAAGTCCCTATGTAGGCCACTGACATGGGAGTGTACGATGTAAGTCCTTGCACAGGCCACCAACATGAGTGAGTATGTGGTAGGTCCTTGTGTAAGGTTGTAATGGTTAAAGGTGAATATGATTTAAAATCTCTAATAGTGGTACACTCAGAGAGACTGCATCCATTGGGACTAGAGTTAGGAAATTAAACCACTATACATGTATGTGTTTATGATTGTGAATTAGGTACATTCTTATTTATACTTATGTGTTTGATTACATAAATCGTATAAATGCTTGAATTGAATTGTATGTTATGCACTTAACTTGTAATGCATACATAAGCTCACTATTAATTATAAACTAGCTAAATAATTAGTATATTTTTAGTAATCTATGTGATTAAACCCTATATTAGCTTAGAAGCGTTAAAGTTAATTGTCTTACTTAGTTTAAATTTGCATATTAGTTTAAGTAAGCAATTGTGTGTTAATTGAAAAATAAATTATTTGGTCCTGATTACCCCCCTCTGGGATATAACCATCATTCAATAGCTCTGTCAGGCTTCCGTGCGTATAGCAGTACTACACCACATGTAATTTCAATTTATATTGGAGCGGGTAGCTCTTAAATGGCTTAATTACCTAGAGTTGATCCAAATAAGCCTTGGAATGATGTTTTCCTATAAGAGAAAAGCTAAGGTTACCTAAAAAAAGAAAGATATTTGTAAATATAATGTGGGTAAGTTATTTTAGGACAATATAAGATTTCAATTTAATACTTATATCCTTGCTTCTATCCCTTCGGTAATTCAAAGGGACTTATCTACTTCTAGAAGTAAACTAAGAGCATCTCTTGCGTGTCATGCTTGTGGAGATGCTAGGCACTTTAAATTTGATGGTGTAATCTTAAAAATGGTACAATTCACCTCAATCTCAAACCAAAGTAGTAAATTCTTCATGACTGAGAAATTGACACACCAATAGAGTAACATCCATAAAGGATCATTAAAAAGGAGAGTTTCCAACCCTTTTTAAAAAGACGGATCGAATGAAAGTATTATCGAAACTAATTGTCCGGCTTAATAAAAAGGCCAAGTCGATGCTAATCAATGGCAATGATAATCAGGGTACGACTCATATAGTTAAATTACCTACCGAACATATATCTCCAAATAGGAATTCACCCAAGGGAGATGAATTTAGGAAAATCATTTCCCTTCTCGAATACGGTATAGGTCCTAGGAAATTCATATCTAAGTGTGTTATGAACAAGGATAGGTAACCTTCGATGGTCTATAAGGGCTAATTGTTAAATTTGAGGATTTCAGCTTCATTGTGAACATATAAAAAAATCAAAGGACTTAACATCATCTTGTGCTTAATAGGTATATTTAAAGATTTTAGCATCATTTATTTTTTATAGTTTAAGTTTTAAAGTTGCTTAATATTGGTATTATATGTTTTAACTTAGACTATCATTGGTCATTTCTAATTTAATTGGTATATCCTTCGAAAGACTATAATAAGTATGTTCCATGTTTTGATGTTCATATGTACCATTTAATCTCTTGTTAGTATATTCTTATAGCAACATGTATGACTTATAAAATTTTTTCAAATTATATTTTTATTGGTATATATATAAAATTAACTATTTGTCAAATACTAACAAAAATGTAAAGAAAGATCAAGTCCCCCCAAAATAAGTGTATTCTTTATTTTAAGGATCTATTTGTTATTGTAGGGATTGATGAAGATAGAGAGAGCAAGTATAGGGGAACCTTACTAAAGTTACATGTCTTGTTTGTTCGAGTTGTAAATCTATTTATTTGATATGTAATATTTTGAGTTATTTTAGTATGTCATTGGTATGGACCATGACATTATTTAGGTTAGGTTATGTAATTGACAAAGTGAGAGATTGTTAATGCATTGATTTATACACCTTATATGTCAATCACGTGAGTTCATATGTCATGTAACCGGTTAAGCCCTTAGAAGCTGAATACCAAATATACAAGTGGACGTAGAGCATCAATGAGCAAAGAACAGGTAAATGAGGTGCCTTGATGACCCTAACCCTTGACTCAAAATAACCCTTGAATCTTTATATGATCATGGCTTAATAGGTAAACGTTGTTTGATCATCCCTTAGCCTTAGGACCTTAATTGAAACATAATAAGTAAGGCTAAAATATGTGCATAGTTGTTGTAAACATACCTACTTAAAAATAATAGTTTTTTAGTGGTTCTCGATCCCATCAACAGGCTATCGATGGGACTTGATGGAATCCAATGACCACTCGATCTGATCAAAGAATGAGTCCAACAACCAATAGATAATTCTATATTTTTTTGATGGGATCGATATAGGGTTTGATCATATCAAAAGACCTTTGATCCCATTAAAGGCTCTTTCAATCATATCAACAGATTCGTTAACTAGTTATTTTATAGTCATTACAAATCAGTTTCTTATAAAAGAGCATTCGGTTCATGAGGAAAAGTATGAGTTTTTGATGCAATAGAAGCTTAAGTAATTTCATGTTCATATGTCTCATCCTAAGTCTCTAAACCAATAAGTTTTAAGTCATTTTCCTTAAGGTTAACATTATAATGAGAATTCTATCATCTACCTTGAATATGTGCTTGAACTCTATCATTTTATAGAGATTAGACCCAACTTTTATTGGTATATCATTTGTTTAAACCCTCTAAAAGTCCCATTTAGGTGAATTCCCTGGGATTACAACATTTCATTAGTTGTTGGAGATTCACTCAACCTTCTCATACCTTAGTCACATCAAAAGAGCGTCACATACAAGGTGTTTGATTTTTAATCAGATGCATTAGAAATGCATTGGCATCAATGATTGGGAGAGCAAAAAAGGAGCTAATTGAAGCACGAAACAGCATCAATCAAGCAAACCAAGATGACGCATCAAAGAACTTCAATTCAATAAGTATCAATTTGTGAATCCATACTCTCTTTCTTTATGTAGGATTGAGGGTAAGAGTTTATAACCCAAATTCGATAGGTTCTTGTGTAAGACCTAGGCTCTTATGTAGTGTCAAATTCACTGGACACAAGTGTGTATGTGTTAATTTTAGAGGGAGCCTCCAAAATTAAGTAGTGTATGTGATTGGAGCATCTATTGACTTAAAAGTCTTAGAGTTAATTGATTTACCCAGTTTAAATTGACATATTATTCTAAGTAAGCAATTATGTGATTGGACAATTATTGGTCGATATTTAGTAGTGTATGTGATTGGACTATTTATTGACTTAAAAGTCTTAAATTTAATTGATTTACCTAGTTTAAATTGGCATATTATTTTAAGTAAGCAATTATATATTAATTGACAAAAATTTTATTTAGTCCTAATCACCCCCCCTCTAGAACGTAACCACTATTTTATAGCCCCACTAAGCTTCCGCGCGTATAGCCGTTGTATCCTACACTAATTGCAATTTCACTAGGGACTCTTTGGTGAGACATTCCTTGTATAATGGAAGAGTGAGAAAGAAAGTTTATAATATCTCAATTTCTCTTGCTATAATAAAGAAGAAAGCTCCACGTTATTATCTTGTGAGTATAAGCCTATTATCAAACCACACGAATTTATGTGCCTCATTTCTTATTTTTCTCTATTACTTTTGGATTTTACTTTGGCTCTTTTCTTTTGTAGATATATGGTTTCCAACACTCTGGTATGCAAGTGTTTTTCCCCAACATATCCAATATACATCCCATAAAACAGCTAATTTAATAAAATTAGTCACGTTTAGGATCATCCAACCAACATGATTTCACATCATGGTTTGCCCCTAATGGTATGAATGATATATGATATGGATAAATGATTAACCATTACCTACACTAACTAAAAGCTTGGAAGACTTTGTCAATGTTACATGGATATAATGGTGTTAACATTTTCGTTCAAAGATGAGTATTTGTATAATGAGCCTAACATACAAAATTGCGTTTAAACTTGATAAAAGAAATTTATTTAAATGACATAAATATCTTTTTAATAAATGTAGCTTATTCTTTTGTTGATGGAGACTAAAATCGTTAATTTGTAACAGTGGTTTTACCAAGGGTGTAGAACACCCTAGCTCTTTGGGCCAACATGTTGTATAAGCAATATCCACTCCACTCATCATCTTATAACTATTAGTTTCACCCTACAAGTAGATGTTAAGCCAGGTTTAAATAAAAAAAATAAAAATAAAATAAAATAAAATAAAAACTAGAATGGGCATCATCTGTGAGAATAATATAAAATTGCACCTAAAATCTCTAAGTCTCTTTTGTAACATCCTGAAATTTCATAGATAGAGTTTATATTCGTGCCCGAGAAAATCAGGTATTAATAAATTGAATGAATGAGATGCTTTAAAAATCACACACACACACACACACACACACACACACACTATATATATATATATATATATATATATATATATATATATATATATATATATATATATATATATCAGATCACATTCAGTCACATTCATGAAGATAACCATTCACGAGAATAAAACCAATTGTGATTATTAAAAGAATTCCATAAAATATCAAATGCCCTCTCAATGGGAGCTTATTATATTATCGAGTTCGAAATGAAAATAAAAATCTAAATCATGAAGCTATCTTCTTATTCATTCAGTATAATCTTCCATAGGGAGATAACCATATAGGTTTTCAATCTGTACATCACCTGCATCATCTATATGGTTAGAAAGGATCAATGTCCTACTCATAGTAATAGTTATCCTTTAAGATTAATAATAATTTAAGATATTCATAAAAGTAATGTAAGAGTTCTGATACGTCTCATATTCTATTGCTACAAGGGGTATCAGTATGTGTAAATAACCTACATGAGATGCATGCCTAGCAAAGTGTGTGTGGCTCATCATACGTAGTGATCATCATAATATGAAATATAATTCATAGAAAACTTGACTCACCCCGCATCTCATAACTATGAAGATTCGCCGGCATGTCCAACGTTAACTTAGATTTATGTGAACATCTCAAGGTGACACAATAAAGCGGTTAAGGGATTTGCGTAACACGATATGTTCATAGAGTGACAATTTGTAACATCCAATCCTGAGAAGTGATGTAACATGCATGACGATTAGTTACATTGATTGTGCATGACGCCAACCAACCCATGGGATTACGTGCCGACCAAAAGGGCCGCTACCCATAACATATTACATCCATAATAAATATTTAAATCACTAGTTGTGATACCTCTAACACATTACTTACATTGATAGAGAAATAATTTGAATCATATGAGTTTTGAAATTCTAAAACACATGCACAAGTCATAAAGGGAGGTAGAACACGGCTAACATAATAAAGTATAAGAGCAGTAATAAGCTAACTCAACAAAAGATAAGAGTAACAATGGCCAACTCAACAAAAGAGGAGAGTAGCAATGGCTAATTCAATAAAAGAGGAGAATAGCAAGGGTTAACTCAACAAAAGATGAGAGTAGCAAGGGTTAACTCAACAAAGTTGGTAAAGACAAGGGCAAGGCTTGTATCCATCGCCCCACATAAATTAATAAAGATCATACGTAATTAACATCATACTATAATTCCCAAAGAATAAATAATTGTTGGTAGTAAATTAAATAATTGTAGGGAGAGAATCATAATAACATGAAAGCATGTAAAAGACAAGATAAATCATATTAACTTAAATTAATGTAAGCTTAAAGAAATCCCTCACCTTAAGTTCGAATTACCCTTTTGTATGGCTAAGATCTTGAGTATGCTTCTACAGTTTGATTTCTATCATGAGTACACAGAATACATGGTTAGATTGTTAACCTAAGGTTTAAGTTTGATTTTCATTATTGTTGTTTGCACGAAGATTTAAGCATAATTTAGATGAAATTAAGCCAATTCCATAGATTATCTACATGAAATCAAATTGGACGGTTCAGATCAGAGTCGGAGAGTTCTCCTTGGGATTGCTACGAGAGGTGTTTAAATTGGATTTGGTTTTGGCGTCATGGACAGAGAGAAATACGGACGAGTGCGAAAGGTTTTGATTGGTTTTCTTACTGCAGTTCATGGGGTCCATTCGTACTACTCCTTTGTAAGATTTGATCCGTTCATCAGTTTGACAGTGAGTCTTTTAGTTACAGCTCTAAATTTGGAGTTCAGACCATGTTCTGGTGGCCCCCACTACTGATCCCGGCGTGCATCGCATTCTATTGCTTGCTAATCTTTGGTCGGAGGTGGGGTCCACACGTGATGGACAGTCCAGATCATCTATGTGGGCCACGATGGTGGGACAATAGTGATGCCAGTGGATGGACGTTCGAACGTCTTGCGAGCGGGAAAGTAGGAAAAACAAGGGATTTAGACCGTACTGACCCCGAAGTTTGGTCAAATTACCTTCGGATCTACGACGTTCCAGATATCCCAAGACTGGCCTTCCGACAACTTTTGGATATTATTTTGAATGAAAATGCCCTTGTCCTTGGTTCAGAAGTCATACTGTCCTAGAGTGAATAAGAAGTTACCTTCTATTTCAACCCCCAAGAAAGTGACGGATTGGCTACTCCCCCTCCCACCAGCCAATGGCTGGTGCTTGATGGTCTGTGGGCCCCACCACCATGTATGTGTTTCATCCATGCCATCCATCCTTCTTGCCATGTCATTTTAGGGCTAGGGCCCAAATATCAGCTCGATCCAATGCTCGTGTGGCCCTTATAATAAAAAATAATGGTGAGTGTTGAAACTTTTCAGGCTCACTGTGATGTTTGTTAGAAGTGTACACTACCCATATTAGAACTTTTGGGGCCCACGGCGAGCTAGCTAAGAAGGTGAATGGATCGAATCACTCCATTGTGGGCCTCAAGTTATGGTAATAATGGTTTGGTAGAAGAGGAAGTGAACACGTAGATACCACGATCCATGCAACATGACAACCACGACCCATATAACATGACAACTACGACCCATGCAAACCACGATACAAATGGGCCCACATTGATGTATGCATATAATCTATTCCACTCATCTTTTTTGTCATGTCATTTTAGGGCTAGGGCCCAAATATCAGCCCGATCTAGTGCTTTTGTGGACCACAAAATAGAAAAAAATGGTGACTGTTGAAACTTTTTAGGCTCACTGTGATGTTTGTTAGAAATGGATATTGCCCAAGTTAGGACTTTTTGAGCCCACGCAAAGATGGCTGACAAGGTGGATGGATCAGATCACCCCATTGTAGGCCTTAAGCTATGGTACCAATGGTTTGATAGAAATGAAATTGAACACATTGAAAACCACGATCCATACACATGATAACCACGACCCATATAACATGGCAACTACGACCCATGCAAACCACGACCCAAATGGGCCGCAGTTGTATGGATCACAGTTGTCATGTTACCGCAGTTGTATGGATCATAGTTGTCATGTTATATGGGTCTTAGTTTTCCTTTTATATGAGTCTCAGTTGTATGGGTCGCGGTTCTCATGTTATATTAGTCTCAGTTGTATGGGTCGTAGTTGTCATGTTATATGGGTCGCAATTGTCCTTTTATATGGTTCGCAGTTGTATGGATCGTAGTTGTCCTGTTATATGGGTCACAATTGTCCTCTCATATGGGTCGCAATTGTATGGATCACAGATGTCATGTTATATGGCTCACAGTTGTCTTATTATATGGGTCACGGTTCTATGGATCGCAATTGTCTTGTTATATGGTTCTATGGATCGCAATTGCCCACCTTGGTATGTGTATGGACCCATATTAACTTAATTGTGGCCATTCATTAAGGCCCACCATGGTGCACATCTAAGGCCATGGGATTAAGCCCATTTGGCATATGTAATGCCCATGGGATTAAGCCCATTTGGCATATGTAAGGCCCATGGGTTTAGGCCCATTTGACATATATAATGCCCATGGGATCCGGCCCATTTAATATATATAAGGCCTATGGGAATTAGGCCCATTTGATAAGGCCATAAGATTAAGCCCATTTGATACATATAAGGCCCAAGTTGTGAGGTCCACTTTGATGTATTTCAAAGCCCATGGGTCATGGACCATTACAATGTACATAAGGCTCATTGGTGAGGCCCATTAATGCAACCCATTTGATGAATGTAAGGCCCATGTGATACGACCCATTTGATGTATCTAAGGCCCATGGGTCGAGGCCCAACAGGATGTCCTTAGGGTCCATTGTAATGTGTAATTTCCCATGGTTCATGTAATGATATATATGGCGGGTCGTGCCTAGGGAACAATGATGGTTTGACGTCCACATTGTATGTACAATGTTGGTTAAATGTCTGCATTGTAACTCTCTTTAGGGCCCATTGATAGGCCCATACTAGTTAATATTCATCGCTTTATAACATGCTTAGTATAATCCCATGACTCATGCCCATACGCATCATATGTATGCTGGATTTAAGTAGTGACTGAACATAGCATACACCATTGGGCAGACCACTTATGGGACCCGTTATGAGACGGAGTGCCCCACATGATCGGGCAGTCACTACGTGAAAAATGGAAAAAAATGACGGATTTAGAGACGGTTCTAGACCGTCTCTAAAATTGCTTAGTTTAAGGACGCTTTAGAGACGACCGAAAACCGTCTCTAAAATTAGGGACGACTCCTGACCGTCCCTAATATTATCTTTATATGTTCTGCGTCCGTAAATAATTTAAGACGGTCTTTGACCGTCTTATAAGCGGTCATCTGAGACGGTCACTGGCCGTCTGTATTAGAGACGGTCATTGGCTGTCTTTTACTTGTAATCTGAGACTGTCAAAGACCGTCTCTATTAGAGACGGTCCTTAGCTGTCTTATTGCCCCATGAAAAATCGTCTCTATTAGAGACTGTCATAGACCGTCTCTATTAGAGACTGTCAATGACCGTCTCTTTTAGAGATTGTTACTAACCATCACTAATAGAGACTGTCAATGACCGTCTCTTTTAGAGACCGTTACTAACCGTCTCTATTAGAGACGGTCCTTAGCCGTCCTCTAGGACCGTAGAAGACCGTCCATGTTAGAGATGGTCCTTAACCGTCTCTAATGCTCAGGTACGACCTGCAATAGAAAATAGTTAAGGAGCTTAGAAAAAATAATTAACAGTGTTTTTAAAAAAAACTGTGATTTTATAAAAATCTACATTTTGAAAAAAAAAATTAAGAACTTTAAATAATGTTTATAAATTTGAAAAAAAAAAAAGATTTCAATAAAAAAAAATGATATTTTGAAAAAGAAAAGATTTCAATAAAAAAAATGATATTTTGAAAAAGAAAATATAAAAAATTAAATAAAATTGTGAAAAAATTGACAAATTGTTAAAAAAATATATATATTTTTTAAAAAAGAAAACTGGATTTTGTATTTTGACAAAAAAAATTAAAAAGTTATATAACAAAAGTGAGATTTAAAAAATGATATTTTGAAAAAGAAAATTTTAAAAATTAAACAAAATTGTGAAAAATTAATAAATTGTAAAAAAATATATATTTTTAAAAAAAGAAAACTGGATTTTGTATTTTGACAAAAAAATTAAAAAGTTATATAACAAAAGTGAGATTTAAAAAATGATATTTTGAAAAAGAAAATTAAAAAAATTAAACAAATTTGTGAAAAAATTAACAAATTGTAAAAAAGATATATTTTTTAAAAAAGAAAACTAGATTTTGTATTTTGACAAGATAAAAAGTTATAATACAAAAGTGAGATTTTTAAAAAAATGATAAGAGATCTAGAAAATTTAAAAAATTAAACAAAATTGTGAAAAAATTGACAAATTGTAAAAAAAATATATTTTTTAAAAAAGAAACCTAGATTTTGTATTTTGACAAGAAAACTTAAAAAGTTATGTAACAAAAGTGATATTTTTTTTAAAATGATATTTTGAAAAAGAAAATTTAAAAAATTAAACAAAATTATGAAAAAATTGACAAATTGTAAAAAAATATATTTTTTTAAAAAGTACTAAATTTTGTATTTTGACAAGAAAAATTGAAAAGTTAGATAACAGAAGTGAGATTTTGATGATGTGTTGTATATCCTTGCCGCCCTCTATGTTTCTCCAACTCATTTCTGGGCCAGGTAATAATGTAAAAATGTTTTAATTTTTGAAAATTTATGTTGGTAAAAATGTGTGTGTGTGTGTGTGTATATATATATAGTTTTTATATCATATGAATGGAAATTTATATATATATATATATATATATATATATATATATATATATATAATTAAAAGGTAATATTTAAATGATTTGTAATATCACATGAAAAACAATATTGAAAAGTTTAGAAATTTTAACTATGTTTAAGAAAAATTTTGAGAGCAAAATAATGCTTTTGAGGAAAAAAAATCAGCATTTTGAAATTTTTGAGAAAAAATTAAAATATGAGAAATTTTTTGAGATTTTGAAAATAAAAATTCAAAATTTGTATTTTAAATATTTTTGAAATATTTTATAATAAAAATGATATTTAGTTAAAAGAGTTAAAAAAAATATACATTTTGAAAAAAAATTTAAAATTTATTTATGAAAATTAAAATTACTAAATTATTAGGCACATCCACTAATTGAACCTTTAATCATTTTTGGACAATCTATTCAGTTCAAATTGAAGAGTAAATAACTTCAGATGTTTAAATCAAATTTCACTAAAATTGTTGATCAATCTTGTATGCACAATATCTTTCTCATATATGTAGCCTGATTTAGGCAAGTAACTAGTCAAATTGAGAGTATTGATCAGTAAAATACAGTGAATAGACCAAACATGTAAAATGGGCCAAATATTCTGGTTAAAATTGTGACCCAACTTATTGACCTTGTGAGAACCTAAGAATTAATGTTAGTAAGTTTTGTGAGCCTCATCACGATGTGTGTTGAACATCAACACCGTGAATTTGATGTGTCCCCTTTAGGTTATGAGATATCTCAAAAATCATCGATAAACGAAACTCATGTGGGTCATACCATTTAAAACTATGTGAAAACATCCTAAAAAATATAAAAGCACTTGGTGAGGCCCACATGAGTTTTGGATGCGGTTGAAACTTGGTCTGACTCCTCATCCAAGTGGGACACACATAATGAGTGGGTTGGATATGTGAATCACATTTAAGCAGTCCTAATATATAATTATGAATGTTTTAAGGAAACTTTTCTCCACTACATTTAAGTGAGTTACTCGTTACCTTTACCAGAGTAAACTCTATGGGGTTCACCATTATTTATTTATTTTATCCACTCCATTCGTCCATGTTAACAGATAATTTGAGGTCTAAAGAACAAAAAGGAAGCATATCCAAAGCTCAAGTGGACCACACCACAGGAAATAGTGTGATTGAACCTCTACCATTTAAAATTCCTTGGAGGCCATAAAAGTTTTGGATCAAGCTGATGTATGTGTTTTCTATTCATTTATATATTTTTTATATCAACCTTTAACTGTTTTTGGACAATCTGATCAGTCCGGACATGAAGAGTAAATAACTTCAGATTTTTAAATCAAAATTCACTCAAATTGTTGATCAATCTTGTTTGCCCAATATAATTCTCATATGTAGTATGATCAAAGCAAGTAACTAGTCAAATTGAGGGTAAATATCAGTAAAATAGAGTGAATGGACCAGACATGTAAAATGGGCCTATCACGATATGTGTCGAACATCAACACCATGTATTTGATATCTCTCCTTTAGCTTATGAGATATCTGGACCACATTAATAGGAGACAGTGTTGAATGAGCGTCGACCATTAAAAACCTTTTGGGGGCCATATAAAGTTTTGGATCAATCTGATTTTTTTCCTTTCATCCGGGCCTGTATGACCTAATCAATAGATTAGATGCCAAATAAAAAGTACAGTGGGCCTAGGAGGGTTTTAATGGTGGATATCCAATCACTATTGTTTTCATGTGGTGTGATCCACACCGTCAATCCATTTTTCCAAATCATTTTAGGGCTCGTTTGGACGGGTGGATTGGAAGTTAAATCCCTAGATTGGCTGGGCGTGCCAAACAAATTGGGTGATCTGATCCTAGGATATATAGCAATCCCATGGATCTTAAGACAATCCACTAACAACACCATCATTACCTTTAGGGCTTGTTTGGATGAGCACGCTGGATGGGATTGGAAAGGATTAGGTGGGATTGGAAGATAAATCCCAGGATTGGAAAGGCATGCCCAAACAGACATGGGATTTGTGATCCTGGGATATAGGAATCCCATGGATCTTAAGACAATTCACTGACATCACCATCATTACCTTAAATCCCATCTAATCCATCCTAATCCCTTCGAAATTTCCTGGACGTGTTTGGTTAGAGGGATTAAAAGGGATTAGAAGGTTTAATCCCGGATCTGGCCAGGTGTGCCCATGACAGACCGGGTATAGCAATCCAGAGATTCAGACAATCCTCTGACATCACCATCATTGCCTTAGAATCCGTGCAATCCAGTCTAATACCATCTAATCCCATCCAGCGTGCCCGTCCAAACAGGCCCTTAAATCCCATCCAATCCACCCTAATCCGTTCAAATTTTCTTGGGACATGTTTGGTTCAAGGGATTGGAAGGGATGGGAAGGTTTAATCCTAGGATTGGCCGAGTGTGCCAAAAAAACTTGATATAGCAATCGGCCGGGGGATATAGCAATTCCATGGATCTTAAGACAATCTATTGACAACGCCATCATTACCTTGAAATCCATGCCATCCACCCTAATACCATTCAATCCCTTCCAATCCACCCATCCAAACAGACCCTTAGGGCCTGTTTGGCCAGGCAGATCCCACGGTATTAGGAGGGATGGGATCGGCAATATCCTGGGATAGGCATGACCAGCCAAACAGATTAGGTGAACTTGTCCCGGGATATAAGCAATCCCATGGATCTTAAGACAATCCACTGACATCACCATCATTACCTTAAAATTGATCCTATCCCTTGGTTGGATGGATTGGAAGGTAAAATCCCGGGATATGCAGGGCGTGCCAAACAGAACCAGTGTACTTGTCCCGGGATATAAGCAATCCCATGGATCATAAGACAATCCACTGACACCACCATCATTACCTTAAAATTGATCCCATCCCTCCTAATACCATGGGATCTGCCCGGCCAAACAGGCCCTTAGTGGTTGAGTCCACAATTAAAGTATATCCAAAGCTCAAGCGGACCATACCACAGGAAACAGTGGGAATAATGATTTCCACCGTTGAAATCTTCCTATTCAACGGCCTACAGTGATTTTTTTTTTGTCATCCAACCTATTCAAAAATTTTCTAAGGTAGATGTTTAATTTATACTGTTTCCTATGATGTGGTCCACTTCAGATTTTTATAGGCTTCAATTTTGACCTTACATAATAAAATTATATGTTAAAATGGATGGATGGAGTGGATAAATTGAATAAATCATAATGGGCCCCATAGGATTTACTCAGTACACTTAGGGTATAAGGGCCCTGTGAGGCCTAAAAAAATACGTCTTATCTAAGCCGTCTATATATTTTAAAATATTATTATAGGACATGAAATCAAAAATCATCTAGATCAAAGGCTAAAGTGGACCATACGGTATGAAACATGGAGATTAAATCATACTTATTTGCTATGGTGGGAAACAAATTGGCTACTCCCCTGACACCGGCCAATGGCTGGTGGTCGGTGCTCTGTGGAGCCCACCATGATGCATGTGTATCATCCATGCTGTCCATCTATTTTTATATATCATTTTATGATATGATAAAAAAAATGAATTATATCTCAATCTCAAGTGGACCACATTACAGGAAATAGTGTTGAATGAATTTTGACCATTAAAAATGTTTTGGAGTCCATAAAAGTTTTGGATCAAGCTGATATTTATTTTTTCCTTCATTTGGGTCTTTATGACCAAATCAATAGATTGGATGTCAAATAAACAGTACAGTGGGCCTTAGGAGGATTTTAATTGTAAATATCCATTCATTAATTTTCTCTTGTGATATGGCCCACCCAGGATTTATATCCCTATCATTTTTTGCATCAATCACTGAAATGATCTGTAAAAATGGATGAACCGAACGGATGAAACATGTACATCATCGTGGGTCCCACAGAGCATCGAACCAAAAACCACCGTCCGGCCCAAATTAGGGTACGCGCTCAAAACAGAGCCGCGCGTCCAATGTTTCGCCCCATCCCCATTTCAACAGCGCCCGCCCACCCACTCTCTCTCTCTCTCTCTCTCTCTCTCTCTCTCTCTCTCTCTCTCTCTCTCTCTCTCTCTCTCTCTCTCTCTCTCTCTCTCTCTCTCTCTCTCGTCGTCCCGATCCCAGACCCGCGTGACTCTCTCTGTCTCTCCGTCCCGGTCCCAGACGCGTGAGATAGCTTTTTCCTACCCCGACTCTCTCTCTCTCTCTCTCTCTCTCTCTCTCTCTCTGTCCCGGTCCCAGATCTGGTGTGGCCAGCAGCCCCTGCACTTCATTTCCAGGTACTCATTTCTGTGAATTTTTAAGGCGTGCACAACATGTGTTTGATGAAATGTCTCTGCTGGAGAAGGTGACAAATATCCATGCAGGCCATCTATTTTTCAACTCATTCTATGGCATGAGCCCAAATGGAAGCATATCCAGTGCTCAAGTGGGCCCACAACAGGAAACAGTGGGAATCGAAGACCCACTATTGAAAACTTCTTAGGGCAGCAGAACTTTCGAATCAAGCTGATATTTGTGTTTTCCCTGTCTGTGTCAGCTTATGAACAAGTTGGGTGACAAATAAACATTGTTGTGGGCCCTACGAAAATCTCAACGGTGGATGTCATAATCCCCATTCTTTCCTTTGTGTGTTCCAGAATGGGGCTAGGCTGGGTGTGGCCAGGCTGAAGCATGCAAGGCCAAAAAATGGGGCTAGGCTGGGTGTGGACTGGCTGAAGCATGCTCAAGTCTATAGGCTGGGTGGTCTGGATTGTAGCAGATTGAGAATGATTCACAATTGTTAAGCTGCCTTTACGTGATTCCTGCTTTTTTTGTGCAGAGATGGGATGGATTTTAGTCTATTGAGATAACATGTAGATTCTGTAATGATTTTCAGAATTTTAGTTATCTGTTAATGGTTGTTTTGACTGTATGCAAGCGACTGCACACACAGTTTTATGATAATTCACAATCTTTTGATTTGTTGTGCTATTTCTAATGCAACCATGATTCTTACTAATGGCACTGGTGCCTTCATTTATTTATTTGGCTAAGCCCAATAGATCACATAAACAAGCCTCAAAATCTGCAGTTCGATAGATTTTTATTTATTTATTGAAAGGTTGCAAAAGCATGGGAAAACAGGCCTCGAAACCTGCATTTTGAGAGCGGATTGGATTCTAAAATTGCTTTAGTAGCCAAAGGATGAAAAAACATAGATGAAGGTAAAAAAATAAATATAATCTTGAACCAAAACTTCCAGGTAAAGTGGATTATATGAAGCATTTTACCATTTAGTTTCGGGAATTTCTCTGCATTTGTTGTCTTCCAAGTAAATTCAGTGTTTTGTTTGTTCTTCATCAATTTTTATTGGTGGATTTAATGTCATGCACACTCATATGATGGGGAATCATATATTGTTTTTGTTTTTCATGCATAACAATCATGTCTCTAACACTTGCACCATGCACATGGCACACATCAAGGGCAATCAGACTGTTCATGTGTTGTCACAGCCAATGATAGGAGCATTTTTTACCTTCTTTTCCTTGATCATCCATTTTCTAGTGGCTATATTTGCAATTTTGTAGTTACATCCCCTTAGTCCAAGGGCCCACCCGGTCAATCAATTGCCCTAAAGCTGTTCTATGTGTATGATGTTGATCTTGGATGAAGTCTTGGGTAGCTATGGAAAATTGTTTTCCACTTCCACATTTTTTTCCTTGAAAAACATGGATATTAGTTTCTTTAGAGAGCCTGTTAAATATAGATTTCCAAGGTCTTGACTCTTGAGAGAGCCATTTGACATTCAGACTTTTAATATTTCCTGGGAGAACTATTCTCCAAACAAAACAATAGAATTACTGTTGGGATCTACAATTTTCTGTTCCCTTTGGATTATGTTAGTTTTCCATGTCCACCTCATGGTTTTCTCTATCCAAACCCTAGGCTGAAAAAGCTATTACAGCTGCTACTCTCTTGTTTCTCTTTTTTAAAGCATATATCCAATTCAAATATTTGGAATTTGGAAGATATATTTGATTTTGGTTTCTTCCTTTTCTATTGTGTAGACTTACCTTCTCAAATAGGTCGGTTCGTTCAGGGCTTTTGAGAATTGGGTATATCTAGTTTTGGATGTTGATTATCAATGCACACATCTAAAACTAGATATACCCATTTCTCAAAAGCCCAGAATGAACCAACCTATTTGAGAAGGCAAGGAAGAAATCAAAATCAAATATCATCCAAATTCATGGTTTGTTAAACAACGAGAATCGCCAACGGTTTTTGGAGTTTTGCCACATCACTTTAATAGCCTTTTGGCTATTGAAGTGTTCAGTATCTAATCCGCTCCGCTGCATTTCTACATTGAACAATCATAGTTGTGTGTATATGTATGTTTCAGCCTATCATAAAACACATATATGTATGTGTGTATATGTATGCTTCAGCCTGTCATAAAACACATGTATGTATGTGTGTATATGTATGCATGCACACATGAATGGATGAAATGTATGCATGCATGCATAGATGGACAGATTATGCATGTGTATGCATGCATACATGCATGGATGGATTTATGTGTGTGTATATGTATGTATGTATGCAAGCATGGATGGAAGACTAGATGGATGGATCATCATGCATGTGTATGTATGTGTGTATGCATGCATGGATAGATGGATGGATTGTTAGATCATGGATGGATTGATCATCGTGCATGTGTTTATGTATGTATGCATGTATGGATGGATGGATGTATCATCATGCATGTTTGTATGTATGTATGTGTGATCCCAAACCTAAACCCGATCCCAAACCCGAACCGAATTTCCTAAACCTAAACCTTAACCTAAATTCTCAACTCCCTAAGGCTATAACCTATAACCTATAACCTATAACCTAAAACTTACACCTAAACATGTGCATATATTTGCAGATATATATAGATCTATATTTTTTTGTGATTGGTGACCATATGTGTGGCATGTTTTGACAATTTATGAAAAGCCTCTTTTTTATTGTATCTCACTTTTTATATGCTACATGCACGTGATATCAGAAATGGATTTGACGCCCCCGAGCAAGAATTGGATGACGAAAGATATCTTGAGTGATAAATACATTAAAGACGTTGAATCATTTATTATTTTTGTGAAAAGGAATTCGAGAGGTGTTGATTGGTATAGCTGTCCTTGTGCTAGATGTCGTAATATGCGTGGGAAGAAAATACTAAGTATAGTTTCTGAGCATTTGATTATGAATGGCATAGATCAGACATACACAACTTGGGTTTTTCATGAAGAACAACTTCCCAATATGGGTGTCAATGCCAAGACTCCTATTACATCTGCCACTAATTGTAATGAAGAGTTGTTGCCTAGAATGGTTGATTTGGTTAATGATACTTTTGGTCGTGTTCAACCTGATGACTTATGATTGTTCCATACAATCTTCCACCTCATTTATGTATGCGGAAGGAATTTATTATATTAACACTTTTAATTTCTGAAAAAAATAGTCCAGGGCATGACATCGACGTATATTTACAACCATTGATTGAAGAATTAAATGAATTATGGAAAGGGTCGATAACATATGACTCGTTTGGGAAGAACAAGTTTACAATGAAGGCGATTTTATTATGGGCAATACATGATTTTTCAGCCTATGGACATCTTTCTGGGTGTAGGACAAGAGGAAAGTATGCATGTCCTGTTTGGAGTTGAGATTAGGAAAAATGTTACTGAAAACTTGATTATTCAATGAAATGCTTTTTTGATCAAGTTACCTTTTTATTTATTTAATCTTCAGCATCCTTTTTATTAATTATGGCTTGTTGTCATTTGTTTTTATTAACCAAGTCACTAAAGGATTTCAATTTTAAATGTAACTGAAGTATTGACAGAACGTTGTCTCTTGTTGCAGTATGAGATGTAACAATAATATACATTGATTGTGCACCAATTTTTTTTAAATGCACCAACTAGTAATGATTTAAGACGACGTTCAATGATACTTTGTTAAATATGAAATTTATGACCTTTAGTAACTTAGTTAATTAAAAAGAACTACGTAGTGGCTTGATCCCAATCTGACTTTTTGGGTACGTAGGCAGTCGTTCATAATGTACTAGAATATTGGTGCAGCCACAAATCTTTTTTCTCCTTTGAATTGTAACAGACTATATTGGTTACATTTTTCTCTGTCATACAGGTTGTGGCTATCAAAGATATAATATCACCTCCTTATAGGGAAACATTTAATGATGTGTACAGGTAAATTTATTTTTTTCTTATTCCTCATATTATATCTTTAACGATGTGTAAACATTTAATGATGTGTAAACATTAAATTATGTGTACAGGTCATTTAATGATATTATTCCTTCGGTCGATTGTGGCTTGTGGACAAAGGGATGAGTAACCAACAATACAAATATGGGAGGCCTTCCCCAGGTATCCAGATGCTTTTAGATATATTTATGTTATTTTTAAATGTATTAGCTCGAAATTGATGGAGCAAACCCGGATGTGCGTCGGAGCTATCCGGATGAACGGGAGTCTCTGGAAGGTGGGAACCGCTGACCATGATAAAGCTATCCATCTCCTATGGACAGCATTGGGAAGTCCTAGCCATTTGGACAGACCGTATTTATGTATTTGCTCGAAATTAATGGAGCAAACCCGAATGTGCGTCAAAGCTATCTGGATGAGCGGGGGTCTCTAGAAGGTGGGAACCACTGACCATGATGAAGTTGTCTATTTTCTATGGACAGCATTGGGAGGGCCTGGCCATTTGAATAAGCCATATTTATGTATTTACTTGAAATTAATGGAGCAGACCCGGATGTGCGTCGGAGCTATTCGGATGAGCGGGGGTCTCTGGAAGGTGGGAACCGCTGACCATGATGAAGTTGTCCATTTTCTATGGACAGCATTGGGAGGGCCTGGCCATTTAGACAGGCTGTATTTATATCTATTTTTGCAGGGACCTCACCCTTAACCTAAACCACACCCTAAACCTATAACCTAAACCTATTCTCAGTTACCTAAACTTATAACCTATAACTTAAACCTAAACCTATTCTGAAATCCTAAAAGCTATACTTATAACCTAAAACCTATAAACCAAACCTATTCTCAAATCCCAAAAGCTATACTTATAACCTAAACCTATTGTCATGAAATCCCAAAAGCTATACCTTAACCTAAACTTAAACCTATAACCTAACCTTAACCTAAACCTAAATCGAAACCTACACCTAATCCTAATCTCAACTCCCTAACCTAAACCTAAACCTAAACTTGAAAACCCAAACCTAAACTCGATCCCGAACCCAAACCCGATTTCCTAAACCTAAAACCTTAACCTAAATTCTTAATTCCCTAAACCTTAACCTATAACCTAACCTAAACCTAAACCTATAACCTGCACTTATAACCTAAACCTAAACCTATATAACCTAAACCTAAGCTAAAACCTAAACCTAAACCTAAAACCTAAATGTACGCTCAAATCCTTAAACCTAAACCTACACCTAATTATAATCTCAACTCTCTAACCTAAACCTAAACCTAAACTTGAAAATCCAAACCTAAACTCGATCCCGAACCCGAACCCGATTTTCTAAATATAAACCATAACCTATTCTCAATTCCCTAAACCTATAGCTTATAACCTAAACCTGTAACCTATAACCTAAACTTAAAACCTAAATGTATTCTCAAATCCCTAAACTTAAACCTACATCTAATCCTAATCTCAACTTTCTAACCCAAACATAAACCTAAACTTAAAAACCCAAACCTAAACCCGATCACGAACCTTAATCCGATTTCAAAAACCTAATCCTTAACCTATTCTCAATTCCCTAAACCTAAACCTAAAACCTAAATGTATTCTTAAATCCCTAGACTGAAACCTACACCTAATCCTAATCTCAACTCCCTAACCTAAACCTAAACCTAAACTTGAAAACCCAAACCTAAACCCGATCCTGAACCCGAACCCGATTTCCTAAACCTAAACCTTAACCTATTCTCAATTACCTAAACCTAAACCTAAGACCTAAATGTATTCTCAAATCCCTAAACCTAGACCTACACCTAATCCTAATCTCAACTCCCTAACCCAAACCTAAACCTAAACTTGAAAACCCAAACCTAAACCCTATCCCAAACCCGAATGTATTTTCAAATCCTTAAACCGAAACCTACACCTAATCTTAATCTCAACTCCCTAACCTAAACCTAAACTTAAACTTGAAAACCCAAACCTAAACCCGATCCTAAACCCGAATGTATTCTCAAATCCCTAAACCTAAACCTACACCTAATCCTAATCTCAACTCCCTAACCTAAACCCAAACCTAAACTTGAAAACCCAAACCTAAACCCGATCCTGAACCCGAATCCGATTTCCTAAACCTAAACCTTAACCTATTCTCAATTCCTTAAACCTAAACCTAAAACTTAAATGTATTCTCAAATCCCTAAACAGAAACCTACACCTAATCATAATCTCAACTCCCTAACCTAAACTTGAAAACCCAAACCTAAACCCAATCCTGAACCCGAACCTGATTTCCTAAACCTAAACCTTAACCTATTCTCAATTCCCTAAACCTAAACCTAAAACCTAAATGCATTCTCAAATCCCTAAACCTAAACCACACCCTAAACCTAAACCTAAACCTATTCTCAATTCCCTAAACCCATAGCTTATAACTTTAACCTAAACCTTAACCTTAATCTAAACCTAAACCTAAACCAAAACCAAAACCTATGACCTAAAACCTTAACCTATGACTTATAACCTAAACTTATAACCTATAACCTAACCTTAACCTAAACCTAAAGCCTAAACCTTAACCTATAACCTAAAACCTAAACCTAAACCTAAAACCTAAATGTATTCTCAAATGCCTAAACCTAAACATACACCTAATCTTAATCTCAACTCCCTACCATAAACCTAAACCTAACCTTGAAAACCCAAACCTAAACCCGATTCCGAACCCGAACTCGATTTCCTAAACCTAAACCTTAACCTATTCTCAATTCCCTAAACCTATAGCTTATAACCTAAACCTAAACCTTAACCTAAACCTATAACCTTAATCTAAACCAAAACCTATGACCTAAAACCTTAACCTATAACCTATAACCTAAACTTATAACCTATAACCTAACCTAAACCTTAACCTATAACCTAAAACCTAAACCTAAACTTAAAACCTAAATGTATTCTCAAATCCCTAAACCTAAACCTACACCTAATCCTAATCTCAACTCCCTAACCTAAACTTAAACCTAAACTTGAAAACCCAAACCTAAACCCGATCCCGAACCCAAACCTGATTTCTTAAACCTAAACCTTAACCTATTCTCAATTCCCTAAACCTATAGCTTATAACCTTAACCTAAACCAAAACCTATGACCTAAGACCTTAACCTATAACCTATAACCTAACCTTAACCTAAACCTAAACCTAAAACCTAAACCTTAACCTATAACCTAAAGCTTAAACCTAAATGTATTCTCAAATCCCTAAACCTAAACCTACACCTAATCCTAATCTCAACTCCTTAATCTAAACCTAAACCTAAACTTGAAAACCCAAAATTAAACCCGATCCCGAACCCGAACCCGATTTCTTAAACCTAAACATTAACCAATTTTCAATTTCCTAAACCTATAGCTTATAACCTAAATCTAAACCTTAACCTAAACCTATAACCTTAACGTAAACCAAAACCTATGACCTAAAACCTTAACCTATAACCTATAACCTAAACTTGTAACCTATAACCTAACCTTAACCTAAACCTAAAACCTAAACCTTAACATATAACCTAAAACCTAAACCTAAGCCTAAGCCTAAGCCTAAAACCTAAATGTATTATTAAATCTCTAAACCTAAACCTACACCTAATCCTAATCTCAACTCCCTAACCTAAACCTAAACTCGATCCCGAACCCGAACCCGATTTCCTAAACCTAAACCTAAACCTATAACCTGTACTTATAACCTAAACCTAAACCTATATAAACCTAAACCTAAGCCTAAAACCTAAACCTAAATGTATTCTCAAATCCCTAAACCTAAACCCACACCTAATCCTAATCTCAACTCCTTAACCTAAACCTAAACTTGAAAACCCAAACCTAAACCCGATCCTGAACCCAAACTTGATTTTCTAAACATAAAAGTTAACCAATTTTCAATTTCCTAAACCTATAGCTTATAAGCTAAATCTAAACCTTAACCTAAACCTATAACCTTAACCTAAACTAAAACCTATGACCTAAAACCTTAACCTATAACCTATAACCTAAACTCGTAACTTATAACCTAACCTTAACCTAAACCTAAAACCTAAACCTTAACCTATAACCTAAAACCTAAACCTAAGCCTAAACCTAAGCCTAAAACCTAAATGTATTATCAAATCTCTAAACCTAAACCTACACCTAATCCTAATCTCAACTCCCTAACCTAAACCTAAACCTAAACTTGAAACCCAAACCTAAACCCAATCCCAATCCCGATCCCGAACCCGATTTCCTAAATCTAAACCTTAACCTATTCTCAATTCCCTAAACCTAGAGCTTATAACCTAAACCTAAACCTTAACCTCAACGTAAACCTAAACCTATAACCTATAACCTAAATGTATTCTCAAATCCCTAAACCTAAACCTATATCTAATCCTAATCTCAACTTCCTAACCCAAACATAAACCTAAACTTGAAAACCCAAACCTAAACCCAATCACGAACCTGAATTCGATTTCCTAAACATAATCCTTAACCTATTCTCAATTCCCTAAACCTAAACCTAAAACCTAAATGTATTCTTAAATCCCTAAACCAAAACCTACACCTAATCCTAATCTCAACTCCCTAACCTAAACCTAAACCTAAACTTGAAAACCCAAACCTAAACCCGATCCCGAACCCGAACCCGATTTCCTAAACCTAAACTTAACCTATTCTCAATTTCTTAAACCTAAACCTAAGACCTAAATATATTCTCAAATCCCTAAACCTAGACTTACACCTAATCCTAATCTCAACTCCCTAACCCAAACCTAAACCTAAACTTGAAAACTCAAACCTAAACCTGATCCCAAACCCGAATGTATTCTCAAATCCTTAAACCAAAACCTACACCTAATCCTAATCTCAACTCCCTAACCTAAACCTAAACCTAAACTTGAAAACCCAAACCTAAACCCGATCCTAAACCCGAATGTATTCTCAAATCCCTAAACCTAAACCTACACCTAATCCTAATCTCAACTCCCTAACCTAAACCTAAACCTAAACCTGAAAACACAAACCTAAACCCGATCCCGAACCCAAATCCGATTTCCTAAACCTAAACCTTAACCTATTCTCAATTCTCTAAACCTAAACTTAAAACTTAAATGTATTCTCAAATCCCTAAATCGAAACCTACACCTAATCATAATCTCAACTCCCTAACCTAAACCTAAACCTAAACTTGAAAACCCAAACCTAAACCCAATCCCGAACCCGAACCCGATTTCCTAAACCTAAACCTTAACCTATTCTCAATTCCCTAAACCTAAACCTAAAACCTAAATGCATTCTGAAATCCCTAAACCTAAACCACACCCTAAACCTAAACCTTAACCTATTCTCAATTCCCTAAACCTATAGCTCATAACTTTAACCTAAACCTTAACCTTAATCTAAACCTAAACCTAAACCAAAACCAAAACCTATGACCTAAAACCTTAACCTATGACTTATAACCTATAACCTAACCTTAACCTAAACCTAAAACCTAAACCTTAACCTATAACCTAAAACCTAAACCTAAACCTAAACCTAAAACCTAAATGTATTCTCAAATCCCTAAACTTAAACCTACACCTAATCCTAATCTCAACTCCCTACCCTAAACCTAAACCTAAACTTGAAAACCCAAACCTAAACCGTCCTATTTAGGTTTAGGTCTTTCAGCATCAGGGACGGTCTAAGGCCGTCCTATTTAGGTTCATCAGAGACGGCCCAAAACAGTCCTTAAAAAGGATGGTCTAAAACGGTCCTTTTTAAAGACGGTCTAAGACCATCCTTTTTAGGTTCATCAGAGACGGCTTATAACCGTCCTTACAGGGATGGTTCATGTCCGTCCTTTAATGGTTCATCAGAGACTATCATGGACCGTCCTTTTTAGCTTCAATACAGCCATTTAATGTCTACCCTTATAGATGGTTATAGACCATCTTTCTTTAGAGACGGTCCATGACCGTCCTTCTTTTGAGACGGTTTATGGTCGTCCTTTAAGTAATACGACACCTCAAAATATGATGGCCCTTGCGACGGTCCAAGACCGTCCTTTATGGCCCTTTGAGACGGTTTTCAACCGTCCTTTTTTTGTTGTTTTGGCGTAGTGAGTACGCGCTGAATTTCTGCATGATTTGACGGCGTGATTCATGCATCTCGCATATGTGTGACTTGATCACTGCACACCCTAGCAACATCGGGGTCGTGACTCCATAGGTACATCGTAGATGGCCGTATTGAATACCGAAAATACTTGGTTCTAGCACTGTGGGCACTTAGGATGTCCTTGAGTGAAAGTCCCATAACCTTTTTGGTACCAGGAGATGCTCCAACGTCTAGACCGAGTGAATACACGAGCGCCAGAGTGCCGAATACCAATAGGTCGCGTCTCCCACTGTGTCGTGGTCTGTTGGAAGGGGGTGTGGCCTTATCCTCCTGAGTGAGGGAGCTATAAGCTAGGCTGAGTTTGACCAGCTCACAAATGAGTCCGTTATCGACAAGCCGAGTAGGTATTGGTAAACTACTGGTCAGGCGGATAGTGAGGTTTATTCCGCTTGTTTGACTGTGCAGCTAAGGAGGTAGCAGTCACTACGAAGTGTATTAGACCCCGGTGATATCCAGAGAGGAACTATATTGATATGTGTACTTGAGGAGTACCGACTTACTTGGATTGCATTTCGCATATGACATTTGACTATGTAGGCCTTGCATTGTATCGGTATGGCTGATGGCATTCATGTCTCGCATCGCATGGCCTTGGTATGGCTGATAGCATTCATGCCTTGCATTACATAGCATTGGTATGGTTCGTTTTATTCATGGACTTACCGTAGGTTTTTGCATTACTCTGATATTATATACTTAGCACTTTCCTTACGCACACACTTATACTACCCTCAAAGCTTTTGTAATCTTATGCATGACAGTTACGTGTAGGTAGCGTTGGACAGCAGCAGCGCTGAGGCAGGAGTACGTATCAGGACCTTTTGGAGCTTTTTGATCACATTGTATTTCCCTTTCCGCATTGTACTTAAAGTTTTTGATATAGTGGATATGTGGTGATGTTGTTTTGTGACTTGGTTATGCTTGTGGTTATGCTCCATTACAAAAAAAAATTCATTCTGAAAATCCTCCTTATAGGATCCCAGGATCGAAATCTGGCATTTGCTTGCCAAGAGCCGAGAATAGAGCACTACGGAAGCTGTCGGCACCGGATTCGGCAATCGGGATTCATGTGAATCTGATTTTTTGATTTGGGGCGTGACAGTTGTCATGTTACCGCAGTTGTATGGATCATAGTTGTCATGTTATATGGGTCTTAGTTTTCCTTTTATATGAGTCTCAGTTGTATGGGTCGCAGTTCTCATGTTATATTGGTCTCAGTTGTATGGGTCGCAGTTGTCCTTTTATATGGTTCACAGTTGTATGGATCGTAGTTGTCCTGTTATATGGGTCACAGTTGTCCTCTCATATGGGTCGCAGTTGTATGGATTGCAGTTGTCATGTTATATGGCTCGCAGTTGTCCTGTAATATGGGTCACGGTTCTATGGATCGCAGTTGTCTTGTTATATGGGTCGCAGTTATCCTATTATATGGGTCGTGGTTGTCATGGGTCATGGTTATCATGTTATATATGGCCCATAATAGGGTGATCTAATTCATCCACCTTGTCGGATAGCTTGTCGTGGGCCCAAAAAGTCCTCACTTGGCCATTGTCCACTTCTAACAAACATCACAATGAGCGTGGAGAGTTTTAACAGTGACCATTATTTTCTATTTCGTTGCCCAAACGAGCATCGGATCAGGCTGATATTTGTGCCCTACCCCTAAAATGACACGGAAAAAAAGATGGGCGACATAGATTATACACATACATGGAAACTATGACCCATGCAAAGACAGTGAACACGTTGAAAACCACAATCCATACAACATGACAACCATGACCTATATAACATGACAACTACAACCCATGCAAACCATGACCCAAATTAGCCCACATTGATGTATGTGTATAATCCATTCCGACAATCCTTTTTATCATGTCATTTTAAGGCTAGAGCCCAAATATCAGCCTAATCCAATGCTTTTGTGGCCACAAAATAGAAAATAATAGTGACTGTTGAAAGTTTTCAAACTCACTGTGATGTTTGTTAGCAGTGGACATTGCCCAAGTTAGGACTTTTTGGGCCCACGACAAGCTAGCTGACAAACTCACCCAAACATGACAACAAGACATTCTCAACAGAGTTTTTCAGCTCGTTGGGTGCCTGTTGAAGAGAACTATTCTTCATATTGTATTATAATTATGGTCGTGGTTAGCATGTTATATGGGTCATGGTTGTTATGTTATATGGGTCATTGTTTTCCATGGAGTCGTGGTTGTTATGTTAACATGGGTCGTGGTTATAATGGGTCGTAGTTTTCATGGGTTGTGGTTGTTGTGTTATATGGGTCATGGTTGTTATGTTATATGGGTTGTCGTTCTCATTTTCATGAGAATAAGAAGTTGGGCCCACGGCAAACTGGCAGACAAGGTGGACGAAACGGATCACCCCTTTGTGGGTCTTAAGCTATTGTACCGATGGTTATCCTTTCATTTGGTAGTAAAGGAAGTGAACATGCAACAGCTGTCACCCATATAACATGACAACCACAACCCATATAACATGATAGCTACGATTCATGACAACTATAACCTATATAACATGACAACCACGACCCATATAATATGACAACTACGACCCATGCAAAACATGACCCATATAACATGATAACCATGACCCTTATAACGTGTCAACCATGATCCATGACAACTACGATCCATACAACATGATAACCACAACCCATATAACATGACAATCACGACCCATATGGTTACTCCATTACAACCGTGACCCATATAACAGGACAACCACGACCCATATAACATGATAATTATGACCCATGACAACCACAACCCATGTAACATGACAACCACAACCCATACCTCATGACAACCACAACTCTTACCGCGTTCCAATCACCTGGTGTGAGCTATGCTACTATACACATATCATTTGCATGACTATGGCGTGACTTGTACTAACTTGGTGAGTATATGGGATAAACAATATTTACATATGTCATGTATTAACTTTGATAAACGGTTAGGATCTTATGTGCACAAACTTGGTGAGTACATGGGATAAACGATATCTACGTATGTCATGTACTAAATAAACGATATCTACATATGTCATGTACTAACTTTGATGGATGGTAACGATCTTACAACCACAATCTTTACCACATTACAACCAAGACCCTCATAGTTGTCATGTTATATGGGTCGTGGTTCTCATTTTCTGCTCCCAGATTGCATGACAACCGCAACCCTTACCTCATGAAAATCACAACCCTTATCACATTACAACCACAACCCTCGTGGTTATCATGTTATATAGGTTATGGTTCTCATTTTCTGCTCCTAGATTGCATGACAATCATAACCCATACATGCACATAAGATCCTTATTGTTCATCAAAGTTAGAAAAGTAATGTGCTCATCCATACCAAAGCCAGTTTGGCATTTTTCGAATATGAGATTACTATTGATAGACTGCAGGAGGAGGAAATGCAGGCTATATGGGTCGTGGTTGTCATATTATATGGGTCATGGTTGTGATGTTATATGGGTCGTGGTTGTCATCTTATATGCATCGTAGTTGCTATATGAGTTGTGGTTTGTATGGGTCGTAATTGCCATGTTATATGGGTTGTGGTTGTTATGTTGTCTGGATCGTGGTTGTGATTTTTAACATGTTCACTTTCTTTTCTACCAAACCATTAGTACCATAACATAATGCCCACAATGGGGTGATTTGATCTATTCACCCTATCGGCTAGCTCGCTGTGGGCCCAAAAAGTCCTAACTTGGGCAATATCCACTTCTATCCACCTTGTCGGCTTATATTTGAGCCTTACCCCTAAAATGACATAGAAAAAAGGATGAGCGGCATGGATGCCTTACTCCTAAAATGATACGACATGGATTATGGACGACATGGATACCTTATCTCTAAATTGACACGGCAAAAAGGATGGACAACATGGATTATAGACGACATGGATGAAACACATACATCATGGTGGGGCTCATAGAGCACCAGCCATTGCCTGGTGGCAGGAGGAGTAGTCAATCCGTCACTTTCTCGGGCAAGTAGCCACTCCATCTCTCCAGGACTGTACGACTTCTGAACCAAGGAGATGGGCATTTTCGTCTGAAATAATATCCAAAGCTTGTTAGAAGACCACTCTTAGGATATTTGAAAGGTCGAATCTCGTTAGGTAATTTGCCTAAACTTTGAGGTCAACACGGTTAAAATCTCGAAAAACAAAGAGAGATCTCTCTTTCTTTTGGAAAAACACGGTCAAACTTAGTTTGATTGTGCCAGTGGTTCTACTGCATTGTGGGTGCACCATTCCTGGTGCACATTCAACCTTGTGTGGGGCCCACAGTGATGCATTGTAAAATCCACTTCGTCCATTCAATTCATTTACCTATTTAAGGACATGAGCCCAAGAATGAGGTTGATCTAAAATTTGAGTGGGCCATACTTTAAATCTGGAGTCTTATTCATGGATTTCTATCGATTTAACGATCTGATCCCTTCCAAACTCTGACCCATAGCACATCTAACACCCTTATTACTCTTTTAATTAAGTTTTGGCAATAATATTTATAATTCGATACATAAATTATTCCATTAGATGGTAATTTGTATCGTCAGGGTTGCGGGCCCAATGAATGGTGGATCTAGCATTTCAGGGTCCCATATTATCGATTGACAATCCTTTTTTGGAAATCGATAGACGGATGATTCGATTTATGATTGTATATCACTCCCAATGGTCAGGTTTTACCACAATCGGTCATCTATAGATTTATAAGTCCCTAACAACACCTAGGTTGTTCTAAACAACTGATCAATAGTAGATTAGCTATATAGTAGGGTTTGTGACCTTATGTAAGGTTAGGATAGCTAAATTAGTATCGTACACATGTACATAATAAGCTAAATTTCATGATAATACTCAAGAACTTTCAATACTCGGGTATTAAAAAGTTTGGGGTGTTACACCTTCTTTCTACCCTGCCTGAATTTTAAACCAGGCTGATTTATTTATTTTTTAGATTTCATTCCTCATTGTAAGTCATGCGCGATGAACGAATTTGATGAAATATATACACTATAGTGACTTGCAGACAAACCTATGGTTGGCATCCCATTTGCATTTCTCCCTGTGGTATGGCCCACTGGAGTTGCGAAGCGAGAAGCATTGAGGAGCACACTTGAAGATGAAGTGTATTTGATGCAGGGGAGGATGTGAGGTTTCTTTGGACTCCTCACAAAGACTCCTCAAATCCACGAGGAAAAGAATAAGAAAATAGAAAATAATTTTTATAAAATTCGAAATTGATTGATGAATGAAATAAACAAGTTCAAAACCCTTTAAATAGGGGTACCAAGCAATGGGAGAGAAATTAGAATCAAACTATAACTAAAACTCCTAAAATTCACAACTTACTATTTATAGGTGATCGTGATGTCTACTAGTGCGCAAGGTTTTCGGCCAAAAATAATAAATGGCCTATTTGGTTTCACCAAGCTATCCTCTCAATTATTCTAAGCTCTTTTCACGTTTGATGCAAATCATAAAGCCCAACAGATGAAGAGTTATAATCAAACTAAAACTTATTATTTATAGTAAAAACGGAATTAAAATAGGGAAATGATCGTCGATGTGGTGGTATTTCCTAAATCCGGCTTGTGTAACCCAGCGTAATGGGTTAGGTGGCTAAAGTAGCTCGTTTTACCCCAAAATCATATATTTTTCGTCCGATAACTCATTCTGGATTGTGAGATACGATCGATTTAAGGTCCGACGGTCTGGATCACTTATGTTGTCGACCAGACCTATTTTGATCCATCTTGGCCATGAAACTGTCCGCAACCCTCTCTACATTAGTATTTAACATTCAGTGGGCCCAAAGAGTTTCTCTATTTTACGTTGCCACTTAAAATAGGGACACGGATTGTATCGTTAGGAACTCACAATGCACACCCAGATCCATAGCTCAAGTGGTAGATTGAGTGAAAGATACCTCATTTCAACACTGAGGTCTTGGTATCGATCCCTAGTGGGGGTGGCTAACAGTGAAGTGCGAACTGACAGTGTTGTATACTAACAAGTTAACAGGAAAAAAATAACCTCACAATGCAATAGTGTGGTGAGTAAAGTGCGGAGCCTATGGAGATGTATGTGTTTTATCTATGTGGTCTATTACTTTTCAAGTTCATTTTAAATTATAAGTTCAAATTCGAAGCATATCAAATTTAAGTGGACCATACCACATAAAACAGTTAGAATTGGAAGCCTACCGTTGAAAACTTCTCAAGATCAAGTTGATGTTTATGTTTTCCCATCTGTTTTCCCTTATGTTAGATGACAAATAAACATCATTGTGCCCCAGAAAAATTTCAATGGTGGACGTCAGTGTAACGCGGTCCACTTAAGCTGTGGATGTCTCGTGCCCTAAAATGAGTTTTTTTTTAAAAAAAATGAATGGAAAGCGTGGCTAATGATACATACATCACGGTGGCCTCTACATGTTAGTCGCCGCACTATGGCCAGTGGCGAGTTACTCACTGTACAATCGACAGGTATTTCATTCCGTTCGTACGAGGGGCCCGAATATCCGGTACAATAACTATTTTAATCAGCGGAAACGCCGTCATATGCATGGTCACGCAGGGCTTGACTTTTTCAGACGTGGATGGAGTGACTTCAAGTGGATGAATCCACCCCGTCCATCAGGTGAGGCTACACCAGAAACGGTCGAGATAGGGACACCCATCATTAACATCCTCTAATTTGTCTGTAGGGTCCGCAGCAGTGTTATATAGCGATCCAATCTATTCATCTGATGCAGCCCACGGCGGTGAAGGGACACTCCGAAAATCATGGCATTCCAACACTCAACTCAACTGGGCCATACCACATGCATTTAAAGGTATTAGACATGATTTTACACTGTTCCTTATGGTGCACATAAGTCTTATATTGGATTTGTCTTAAACAATTCACAGAGAAAATGTTTCAACGCATATGATGGACGGCATGGATCTGATTCATATTCATCCAATGTGGTGCTGAGTAGCACACGTGACTTGGCTACGGACTCTGTCACTAGCCAACGACAGGTGTTCGATGCTCTGTGAACCTTAAAATGATGTATGTGTTTCATCCATGCCGTTCACCCATTGTTCAAGATCATCTTATGGCATGAGCCCAAAAATAAGGTTAATCCAAATCTTAATTAGGCTGCACAGTGTTAATTGAATGCCCACCATAAAAAAAATTTTGAGGGCCACAAAAGTTTTGGATCAAGATAATATATTTTTTCCCTTCATCCAAGTCTTCATGACCTGATCAACAGGTTAGATGTCAAATAACCATTACAGTGGGCCCTATAAGGTTTTTAACGGTGGACATTGAATCACTACTATTTTCTCATGGTGTGGTCCATGTGAGATTTATATCTACCTCATTTTTAAAATAAAGCTCTAAAAATATCTTTAAAAATAGATAAACAGAGTGGGTAAAACACATGCATCATGGTGGAAGCTCGTGGCAAGCGTCCTAGCCAAACCAAGTCACTTATGACCACGTGATGGCGAATGCGGATTGTGTACTGAGTAAACTTTGTGGGGTCCACTGTGATTTAAATATTTTATCTACTCTGTCCATCCATTTTAATACATAATTTTATAGCTGGAATCTAAAAATAAAATGTATCAAAATCTCAAGTAGACCTCACCACAAGAAACAGTGTGAATTGAAATTCTATCGTTGAAAACTTCTTGAGGTCCACAGAAGTTTTGGATCAATCTGATATTTGGATTTTCCCTTCATCCATGTCTTTTTTTATCTCATGAACAGGTTGGATGACAAATAAACATCACTTTCGGCCCTAGCAAGGTTTCAACGGTAGAAGTCATTATTCCCACTGTTTCCTTTTGTGTGGTCCACTTGAGCTTTGGGAATATTTATTTTTTAATCTCAACTACTAAAATGATCTTTAATAACAGATGAACGGCGTGGATAACCCACATACATTCATAGTAGGCCCAACTGATTTTACTCACCTTACTGAGTAACTCAGTACGCAATCCCAATTCCGCGATGGCGCAGTTATTTACGCAATGCGTAAAGCGTCGAGGCTCTGCAGGCCTCCAGGTGGTCTACTATGATCCGTCCACAACAAGTGTCCCTCAGAGCCTGACAATGTATCCAAATACCAGCTACATCCATGCTCAGTCGGCCCACACCACAGGGAACAACGAGCATGCAATGCCAACCGTAAGTTTCTGTTTGGAGCCACCATGGTGTATATAGTCCATGAAACCCGGTGTGGCTCACCAAGATGGAGGGAACACATGAGGACAGACATTTTAGCCTAATTTTATAAGGGTGCGGCTTCACTGGATCCCTTACTTTGGGGCCCACCGTGATGTATGTTCCTTACATCCAAGCTGTCCATTCGATTTGACAGCCAATTTTAGGGCATGCGTGGCAACATAAATCATATTCACATATTAAATGAACCACACTACGTACAGGAAACAGTGATGATTGATGCCTGCTATTAGATATTTTATGGGAGTCATCAGAATGTTTATTGGCCATCCAACCTGTTGATAAGGTCACAAAGACCTAGATAAATGGACCACACAAATATCAGCTTGATCCAAAGCGTTTTTGGCCCACAAGAACTTTTTAAAGGTCAATCACCACTGTTTCATTTGATGGGGTCCACCTAAGATTTAGATCTACTTCTTTTTTTTTTATATCATGACTTAAAATGACCTATCAAAACGTACGACAGCATGGATTTAAGGCACATACATCACAATGAGCCCCACAGTCATTCACCCACTTCAGCAAATCTGGCAATGCACCGAAGCCATGCCCATTTTATAATTTTCCAGCAGTGTCACCCATCTGATTTTATTTATAAGATTGATCTTTTAGATGTACAGTGAGCATAAGGTTTAACAGATGATGGACGTATAAATGTCATACATAGGTGTTATAAACTATTCAAAAGAGAGGGGGGTTGCTCGGGTGGTAGACTCTCGAGAGTTTCAACTCCTCCCGGTCAAGGGTTCGAGTACCCATATGTGATGAAATTCTACTAGCGTGAGTGTGTGGTGTGTGTGTGTGTGTGGAAAAAAAAAAAAGAAAACTATTCAAAAGAGAGTAGAGAGGCTTTTGTGGTTTTATTAAAAAGAGTATTTTAGTCCTTTAAATACATTTTCTTTGTTGACTCTTGTGTCAACTCTATAAAAGACCTTATAGTAAAATTCTTAGGATTTAACAGTAATTACCTAATTAATAAGTGGATAACTGCATTATAACACAAATGATATTTAAATATAATTTTCTCTTTTTTTATTTAATAGCAGATACTAGAAGAATATGTTTTCAAAGGAAACAAATGTGAAAAATAGAAAAGATGAGGGAGAAATGGACAACCAAAACGTAAGAAAATGAAATTTTGAATAAAAGATTGAAGTGACTATGACTAACGTAAAGCATGTGAGCTTAACTTATGGTGGTTTTACACTATTTCAACTTCTCGCGCTCACACTGCATGCATTTCTTGCAGCTGTACGGTTATCATCGTATGTTTGTCGTATCTATCTGTATTTATTAAACTAGCCAGTGGCATATTCAATGCACGTGAAAAGAGGTTTACAAGACCGTCGGAGAATGGTGCGATGTGGGCCCGAGTTCTGGACGGAATTGCCGGTGGGACTTTCTGTTCATTGAATATGGAGATCAAAGGGAGGTAAATGGCTTACTTATCTGTTACGCCATTACTGTAGAATCGGATTGCCGGAGTCTTACTTTCCTTAAACCTTTTAGAAAATCTGCAATGGGACTAAACTTCCGTCGGTGGTGTTGGATTGAGAACCCGCCCCGTTAATATATGTTGGAAGGGTAAGGAGTTCGAAACCCATCAAAACTCCTCTCCCAAGGCCCACAAAAATTGGTAATCATATTTCCTTTAAAACACTGTGTGCGTGTCACAGTTATAGCACTCTACCCCTTAAACGAATTTCTGCACGTATCTTAATTTAATGAGGCTCACTGGTACACCTGATCACATTATATATCCAACCTTTAGGACAATTCAAGCCGTTGATCAATAAGGCTCACTTTATAGAATTCTTACAGGCCTCACCCACCTGTGATCCACAACCCAATTTATCATATCCTCAACCCTAGGCTGGGTTTGTTGGGTTGAGCATCAAGCTTTTCTCAAGGAGTGTGCATAGAATCTCAGGTTGGGTTGGGACGGGTTACCTGAGCCCAACCAGAATCGATTTCGTGTCCAGGATTTTCGTCCCGTCCCCAACCCACCTTCAAACTAACCCAACCGATATTTTGGGTTGGGAGAATCAGGTTCGAGTTGAGCCCAACTCAGGTTGCACCCTTAGTCAGCCATAAGGGTGGAGAAGTCATGCCCCAACTTGAGATCGGATTAGTTGGGCCGAGTCGCTGAGTCTTTTAACCATGCAATAGGTTGGTTTCATTATCAGGCCTTTAAGAAAATGTGGACAGCTCCGACCCAATAAACTGATGGGGCCTAAATTTCAGGTCAAGCCCAAACCCATGGGCCTTGAAGCTCCACTCAAACCTAGCCCAAAACGAGCTGGACTCAGGCTAGGTGCCAACCATCATACCCACAACAATGCTGCCCTGGGATTCGTTTAGGCCCATATTTCGAACCGGTTAGACCGGGCCCGCTGGCTGGGCCTATTAAAGATAATCATTCGAGTGGGCCAGGCCCGGCTCATTGTCAGATCTAAGTTTTAAAGCATTATTTGCCATGCTAAATGACACCCATATGGTTGCAAAGTAAGATGAGCCAAATCGTTTTTTTGATGGGCCCCACCATCAATGGGCCGTGTTCTAAATCACTCTGAACACGGATCCTAACTATTTGATTGGTGCTATTCGAAAAGGATGATTGAAATATATAATAGTCCGTGGTTAACGTGAAATTGGAAAGACTTGAACCGAAATGCCCATTTTGCATGCTTTTCGCCCAATGGTACATCCACCATTGAGCTTATTTACTGAATGGTTCGGATGCTCTAACCGTGCGAGTTTAAGCGGGATTCTCAATTAGGAGGCATTTTAAATTACCATTAAAAAGATTTGCTAGAATACATCCGACGAATTGCGATTGCCGTAGGAAATGGGAATAGCCTTTGGATTTGGGTTCTTTTCTATGACCCAAGCCGTTTGTCTGTTGGGTCTTTACTCATACCTCAGTGATAGACTCACAAGAGTTCAACACAAGATCAAGGGTTCGAGTAACCATTGTGGTGAAATCCGACTGTGGTGTTGTGTGAATAAGTGGAGTGTCAGTACTTATAAAAATAAAATAATAATAAGAAGAGAAGATGTTTGTCTGCTATTTCAATATATTATATATGCAAACCTTATAAAAGGGTTAAAGTAGCCCAGCTTTTAATCTGTTGTCAACCACTACACAAAGTGATACCCATCGTTTTGATGGTTTGGATCATTAAAAGATGACTGAGATTCAAAGCCTAGAGGACCCACATATCTTGTTGCAAAGCACGGGTATGTGTTAAAGTCCCTTTATATACATAGACATGCCATCCTACTTTTAAAAAAACTAGGTGTTTAACATGATATCATAGCGGAAGGTCTTACATTCAAATCCTAAGAGAAGCAAATATGCCTTCCTAATATATTATCCCGTAGGAGGCCTTTTATGGTGTGAGTTGTGAATGTCCCTCCTAATGGGATTTTTCCTCCCAGGCTCGACCAGTCAAGAACCTGGCTTGACCGGTCGAGGGTGGTGCTCGACCAGTCGAGTAGCGATCGAATCAAAGTCCAGCGACCAATTGTTTTTATTTGTCCAGGCTACTCGACCAGTCGAGGACTCTGCTCAACTAGTCGAGGTTACGCAGATTTGAGTCTGATTTTGTGCGGGATGCAGAATTTTGAGGCGGCTTTCACAAGAGTGCGAAAGAGAGTTTCCTAAACTATAAATAGGAGGTCACTATAGCTTTTATAGGGCATTGACAATGCAAGAGGGTTTTCTAAAGCTTTATAAGGGTTTGTTAAAGAGTTTATGGTTATCAAAGGTGTGTGTGTGAGAGAGAGAGAGAAAGAAGAAGCTTATGGAAGTTAGGCTATGCTCATAGAGGTGATCTATTGTGCACTCGACATCTCAATGCTTCTACGTCCTTGTGTTCGGTGAGATCTCTTCATTTTTCTTTATTCTCTTATTGTTTATTCACTCCTGCGTGAGTGAAAGTTTGATCCAAGCAGTGTGTGCTTGTGATCGGTTGTAACATTCCACTTCATAGTGGATTGTTGATTTGGATGAGATCCCGTGGTTTTTACCTCTTTGAGGATTTTCCACGTAAAAATTCCTTGTGTAATGTGGTTTATGCTTTAATTTATTTCATTATTTTATTATCCCATAATTCTAGTATTTTGGGAGGCCAGATCCTAAGGTTTTATGCAACGGCCCCCAACAAAGTGGTATCAAAGCGTTCAGGTTGGTTGAACGGAGTGGGATCGGTTTTGAATTATGGAAGGTGGCTCATCAAGGATGATCAGTTTAATCAATGGTTCTAACTGGACCATATGGAAGGCTAAGATGGAAGACTTGCTTTATTGTAAGAACTTGTATTCTTCAATTCAAGGCATATTATGAAAATCGAAGGATATGTCAAATGATTATTGGAAAAAGTTGGACCGGAAGGCGATGGAATTTATTAGACAATAGTTGGACGATTCCATATTCCACCATGTGTCTACGGAGACTTCAGCCGCTAGCCTATGATTGAAACTGCAAGGGTTGTATGAGAGGAAGACAGCTGGCAATAAGATTTTTCTGGTACGACAACTTGTGAATCTCAAGTTCAAAGATGGTGGTTTTGTGATTAAGCACATGAATAAGGTCAGTAATATTTTGAACCAACTCTCCGCTATGAAGAGGGTCCTGGATGATGAATTATAAGCTTTTCTATTGCTTAGCTCATTGCCTGATAGTTGAAAGACATCGGTGGTGTCTCTGAGTAACTCCCCGTCAGACGGAAAGGTGTCCATGTAACAAGTAACTAGTTGTCTCTTCAATGAAGAAACAATGAGGAAGTCTCAGGGGTCTACTCACCAAGAGGCCCTTATGACATAAGAACGAGAGAAAGGAAAGAACAAAAAGGGCGAGAAGGCTCGAGATAAATCAAGAGGCAAGTCGAGTATCAGGAAAGGTGTTGAATGCTGGAATTGTGGCATGAAGGGCCACTATAAACATTAATGTCGTAAAAATAAGAACGACAAGAAAAGAAAAGGAAAGGAGAAGGAAGATGAATCATATTCCACTACAGTCGCTTAAGATGACAACGTTGTAGTTGTTCTTTCAGTAGATCATTATGTTTGTCTCACGGCGATGAGTCAGGACACCAACTGGTTGATAGACTCAGGAGCCTTGTTTCATACAACTCCATGTAGGGACTTCTTCATAAGCTAAAAATCAAGTGACTTTGGGACCGTGAAGATGGAAAATTCTAGCATATTGAAGATCGTAGGGGTCAGTGATTTTTGTGTGAAGACCGTTGTGGGCTACACATTAGTTCTTAGGGATGTGAGGCATATTTCAAACCTTCGCCTCAATTTGATGTCGACAGGAAGGTTGGATGATGATGGTTATGAAAGCTGATTTGTTGGTGGGCACTGGAAGCTCATCAAGGGTTCGTTGATCGCAACCAAAGTGAAGAAGTGTTGCACCCTATACACGGCAAGTGTTAGTGTGTGTAAGGGTAGGTTGAATGTAGCAGAAGATTCAGCTATTGACATGTGGCACAGGCGTCTAGGCCACATGAGTGAAAAAGGGCTTCAGGTACTAGCAAGGAAGCGGCTCCTTCAAGACGTGACATGTATACCTCTCAAAACCTGTATTGATTATTTATCAGGGAAACAACATAAAGTTTCATTTGTTAAAACTATTTCTCATGTTAATAAAGTGCATGCATTAGATTTGGTTTATTCTGATGTTTGTGGTCCTATGAAGACAAAAACCTTGGGTGGGGCATTGTATTCTGTCACTTTTATAGATGATGCATTTAGGAGGGTATGGGTTTATGCTTTGAAATCTAAGGACGAGGTCTTTGGTGGGTTTAAATTGTTACATGCTATGGTCGAGAGAGAGATAGGTAGATCATTGAAGTGCATCCGCACTGACAATGGTGGTAAATACAGTGGTAACTTTCATGAGTATTGTAAGTCTCTGGGTATACGGTATGAACAAACGATTCCCAAGGCCCCCCATCATAATGGTGTGGGTGAGCGAATGAATCACACCATTGCAGAGATAATCAAATATATGTTATCCCATGCAAAGTTACTCAAGGCGTTCTGGGGAGAAGCAATGTACACGGCAGTGTATTTGATAAATAGATCTTCATCAGCCCTGTTGAATGGAGAAGTACTCGAGAAGGTGTGGACTGGACAGGATCTATTATACAGTTATCTCAGGGTGTTTGGATGCAGGGCATCCGTTCATGTACCAAAGTATGAGAGGTCCAAGCTCAATATGAAGATCAGGCAGTGTGTGTTCTTTGTGTACGGTGATGAAAAGTTCGGTTATAGATTGTGGGATCCAACTGCGAAGAAGCTCGTCAGGAGCAGAGATACGGTTTCGGTTATTCCTCCCGTAGTTCAGGTGAGCTAGAGGACCTGGATTCGGTTATTCCTCCCGTAGTGTCTGATAACAGGGGAGTACAGAAAAGTGTTGAGGACGAGGGAGTTCCTACAGAAGATGGACCAGGAAAAATCGCCTCCACTTGATCCACCTGTTGAGCCACGGGTGAGGAGGTCATCTAGGGACAGACAGTCGTCTAAGAGGTACTTGTCGCATGAGTACATTATGCTCACTGATGGGGGAGAGCCAAAAGATTATTTTGAGGCCCTGGCCGACGAGCATAAGAGGGAGTGGTTGAAAGCTATGCAAGAGGAGATGGAATCCTTGTATAAGAACCACACTTATTATATGGTAAAATTGCCTATGGGTAAGAAAGCTTTGAGCTACAAGTGGGTGTTCAAAAAGAAGAATGAGTAGAAGAATTCATAGATGAGGTTCAAGGCCAAACTTGTGGTGAAAGGATTTGGTTAGAGGAAATGTATAAACTTCGAGGAGATATTCTCACCAGTGGTGAAAATGACATCCATACGGGTGTTGCTTAGGTTGGCGATTAATATGGATCTAGAGATAGAGCAGTTAGATTTTAAAATTATCTTTCTCCATGGTGACCTAGAAGAAGAGATTTACATGCACCAACAAGAGGGGTTCAAAGTTAAGAGCAAAGAGCATATGGTGTGTAGACTGAGGAAGAGCTTGTATGGGCTGAAACAACTCCACGACAATGGTATAAGAAGTTCGACTCGTTCATGTTAAGGCATGGGTATGACAGAACAGAGTCGACCACTATGTATTCACACGTAAGTTCTCAGATGGTGATTTCTTAGTTCTGCTATTATACGTTGATGACATGTTCATCATGGGAAAAGACATCAATAAGATTAACAGGCTGAAACAAGAGTTGGGAAAGTCATTCGCGATGAAAGACTTGGGCCAGCTAAGTAGATCCTAGGAATGGAGATAACCCATGACAGAAACAACAGGAAGCTTTGGCTGTCACAAGAGCAATATATTGAGAAGTCCTAGAGCAGTTCAATATGAATGCAGTGAAGTCGGTTAGTACCTCACTAGATGGTCACTTCATATTGAGCGATAGGCAATGTCCCAAGACAAAAGTAAAGGTGGATGAGATGTATAAGATACCCTACGCATCAGCGGTAGAAAGTTTGATATATGTTATGGTGTGTACACGCCCAGACATAGCATATGCGGTTGGTGTTGTCAGCCAGTATCTTGTCAATCGTGGAAAAGAGCATTGAACAGCAGTGAAGTGGATACTACGGTATCTAAGAGGCTCATCTAAGTTGAGCCTATACTATGGTGATGAAAAACCTGTGTTAGAGGACTACACAGATATAGATATGGTAGGTGACATAAACTCCAGGAAGTCTACATCGAAGTTCATGTTCACGTTTACAGGAGAAGCGGTTTCTTGGCAGAGCAGGGTACAGAAGGTCATATCATTATCGACGACAAAGGCCGAGTATATTGCAGTCACAGAGGCATGTAAAGATATGCTTTGGATGAAGAGGTTCCTACAGGAACTTAACCTGAAGCAGGAGCAGCACGTGGTCTATTGCGATAGCCAAAGTGCTATACGCTTGAGAAAGAATCTAAGTTAGCACTCCAAGTCAAAGCACATAGAGATTCTGTATCACTAGATCAAGGATACTTTGGAACAGAAGGTGTTACAGCTTGAAAAAGTCCACACGAACGATAATGGGTCAAATATGATGACCAAGGCATTGCTCAAGGATAAGTTTAAAGTTTGTAGAAACTTGACTGGCTTGAAGAAGACGGATCTCTCCTGAGTTAGAAAGGGAAAGATTTGATGAAATTTTTCCTCCCATGCTCGGTCGAGAGCCTGGCTCAATTGGTCGAGGGTGGTGCTCGACCAGTCGAGTGACGCTCGAGTCAAAGTCCAGCGACCAATTGTTTTTATTTATCCGGGCTGCTCAACCGATTGAGGAGTCTGCTCGACCGGTCGAGGCTCCGCTTGACCAGTCAAGGACTCTGCTTGACTAGTCGAGGTTACATAGATTTGAATCCGATTTTATGCGGGATGCGGAATTTTGAGCCGACTTTCGCAAGGGTGCGAAAGAGAATTTCCTAAACTATAAATAGGCGGTCCCTATGGATTTTCTAGGGCATTGACATTGCAAGAGGGTTTCCTAAAGCTTTAAAAGGGTTCGCTAAAGGGTTTATGGCTATCAAAGGTGTGAGAGAGAGAGAGGAAGAGAGAGAGAAAGTTTGTGGAAGAGAGGTTATGCTCATAGAGGTGATATATTGTGCACTCGACATCTCAGCGCTTCTACGTCCTTGTGATCTGTGAGATCTCTCCTTTTTTCTTTATTATCTTATTGTTTATCCACTCCTACGTGAGTGAAGAAGGTTTGATCTAAGCAATATGTGCTTGTGATTGGTTGTAACGTTCTACTTCATATTGGATTGTTGATCTAGACGAGGTCCAGTCGTTTTTACCTCTTTGAGGATTTTTCACGTAAAAATTATCGCCCCCCAAACTCAGAAACCAGGCTCGGAAGATTCTCAATCGCCGAATCCGGCACCGACAGCCTCCGTAGTTCCCCATTCTCAGCTCCTGGCACCCATATACCAGGTTTCGATCCTATGATGCTAAAAGGAGGATTTCTAATATCCATTTGATTCGTAATGAGCATAACATTAGCATAACCCATGAACAAGAACCATAAGAACACCATCACAAAATCCACTATGATCAAAAACTTTAGGTATAATGCGTAGGAAAGAAAAATACAAGATAGTGACAATAATAAAAACTTCAGAAGCTCGGCTGCACGCTCCAACGATGGCGAGACTAAGGCTGCGTTCTGGCATCACCTGCATGCATCAATCATGCATAAGCTTGTAGAAAGCTTAAAAGGCGGTGTAAGTATATGCACAATACGAGCATGCTTAGAATGCAAGGTTAGAATAATGCGGTAATGTGCTGATGAGTACATGAATGCAATCAGTCATACCAAGGCTATACGGTGCAAGATATGAATGCTATCGGCCATGACATGGTCATGTGATGCGAGATGCAACTCAAGCATGTCAATCCTCATCATATATCAGTATAGTTCTCATTCTGAATAATCACCGGGGTTTAATACACTCCAAATGGCACTGTCACTCTCCCAGCCGCACAGTCCAAGTGAGCGTAAGAAACCTCGCTATCCGCCTGGCCAATAGTCTGTCAATACCTACCCGGCACATTGATAGCGGACCCATTCATGAGCTGGTCAGACTCAGCTTAGTGTTGCCCCTTACCCTCGGGTGAGTAAGGTCACACCCCTTTCCAACCGACCACTACACAGTGGGAGACGCGGCCTCCTGATATTCGGCCCTCGTGCGCTCATATATCCACTCGGTCTCAACATTGGAGTCATCCTCTAGTACCATCGAGTTCAGGGACTTTCACCCAGGGACATCTATGGCACCCCAATTGCTTAGAATAAGGTTTTCGGTATCCAACCAGCCACCCACGGTGTGTCTGTGGAGGCTATGACCCTGATGTCGCTAGGGCATATCGCAATCACACAAATGTAAATGCATGTATCACACTATCAGTCATGCAACCATCCCGCGTGAAGCACGCGCTCATATAGGGCAACTCCGCTTATCAAGGAGCCCATAAACAGTCTGCCCAAAGGCATATGTTATGATCTGTCATTCCTCATCTCAAGCATACATATGATGTGTATGATCATGAATCATAGGGCGACACTAAACTTATGATATGATAATGGGCTCTGCTCAAAACGTAGATGGACCTAAACGGCCTGCAGACTACAAATATGGGCCTATCAATGGGCCTTAGGAAAAGTGATAATGCGAATATTTAATCAACATCATCCATACAATGTGGACGTTAAACCATCATTGTTCACAAGGCACGTCTCATTATAAACATCATTATATATACCATGGAGAAATCACACATTGCAATGAACCTAAATTCATCTCACTGGGCCTTAAGTACATTAAATGGGCCGTATCACATGGGCCTGCAAGTAGGCCATATCAATGGGCCTTATACTTATCAAGTGGGTCGTATTAATGGACCTTAGATACTTTGCAATGGGCCATCACCCATGGGCCTTAGAATGCATTAAAATTAGCCCAATCACATAAGCTTTATGCGTATCAAATGGGCTTAATCACATAGGCCTTATATATATATTAAAGTGGGCCTCAACAATGGGCCACAAATACATCAAATGGCCTACATACAAGGGCCCATATATACCAAATTGGGCCTCAACATTGGGCCTATATACATGCCAAGATGGGCCTAAATACATGAGCCCATATATATCAGAGTGGGCCACAACATTAGGCCTAAAAACACATCAAGGTGGGCATAAATACATGTCAAGATGGGCCTAAATACATGAGCCCATATATACCAAGGTGGCCTCAACAATGGGCCTATAAACATCTCAAGATGGGCCTAAATACATGGGCCCATATATATCAAAGTGGGCCTTAAAATAATCCCCAAATGGTTGGACAGTTTGGATGAAACACATGCATTATGGAGGATCCCATAGGAATGGAAAGGATGGTCGGCATAGATGAAAAACATACCTTATGATGGGGCCCATAGTAATGGAGGGTACAGATTACAATACATACATCAGTGGATCCCATGTGGGGCCCACCATAAGGTTTATTTTCCACCCAACGAGCTGATAAGGTCACATGGGCTTGGGTCCACTAAAATGTTTATTTTCTATCCAACCAAGTGATAAGGTCACATGGGCTTGGGCCCATTGTAATCTTTATTTTCCACCCCACCTGTTGAGGAGATCACACGGACCAGGGGCCCACTGTTATGTTTATTAGCCATTCAAACTATTCATAAGGTCACGTGGACATGGGGGTGGGCCTAGAGCCCACCGTGATATTTATTTGCCACCCCACCTATTCATATGGTCACGTGGACCAAAGGCCCACAGTGATGTTTATTTGCCACCCAATCGTTCATTAGGTCACACGGTCAGGGGCCCACCGTAATGTGGTTCACAATCCAGCCCACTCATTATGTGTGTCCCACTTAGCTGAGGGTTCAGACCAAGTTTCAGCCGCAACCAAATTTCAGGCAGGCCCCACCAAGTGATTTTATGTCTTAGGCATGTCTTCACATGATTTTAGATGGTATGGCCCACCTGAGTTCCGTATATGGCTGATTTTTGGGGACGACCCCTATTCAAAGGGGACCCTTCAAATGCACAGTGTTGATGGTTGACACATATCACAGTGGGGCCCACAGCTGGAGCCGTGAGGCCCAGCCCATCCGTCCTCTAGGCACAGGCGCTGCCTGCGTGCGTCTGCAGCAGTAGCAGCACTGTTGTTGTTCTCTTTTTAAAAAAAAAAAAAATTTATTTTCTTGCAAAATCACCTAGGTGGGGCCCGCATTAGGTAAATCCGTCCCGCCCATTGATCACCGTAGCCCAATACAAGCCTATCAAGCCCAATATTGGGTATATCTTGGTGAATAAAAAATATCAAGGCGGGTCTTAACGGTATACACTACTATTTTTCTATGGTATGGCCCGCTTGATCATCATATTGATCTAATTTTTCGGTTCAACGCCTCAAATGGTCTTAGAAAGAGGATGGACGGCTTGAATTGAGTACTTACATCAAGGTGGGGCCTACATGAATGGCCCACCATTTCCTTCTCTTTCTTTTCCCCTTTTTTTTAGCTCGATAGTACACTCCAAGTCAGTACACACACTCCATGATAGCCACACCCGTCCAACGTCCAAGGATGCTGGACGACATGGAAAAACACATCATTGTGGTGGGTCCCACATGCACGTGGCCCACACATCAAGGTGGGCCCCACATGAACGTGGCCCACCTAATATTTATGCTTTCCTTCCATCTGGGCCCGCTAATGGGCTGGATGGTGTGGATTCACTCCATTCCTCCGACAGGTCCCACATAAAATATGTGATTCATGGTGGGCCACACTCACCCCTTCATCATCATCACCAATTAAAGAGAGAGAGAGAGAGAGAAAGAGAGAGAGAGACGGTGATAGAGGGGAGGGTCCCCGCCACTATGGACCCTCTATAGTTACAACACTTACATCAAGTGGGTCCCACAACAAGTGGACCCACAAATCATGAAATCAACGGTAAAACTCAAAGATCACCCACCTCTAGGCCTTCTTTCTTGCTCCCTTAGCCTCCTTAGCTCCTTGTCTTCAACTTTGATGGAGGTTAATGGGGTTTTGATGGTGTGGATGAGATATGAGAGGGTGGGCCACACCTGATATTTTAGGAAGCTTAGAAATGCTTGGACGTGTGAAATTTTAAGTTGCTTTGGGAGTTTTGAGAAATGAGAGAGAGAGTGAGGTGATGGGTCAAAAAGGATGGGTGAGGTGTGATGGGTGATGGGTTTGGTGATGGATGAGGTGATATGAGAGTTAACTTTGGGTTTCTTATGTAAGAGAGGTAAGGATAGGTATGGGTTGTTGTACTTAGGTATGGAGTGACTTGACTTGTACTTGACATGAGTGATTGATTGATTGACGGGACATCTCGTAGATATTCCTTCGTGATTCACAACGCGCGATGTTTTCTTCGAATTGAACGCGGGCCTACTTCTTTTACCCTGGGTATCGGGTCGATGCGCGAGTCACGGCGTTAGAACCGCGGTGACGGCGCGGTCGTTAAGGTATAGGTTTCGATTTTAGCCGACTTTAGCATACAGGTCTCAGCTTAGGATCACGTGCAAACATCAGAAACGGGTCGAGGATTGCGAATTTCGATTGGTGGGATCGTGGAAGCCTACGGGATGGTACGGACTAGGACACGGGTCTTAGAAAAATCTCTTGTGTCGTGTGGTTTATGCTTTGATTTATTTCATTGCTTTATTATCCCATAATTCTAGTGTTTTGGAAGGCAAGATCCTAAGGTTTTGTGCAATGACCCCCAACACCTCCACCCTTGCCTACTATGTTCCCGTGCGGAATTTCACCCAGCACGTGTAGAGGAGACTTACGACCCACTTGATATACATTAGAGAAAGTGGCGATTTAACACTGTATTCTAACAAACCTCTTATGTTACTATTCACTTTGTGAGTTCATCATGCACCCACGGGACTTGAATGAATCTATGGAAAGGTGTGAGAAACTCTCCTACCAACCCTACATGTTAAGATCTATAGAGCCTGATCATCATAGGTGTATTGTTTATCCAACTCACACTTTCGAGGGTTGAGCTCACAGGGGGCAGTGCCCCCTTGTTTGGGGGTCTAAGAACATGCCCCCGGTTCAGTGGAAAATTTATTAATTTCATATGGAGTTTTACATCATTTGTTTGGGGTGATATATATTTTATCATGAGAGAGAGTTGTCATCATATTGACAACTGCTACTTCATTTTTATTTTTTATTTTTTGCCTTTGAGTATAGCGATTGGCGTGATTTCATGGACATATCAAAAGAGAACTACAAAATCTTTGTATTGTGGTTTACGTCTTTATTTCTGCTTTCCTTTAATTCCAATATTTTTGTGCATGTGATTAAGAAGGGATCCTTCTCCCAACATTAGACTTATATGTTAGCTTTGCACAATTTTTTTTAAAAAAAAAAAAAATGAAGAGTGGAGACTCTTCCACCATCCACATGGCTAGAGCTGGGCATCGGACCGAGTCGGATCGGATTGGGTCCAACTCGATTCTTCCGAAATCTACATGAGCTGACCCGAACTCGATCCGATCTGGGACTGAGTCTAGGACATCTAACTCGAATCGATCCGATGCACGATTGGCCTGACCCAAACTAAGTCCACTCAGTCAGGGAAACCAAGTCGGATCGGGTTGGGTACGATTCGGATTAAGTTGGGTCTGTGGATCAAACTATGAGGTATGTATTATATCCAAACCGTCTATCCATTTGTAGAGTTCATCTTAAGGCTTGAGCCAAAAAATAAGACACATCTAAAGATCACTTGGACCACACTGTAAAAAAGTGGGGGATTGAATGTTTAACACTGAAACCCTTTTGAAGATTACGGAAGTTTCGGATTAATATGAAATTTGTTTTTCCTCTTCATCCATGTATTTTTAACCTTAATAACAAATTAGATAGAAAATAAACATTATGGTATGCCCTATGAATTTTTTTAACAGTGAAAATCATTATCCTCATTACTATTTTCGATGTGGTCCATTTGAGCTTTAGATATGATTCCTTTTCTTTTTATGCAAATGCTTTAAAATGATCACGAAAAATGGATAAACGGTATGGATATAATAATTTTGATCTCATTTGAGCCGTCCATACAACTCGAAGCTCGAGGCATGTCTCCGCTCATCTTTGCATGACACGTATATAAACTAGCCTATCTTGACGTGCTGGACACGAAATGGATACAGGCTATAGCCTGTGTTGATGAGATGCGGATTAGATACTAACAGGTTGAGTTGGCGTCACCAAGTTTTGTGGGCCCCACTATGATGTATGTGTTATATCAACACCGTTCATCCATTTTTAGATATCATTTTAGGGTATGAAACAAAGAACGAGGCAAATAAAAATCTATAGTGGACCACACTAAAGAAAACAGTGAGGAGAGTGATTTCCACCGTTGAAACTATCCTAAGGTCCATCATAATGTTTATTTGAAATCCAACCTATTAAAAAGTTAAAAAAGACACGAAATAAGGGAAAACACAAATATCAGCTTGATCTAAAACTTTTGTGGCCTTTAGAAATTTTCAATGGTGGGTTTCACTGTCCCACTATTTTCTGTGCTGGGGTCCACTAGAGCTTTGGATTTAACTTGTTCTTTAGATATTGCCCTAAAATGATCTCTCCAAATGGATGGTACAAAACCATGGTGTGGCCCACGGAACTTGTTAACATCACTTCAATAGCTAGTCTCACTACTCAACCTGTCAGTAGTTAATCCGCGCCTGTGTTGACATGTTGTGCACACAAGTGGTCTCTTAGTAAACTCCGTTGAGGCCCACCTTGAATGTATGTGGTTTATCCACTCCGTCCATTCATTTTTCTAGATCATTTTAGTGGTTGAACCCATAATTGATGCATATCCAAAGCTCATGTGGACCATACCACAGGAAAAAGTAGAAGTATTGATTTCCACCATTGAATCACTCCGGATCGGATCGGATCAGATCGGTCCAGATTGGATCCATTCGGTTTGGATTGGTCCGCATTGACCATGATTTGAACTCAATCCGATGAACGGTCGAATCTAACTGATCCAACTCGAACCGCACCGATCCAGGCCATCGGGTCGGATCCACCAGATCAAATCAGAGATGCCTAGCTCTACACATGGCACAGTTTGAATCACCCACCCAACATAGGATGGAGCATAACTTAAAAGTGTCGATAAGAAGATAATATTAACCATTTATTTTTTTTTCCCCTTTGAATTTGGACTACTCATGCCATTTTACTTTTAACCATTTATTTGATAGCCATTACTAATTAGATGGTTATGATTGCTTAATCGATGTGAATTTAGAAGGGTGTGGATTAGGTACTTTTGGGAACACAATAAGCCTTAACACGACTTGTTGGGCGTGGAAGCAACCTTAAACAGAATCAAACAATGCAATGGAGAGAAAATTCAAGCAAACACAAAAAACACACGAATTTTACGTGAAAAAAAAAAAAAAAAACCTTGTGGGAAAAAAATTACAGCATAAAACGATGAACAATGCACTATTAAAGCAAAAAGTAAGAAGAGATAGAAATTACAGATTGAAAACCTTAGATTTCTCTCTCAAAACCCTTGGCTCTTAAGTTCTTATGTTATGCTTCACCTTAATCACGTAATTAATATAGTATATAAACACCCCATACATAATTAGAAATAAAATGTGCACTTATACATTGTACAAACTATCGATCGGATTGTTAATCAAATCGACTGTAATCGACAAACCATCGATTAAATTGAAAAGATCAAAAAGTGTCTGGAGAGTAAACTTGAATTTCTAAGAATATTTCGATCGAATCAACAAGGTTGTCGATCAAATCGAAAATCTTCTTTCAACATAGATTAAAGGCTCTCGATCAATAATCTCTATTATGGCTTTAATCTTCCAGCTCCACCACTCCAAGTTGTTACCACCATCTCTAACCTCATTCATAGTAGCACCATCATTGTCACTTCTTATTCATACTCCGTCTTCATTCCTTCTTTGTCAAGCCCAAAGAAGTCAAGAAAAACAGGAAGTTCTTTGTATGAACCACCTTCGTAAGCATTTCCGTTGGATTCTTTCCTGTGTTAATCTTCTCAAGAATAACAACTCCTTCTCTAGCATCTGCCAAATAAAATGATGACGCATATCAATGTGATTAGTTTGAAAATGGTACACTGAGTTCTTCGTCAATTGATCGTACTTTCATTGTCACAATACATCTATGTCGTCTAATGCTTCCTGAAAGGTAGACATATCCCTTTCATACGTAATGAGGACAAACACAACATTTGAGTCATCCATGTATCTCAACGGTATCCTACGATCCCTTGGTGGATTTCTCCTGACTTGTGGTGGCAACAGCTCTTTCTGTGGGTCAGCTTCTTTAAGTTTTTCACCTTTGTCTTTTTCAACAGCAATCATTGATTTTTCACTTCCTTATGCCCATCCTTCTAAAATAAGAAACATTCATCAAACTTGACATCCTAGCTAAATATGATCTTGTGTGAAATTTAGCCATACAATTTGTATCCTTCCATCCCATTACTATAGCCAACAAAAAGTATACTTCTTATTCATTTGGTCTAGCTTATCTCTCTCAACTGATGTACATGAGAGTAAGCTCACAACCAAATATACACAACCCCAAGTAATTAACTTCCTGACCAATCCATACTTTCTCTGGAATTTTGCAATCAATCAATATAGATGGAGATCGATTCGCTAAATAGAAAGTCGTGTTTATGGCCTAAGTCCATGGCTTATTGCATAACCCAGCATTACTTAACATATTTTAGGCTCTTTCCAAAATATTCTAATTCATACGTCCAACCACATCATTCTGCTCTGGTGTATGCCTCATAATCTTCTCATCCTTTTAATATCGATTAAACTCCCTGGAAGTAATTTCTTCGTCGTTATATGTCTTAAGAATTTTCAAATTTCACCCCGTCTGTTTTCAACCATTATCTCTTATGCCTCAAAAGTGGTGAAACATCATATTTATGTTTCATGAAATAAATTCATAAATTTATAGAGAAGTTGTCAAAGAATGATGACCCTCCTTCAAAAACAACAAACGACGGCCTTCATATATCCGAATGCACATAGTCAAGCTATCATTTAGTAACATGTTTTTGGATTTTAAAACTTAACATTGATTGTTTTCCATATATGTCGTGCTTACATATATCTAAATCAAAAAGTTTAAAACTAGGAATTAAACCATGATATAAAAAAAAAAAAGTACCTTCATACCATGCTCACTCCTGTGGCCTAGGCGTGCGCCCCACAAATATGCCGACATGTACTTCGCTACGATCATTGCAGCTTCACCCAATATAGTATTTATGATCAACCTGTAAAGGTTTTCGCTCTGTTGTGCCTTCATAACAATGAGTGCCCCTTTAGAAACTTTTAGGAAACCTTCGTAACCGGCGAATTTGCATCCGAGTGCATAAGAGCTCCCAAAGATATCATATTCTTCTTTAAATATGCTCCACCCCATCAAACATTATGATGCGAACTGAATTAATTCTTATAATCTTTTAAGCATGATCATTGCTCATAAGAACCAAGCCACGTTATATAAGTGACCGAACTTGGACACAGACAACACGTCACAACCACTCATCCCTTCACTAGATTCCATTGAATTGGCCTTATTTGGTGAATCATCTGATTTCTCCTCATTATGGGCTATGGGATTCTAACAGTCATTTATATGTCACATTTTGCCCCAATTTCAACATTTCAACTTGCCCTTGCCTTTCGACTTAGACCTACATCGCTACTTCCTCTTCTCTCACTCAAATTGTCTTCCCCAAGCAAATAGTGCATCCATAGAAATACCTACGCCTCCATTATTCCTTCCTTTCTACTTCGACTAAATAGCTGAGATAACAATATCGATATCCAAGGTGTCCCTACCATAGCATAGAGTATCCACTGAATACTCGTAAGACTTCAGGAGAAACGTCAACAAAATTAAAATTGTCTTCCTCATCGATCTTCACCTCCATGCTTATCAGTTTGCAAACCAATTTGTTGAATGTATTAATATGCTCAGAAAGATCTGACCCTTTCGCCATCCTCAGAGTATAGAACTATCTCTTCAAATATACGCGATTGGTGAGCGATTTCATCGTGTAGATGTTTTCCAACTTTACCTAAAATCTTACAGTAGTTGTCTCATCAATAACATTGTACAAGACTTCATCGGCCAAACATAATTGAATTGTGTTAATCGCCCACTAATCAAGTTCATCACAATCCTCCTCTCATCAATTCAGAACGTTTCACTTTCCCAAAGAATGCGTGCTGCAGTCGTTGTTAAATTAGGACGGGTTTCATCTTCAACCTCCATAATTCAAAATTGTTTTTACCTGTGAACTTCTCTATCTTGAACTTCACATTCAATCCCCTCGATGCCATGACTATAGATTCAATATGATCACCCAACGTACAGTCTAATATCACTTGTTGGGAAAGCAACAAGCTCTAACACGACTTGTTGGGCACGGAAGCAACGTCAAACAAAATCAAACAATGCAATAAAGAAAGAAAATTCAAGTAACCACAAAGAACACATGAATCTTACATAAAAAATTCTAGCAGAAAAAACTACGGCACAAAGCAACAAACAATCCACTATAATAAAAAAAAAAAGTTATAAGAGATGAAACAATTTACAAATTTGAAAACCATATCTTTCTCCCTCTCAAAACTCTTAGCTCTCAAGTTTTCACATTGTGCTTCACCCTAATTGCATAATTAACATGGTATTTATACACCCTATATATAATTAGAAACAAAAAGTGCACTTATGTAGAAATTGCGCAAACTGTCGATCAGATTATCGATCGAATCGGATATAATCACCAAACCATCGATCGAATCAACACCTCTGTCGATTGAATCGAAAATATCCAGAAAGTAAACTTAAACTTTCAAAAATATTTTGATCAAATCAACAAGGTTGTCAATCAAATCGAAAAAGGTTGTCAATCAAATCAAAAATCCTCTTTCCACACATATTAAATGCACCCAATCAATAGGTACTAACCTTGTTACGACCTAGCTAGAGACTAACAATCCTATTAGTAGATCTGTGGGGCCCACCATGATATATGTGTTTTATCCAAGCTTTCCATCCATTTTGGAATATCATTTTAGGGCATTATCCCAAAAAGGAAGTACATCAAAGGCTCAAGGGGACCACACTACTGGAAGTAGTGGTGATAATGACCCCCACCATTGAAACCTTCTCGTGGCCCACCGTGATGTTTATTTTCCATCTCAAAAACTTCTGTGACCCCCAAGAGGAGGTGGAACCCTTGACCTGATGTCGAAACTCTTGTGAGTCTACCACCAGGCAAGAGTAAGGACCGATTAGAGGGGTGACTTTTCTAGTATGTACATGGCATGCCTGTGCACTGATCTAAACCATCAAAATATTTTAGATAGAGCATGGGCCACTAATAGTAATCTGATTTTGCCCTTTGAATTTGGATCACTCACTATTTTCATTTCAACCATTCATTTGATAGCTATCAATTGCATGGTTAAGATTTCTTGATCATCGTGATTTTAGAAACAATGCTAGAGGCCCAAGCCCACATACACCTATATCTACAAGCCTAAGCCCGAGCTCAAAAGAAATTGGCTACGCCGAAGCCCAACAGGACTGTCCCCAAAATTTTGAAATCCTTAGTAAACCCCAGCTCGGCCTGAAAATTGATCGAGCAAATCCAAGTCCAGCATGCGAGCCAAGCTAATAAGTACTGTGGGATTGGGCTCTCCGAGCCCATGGGCCACCTGGCCTTTTGCCGGCCTACTCTCTATCATTTATTTCATTGATATAAAATAGAGAGATTCTCCAGTCCTCCCATTTGTATTGGGACACTTGGACATTCCAAATGATTGATCCAGACTGTTCATCAAGTTCAGCACACACTCATGGGCTACCATGCAAAACATCACACTGATCTGACAATTGTAGCCATCCCATCAGTGGCTTCAAAACTGGATAGCTGTAGAAAATAAGGCCTAATCATAGATGGATTGGATCATCCAAGTAGTACTATTTTTATAGTAACCTGTGAATGTATTCTTGACTTAGTAGACCGTTCAGATAAATGGTTTGAACTAAGTGAACTGATGTAATTAGGAGCACTATAACTTCTTTGTGCTATGAGAGCACTGGAGCTAGTGAGCCCACGGACGTGGGCAAGCCCACCAATGCACACGCCACCACATATACCAGAGGGCGAAATATCCAAGCCATCCATTAGGTGGATATCACCTTCTGCCCAAAGAGAAGGCGGTTCACGCAGCAGTACTTGTGCGATGGTATTATAAATAAGTGGACGGTTAGAAAATTCCTGATAATTTTCACACTGCACTTTGGTTAATTGTGGCCCACCTGACTGGTGCCCTGACCTGAATCTTGGGACAGGGAATCTACCGTTATGATGGATGGCTTGGATGGTGGCATGTGCGTTAATATGACTTCTACATGCGTACGGGGCTTTATCAAACTTCAGTGTTTAGAGTTTTTCTTTTCTTTTCTTACACCACCCACACAACACAATGGGCACTCTTAACCCATTACCTCGTGTTGAAATTCTTGTGAATCTACCACCAAGGACCCATTGTATTCAGAGATAGTTTGAAGTCGAGAATTTCATTGTAATGCACCATATGATTGAAGGAAAATTTTTAGTTTGGATTTGCATGAAAGGTAGGAAAGAAAATTATATTTATCAAGAACCTTATTTTCATGAAAGTGTGGGAAAATATATAGTATTTCTCATATTTATTTAGCAAAAATATTTTCTTGAGGAAATTGATGTTTATTTCCAAATCGTATGTCCGGTAAAATAAAATTCTCTAGAGAAATTCTTTTGATTGCAACTTCAAATCTCAAAATATTTAGGATGAAATAGAAGCCCCGCTCTAAGGTCACTTGATCAATGGCTTAAATGGAATATCCGGTATCTATACACAAACCTATGTTCATCATATCGATATAGTTTCTTGTGGACAGGCTCACTTAAGTTGTGGATTGATGTCCCAATGCTTAACATTGGGGGACGATCCTAATGGACTGAGTGGATTTGACATAGAGAACATGGTGGCGCTATGATGCTCATTTGATGAAAGTTACCTAACCTCTTCCATTTTTAGAAACATGGAATGTCTAGAGTTATTTCATGGAGTTGTGACGGATCAAATCCGTCGTGAAACCAAATAAACGTTGGATTTGATTTTTTGCGACGGGTAAGATCCGTCAGATTACCGACGAATCTTATCCATTGAAAAAAATTTAAAATCTGTCGCTAAAATTGGTACAAACCCACTCGAATGTCATTAAAAATATGAGCGACGGGTACGGCCCGTCGCTAATATGAAGAACGACACCTCAAGTCCATTGTTCATTTTCAACTTGTTCAGAAATTAGTGATGGATTTGGTCCGTTGCTAAAATATCAGCAAATTAAAAAAACCTCTGATTTGTTTTTATATATATATTCATCTTACACCTCATAGTCATTAAAAAAATAATTCATACGGTTGTTAAATAAGAATCACATTCACAAAATTCAAAAGATTGGGCTGAATATGAAACTAGACTAAATATCAATGTGTTTGGATGATCAGTAGACCTTAATAAGAAACTGAACTAAATATATAGTAAATAACTAAAATTAGGTCAGCTACTGATGAAATAAGGTATTGAAATAACAAAAATAAATAAATAAATAAAAATCGACCATTATAGCCCATAAAACGGTTCAACAACCACCTATTACGCTAGCCATTACCATTACTAAATACCTTGGAAGCAACAAACTACCTATTCAATCTTTCCTACCATGAATCACTTTCAGATTGTCATGGCCTCGTGCGGAACCTTGAAGGAGCATTCCTAAAAGGAAAATATATAGATTAATACCTAACCAAGAGATTTACCTTATCCATGGTGAATAGAGTTATCTTCAAAAGGTGGTCAAAGCAATGATGCCTTCTTCAGTTTCTTTCTTCTAGACGCACCAATGTATAGACAAATTCCCAGAAACAGTATAATGGCAACTGCGCAACAGAGATTCCAACAACAGCTCCCCATGAAATTCCTGATTAATGGACATTGTACATGCAATGAGTTTCAAAAGGCATCATAGATTTCAAAACCATAATTTATGCCAAACAGTATAATAATCTGAAGTGAGCAAAGAAGACCCGAAGGAAGCTTCACTGATTTTTTTATTTTTTTTGGGTTAGCTTGTTAGTACACACCCATGTCAGTACACACACTCCATGTTAGCCACCCCCACTAGGGATCGATACCAAGACCTCAAGTGTTGAAACAAGGTATTTCCACTTAGTCTGCCAGTTGAGCTATGGATCTGGGTGTAAGGAAGCTTCACTGATAATGACACCCACCGTTGAAACCTTTCTAAGGGCCAACATGATGTTTTTTTACCATCCAACCTATTCATAAGGTCATGTAGACATGGATGAAGTGAAAACACAAATATCAGCTTCATCTGAAACTTCTTCAGCTCCCAAGAAGTTTTTAATGGTTGACATTCAATCCCCACTTTGTGGTCCACTTAAGCCTTTGGACCCGCTTTATTTTTTGGTTAATATCTTAAAATGATATAAGAAAAGCGTTGAACGGTGTGGATAAAGTCAATCCATGACTTGGGTGGGCCACAAGCTTAAAAATAAAGTTAATCCATGACTTGGGTGGGCCACACCACGTAATATAGTCGAGAGGAGTTTCCCACGCCTTAAAACATTCATAATCATATATTGGGCCCACCTAGATGTGATTCACAAATCCAGCCCATTCATTATGTGTGTTCCACTTGGATGAGGGGTCAGACCAAGTTTCAGCCGTATCCAAAACTCACGTGGCCCCACCAAGTGATTTTATATATTTTAGGATGTCTTCACATAGTTTTAAATGGTATAGCCCACTTGAGTTTCGTATACTTGACTGAGTGAACTTGAGACGACAAGATTCTGAGCCAAGCCAGTAGGAAACTTGCTCTTGAGATTGGCTCGGTCTCAACTCGCTAAGACTTGTAGAGTCAACCCAATGACTTCGTCAACTTGACACTACTAGTGGTGGCTCAAGCTGAGTCACTCACTTGTCAACTGTCGTTTTCCAAAGAAACGTAATTAGTAAGTAGGTTTTGAATACGCAAGGGAAGGGAGAGAAACATCTCTAACCTGCATGCCTAAGAATGATAATCTGTACTCTCTCTTTTTTTGGCTTTTTTAGTATTTGACCATTAATAACTGATTTGAAATATTAATTCTCACCCAAATATTCTAGTTTACTTATTATTAAATAGAAGGTTAAGTCAAGTTAAGACTCAATAGTCTAGTCAATTCAACCCAGCTGGACATCTATTCCAGCGAGTTTTCTGGTTTTTGAATATGTCGATGCATGTGTGAGAGAGAAGAAAGAAGAGGGAGGAGAAAGAGAAGAATAGAAAGGAGAAAGAATAGAGGGAGATAGAGTTGGGGCTTGTTGAGCGACTAGATTGAGACCATTGATTGCCATCCATTGTCATTGGATCTGGGGAGTGAAGAGGCTCATCCTCCCAAGTATGTTATTGATTTGGGTGGCCCACCGATCTTCTTGTTTCAGCTCCCTGTTTTGGGTCTGTCATGTGGTTTTTCTTGCCATTACAATTCATTATAAGTTATTCTTTCAAATTTTCAAATTTTTAACAAACATTTCAATTATCTTCGAAATAAAAATCCTTTTTTTTTTTTAAATCACTTCATTTTTTTATCTTAATTTTTTTTTTCAAAATCTCATATTTTCTCAAACATTATAAATTTTTCTTCAAAATTTTGAACTTTTTTTCAATAATCACAATTTTATTTTTAAAACTTCCCAATTTTCATTTTAAAAATGTCAAATTATTGCCAAAAATCTGTCTTTTTTAAATCTCATTTTCTTTTTCAAAATCTATATCTTTTTCAATCATTATCAATTTTAAATCTCATTTTTTTTTTCAAAATCTCAATTTATTGAAACTTCTCAACTTTTTTGAAAATGCAATTTTTTTTACATTTAAACTTTGATTTAACTAGTCACTCGTCACGATCGGGTTTCAAATGAGACAGATATTGGATGGACAAGATTGATCACCAATATTATGGGCCATATCTTGCGATCCAATGGTCAGATTTGAGTTTAAGGTTAGTTCAGATTGTCCAAAATCAATCTAGATCTAAACAAATTGATCACGCTCATTTAAAGATTATTTTGGATGGATCTAATTTGTTTTAAGTCATATTGAGTCGATTTTTGTTCTCGATCCTAACTAGCACGTACATTTCGAACATACTTGAAGGTTCAAATCAACCTCAGCATGTCCCAATTACACTTCATTAAACTTGGGCTATCATTTTTTTTTCACAAGGAAATCTTTGTGCGCATAAACTGTTAATGGTTCAATTAGTGGATGTGCATAGTAATTTAGTAAAAAAAACTTTTTTTTTCCACAGATTAATCTCAATTTCCTTTCAAAAATCACTTCTTCTTTTTTTGCAAAATGTATATTTTTTTAATCTTAATTTTTCTTTCAAAACTTTTAACAAAATATCATTTTTATTATCAAACTTCTCAAAAAATTTTAAAAATACAAATTCTTAATTTTTATTTTCAAAATCTCAAAAAATTTCCCAAAATCTATTTTTTTTTCTCAAAAATTTCAAGATGCTGATTTTTTTTTTCTTCAAAAGCACCATTTCGTTTTCAACTTTTCAATTTTCTTTTTCAAAATGATGTATTTTTTTCAAAATCTTAGTTTTTTTATAAATCACTTTTTCTTTTTATTTCAATTTTCAAACATTTTCAATTATTTTTCAATATCAAAAATATTTTCAACTTCTTTATTTTCCTTTTCAAAATGTTAGTTTTTTTTATATAAAAGTATTGATTTTTTAATCTCGTTTTATCTTGAAAATTTCGTATCTTTCGAACTTCTCCATTATATATATATATATATATATATATATATATATATATATATATATATATATATATATATATATATATATATATATATATATATATATCTTCGAACTTTCCAATTCTTATCGAACTTTTCAATTTTTTTTTCAAAATACAAACTCTCATTTTCTTTTTCAAAATATTTTCATTTTTCAAAGTTGTCAAAATTTTCACATTTTTTATCTTTATAATTTTCTTTTTTAGGATATCATTTTTTTCTCGAAATCATTTTCTTTTTTTTCAAAATTATCATCTTTTTGCAATATTCAAACATTGTTAAATTTTTTAAACTTCTAAATATTATTTTTCTTGTGATATTACAAATCATTTAAATATTAGTTTTAAAGAAAAATAATAATAATAATAATAATTTCCACTCATTTGATATAAAAACAAAATAAAAAATCCTTTGCATCAATCAATTGATAAAAAATAATATTAGATACAAATATATACAATTAAACCACTGAAATTCTTGTAAAAAACAATTCTTAGACTATAATAAAACATAATTTTCCACCATTTTTTATAAAAAAACAAATGATTAGGGCAAAAGTCATTTTACAACGGACCATGATCTGTTGCAAAGCAAACTAAATCCGTCGCTAGGTATTAATTTGGGCGGTAATTTGCAACGGATCAAAATCCGTCGCAAAATCTAAATCTGTGACGGATTAAAATTGTCGCAAATTGGCGACGGACCAGAATCCGTCGCATATTTGATATTAACCTACGAAATTGGGACTAGCGGTGAGCGACCGACATTTTCCTTTAGCGACGGATTAAATCTGTCCTTAAACCAAGCTATTTTTGCGACGGACCAAAATCCCTCGCAAATTCGCAACTTTGGCATTCTGATTCTTTGAGGCGTGGCATACGTTCAGATGTGTACAAACTTTGATTTAAATCTAATATTGCTGAAAAATACATAAGGAGAATTGTTAATTTCTACAAGTTAGCTCATTGTTTCAAGATGTTCAATAACTCTACTAAGCGACCCAAAAACGAACTGAAACGAAGGCCCGACAAATCACTGGTTCGACCCAAATGCTATCCTGACAACATTGATCGCCCTTTCTTCCTTTCACTTCTCTCTTCTTCACCCTAATCAAAGGTTGGAAAATCTCTCTCGCATGCCCTTTGGAGTTCATTCAATCCCCTTAAATAAAACTTTGTGATGTTTTCAGTTTTTGAATGATGGATACACAAGAGGTAGCATGTGAGGTTTTGAATCTGATTTTTCTAGGAGGTTTCGAGCCTATTCCCGTGTTAACAGTGTTTAATGGTCCCAATTTTGATAGGTAAAAAATGGATGTTTGGATGAGGAGTTAGAGATCAATGGTTCGTTGCTTCTCCAGTGAGAATATGAAGTTCGTTAATGACAACTTTGTGTAAAAGACGAATTGTGATGAAGCAAGTTTGCTAGACAATTTAGATGATTCAAAGGAAGCTTAACAGCCCACAAAATTGAATGTTTGAACCTCTTTTGTTGGTGGGTTTGAGAGTGAAAGCTTTCCGTTAATGCACGCACGCAACTAAAATGTGGAGAAGAAAGCTAGCGAGGGTTGGGGTATCTAATTGGTTCTCATCAGCGAGATGTGGTGGTGCATTACATGCCATTGGATGGAGGATGATGGGCTACGGAGAATGGATAGCCTAGATTAGTCATTGGCTCATTCGGTGTCATTGAGTTATTGAAGCAACAGAAGATAATAGAGAAAAGCAAAGTTATCCTACAGTTTCGACAGACTCATGCGAAGGGATCGTTTCCGTAATCCTTTTTCATGTGCAAATAGATGGTCAGAATCTTAGATTTCAATGGTGAGGATCTCATTAGAGATGGGTTCTTCCAATCATAAGGGTGCTACTTCGCCAATATGAAGAAAACGAAAAATTTCATATGTTGGGTGATTTCTAGCATGCTAGCACAAGTTTTCGTTATGCTGGCACAGGTTCACATGTGTTAATGGATAGAGTCAAGGCTGGAAACTATACATTGATCAAGGTTTTAATACTACTGGTGTGACCGAATGGATGGTGTGGATTAACTACGGAAAAGCTTTAATATGTTAGATTTGATCAGATGGTTATAAAGACTGATTTTTAAGTGAACAATATGATGATCTTAGAAACACGCAACAAGTGGACCACCATGGTTTCTTAGAAGAACTAAGAAGAAGATGGACAGTCGGATTTACCAATCAATTGTTGTATTGGATTCCATGAAGTGAATGACATACGGTTTATGATGAGGCTAGATGTACAAAGTTTAATCATTTTTTTAACAAAAGAACAAAATTTTCAAATGAATTCCTCAGAAAAGTCTCTAATATCTAGAACATGCCTAATTGTAGTCAAACGTAAAATGTAAACTGATGGTTTAATCAAGGATCGTTCGTGGACCGTAAAGAGAGTCATTGAGTGATTTTTGGGTAATTCCTCCATTGGATATGATTTGAAGTATAACAAATGATAAATCTTAAGGGTTAGGTCTCGAAATTGATATAGTTAAATTGGATTAACTAAGCATTGCTTGAAATTTTTTCACGATCGGATTCTTAGAAATATGTTTTCTGAGGTTCCATATTGGGTATGAACATATACATCATGAATAAACTTAAAGCAAACAAAGGTACATGTATAGCCATTGGGATTAGATCTTAACGGTGTGAAACAGTCCTAAGTGTATCAAGATCGTTATGTAATATTTATATTCATTGATGATCAAGTATAAATAGCTCAAATTAGATCTTTTGCCTATTTTATGATGATGTAATGGTCGAGATCAAAAGTTAACGGTTAGATCAATATATCTAAGTCAAATTTGATATATCTATGGTTGATTTAATGAATGAGGAAGTTCACCGATTACATTTAGGTTGATATATGTCTCATTAGTGTGAACATGAATTGTACATACACATACATAAATACATATGTACGTATGCACAATTATAAAATCATTAATTATACAAATCAAAGGCTACACTAAACAGGTTAATCACATATATCAAAGATTACACATTGCACAATTAATGGATGCATGAATGCATAGATGCATTGATAAATGCACGTGTACACATACACGTGCATATGAGGCTTACAATATCACAAATCATTATACTACATACTAATCATTACATTATGTACTACTTACAAAACCATAGGTCATTACACTATGTAATAACCCACCCCCACCCAAGCCTCTTGCCCCGACTGGTTTTATGCGCATTAAGGAAAAGAATGCCATCTTCAAACCCACGGATTTTACTACAAAGTACTCGTTCCCAAAAGGTTACCTTGCACCATCTAAACCTATAACTACACCTAAACCATAAAGTCCGCTAATAATGTCATGCCCCAAATTTGAAAATCGGGCTCACAAAATTCTCGATCACCGAATCTGGCGCCGACAACCTCCATAGTACCCCATTCTCGGCTTCCAGCGTTCATACGCCATATTCCGATCCTGAGATCTTACAAGGAGGATTTTTCAATGTACATTTATCTAAGAAGCATAACCACAAATTTACCCAAATTACAAAGGCAACATCATCATCACATATCTACTAATATAAACATTTGAATACAATGTTAAAATGGAAAATACATGTGTCGAAAATCAAAGCTCCAGAAGACAGTTGCACGCTCCAAGCTCGACGCTGCTGTGACCTAACGCCACCTTTATGCATAAGATTATAGAAAGCTTAAAGGGTGGTGTAAGTGAGTGAGCAAGGTAAGTGTTAAGTATGCATATCAGAGCAATGTGAAAACATGTTAGTAAGTTCATAATTACCATTAGCCTTATCCCGACTATGCGATGTAAAACATAATAAGCCAATATCATATACTGAGAAAACAATGTAAATCAGCTGTGTAATGCGAAGTCATAATAAGTCAAATATCATATACTGAGGATGCAATGTAATATGCAAATCCTAACGGGTCCACGAATAACGTCAACCTCATCTAGGACATATAAATGTAGAAACATAGCAACCCAAAATGTCATATGCCATGGATGTAAAGCAATATACGATGTGAATGAAATAACCAAGCTGGAGTATGAAGTCGGGATGATAGTACGTAATATCGTAGGCTATGGGGTTCATCACAAGGGACTTCTATCCAAACCAGTCTCATACCTAAATTTTGATAGTCAGACTGAATGTGGTAAACTCCTGATCTCAGGTTAGTTGTGCACCCCAACTGAAATCATGTCCATTGCAAAGGTACATAACAATTAGTTGCGCACCACCAGCTCGAGTGGATAGTGAATGAATGAATCAATCAAATGCTGAGTACGCAACTGCTAGTCCATAAGTCCACATATCAGTATCGTACATTTCTAGGATTATCACTGGGGTCTAGTACACTCTAAGCTGGCTACCGCATTTGCCCGCTGCACAGCCCAACGAGTGGAAAAGACCTCACTACCCGCCTACCAATATTAGCCCGGCTCGTCGATAGCAGACCCATTTGTGAGCTGATCAAACTCAGCCAGCTTACAGCCTCCTCACTCGGGCGAATAAGGTCACACCGTCTCCCAACCTACCACGACACAGTGGGAAGCGCGGCCTCCCGATATTCGCACTTAACACTCATGTCTTCTACTCGGTCTATACGTTGGAGCATCCCCTAGTCATAGGAGTTTAGGGACTTTCACCCACGGACATTCAAAGTGCCTATATGCTCAAACTAAACATTTTCGGTGTCCCATCTGGCCATCCACGATATACCTGTAGAGGACGCAACCCTAATGTTGCTAGAGCGCCAAATGATCATGTCACAACATATGAGACACGTGAGTTATACCATCCAGTCATGCATCAAACCTGCACGTACAACGCGCTCATATGGGGCAACTCCATCTCTCGGGGAGTCCCATAATCAATCAGCCCAATAGCACATGCTATGTTCAATCACTCCTCACAACAAGCATGCGAATGATGTGTATGGGCATGTATCATGAAGTATACTAAGCATGATTATAATCACATACATCATGGTAGGCCTGTATAAGGCGGCCCATGGCCCGTAATGATGAACGAGTGGCGTGCACACAATCACATACACATGGTCTCACACATCACAATTGGACCTCGCACATACAAGGGGCTTCACACAATCACAATGGGCCTCATATAATCACAATGATCCTCATATAATCGCAATGGGCCTTATATAATCACAATAAGCCTCATACAATCACACAACGGGCCTCATACAATCATGATGGGCCTTACATAGTCATAATGGGCCTCATAAAATCACAATATTATGCTAACACATACTCAGTGTGTATACCAATCATAGTCATAATCGATAATCGGCTTATATATATGATGGGGTTCATAGAAGGACAGCAGATCTAATCCATAACATGAGGATCGGTGAAGATGTTCTTTCCTCATATCAAGGATGGGCCTAGATGGCCTACTCCTATCAAGAATGGGCCTAAGAACAAGGAGTGAGCTTCCTTGCCCGTTCTATCACGTAACAATCTGGGCTTCCTAAAGGCCCAATAAGCACAAGGTGGGCTACATTCCCTATGGAAGGCTTGGTACGAACACAAGATGGGCTCCAAGGTTTGGGTGTTCCTGCAGGGTATGATGGAAAGCATCAAATGGGGGCCCAACGGATTGGGATAGCCTAATCAAGGGAAAGATAGATAATATAATCATCAATGGAGGCCCAACGGTTTGGGTTAGCCTATTGAGAATAGATGGATCATGCAAATGGGGCCCAATGATTAGGGTCAACCCACCTAGAGAATGATGAGAATGGGCCTAACAAGGCCTAAGGGAATGTCACAATGAGGACATTGCCCATTAATGTGGACATTTAACCAACATTGCTCCCAAGGAGTGGCCTTCATAGGGTCAAACATATAGTAGGGCTCATGACCTCACATAAGGGCCTCACATACAACATAATGAGCTTCACATATCACAATGGGCCACATCACATGGGCCTCATATACATGAAGTGGGCCGCATAGCATGGGCCACATATACATGACATCGGGCCTCATCAAATGAGTCATAAATACATTACATTGGGCCTCATCAATAGGCCATACCACCTAGGCCACAAATACATCACAATGGGCCTCATCACTTGGGTTGCATGTACATCTCATCGGACCTCAAACACGGGCCTCATATACAACAGGTGGGCCTCACACATACATCTTATTGGGCCACATTTAAGAGCCACACAAACATCACATTGGGCCGCACTTATGGGCCACACAAACATCACATTGGCCCTCACTCATGGACACATAAACATCACATAGGCACAATGATCCTTATCACAAGGGCCCTACACATCACAAATGCGCCCCACAACATCACAAATGCGCCCCACACTGATGGCCAGCGTGGATATAAATACATGCAGCAAAGGTGGGCCGCTTACTGGACGTCTATCCCACCTGCGTAGGGACCAACTGCACGTTCAGTGAATGGACGGCCTGGATAACATAAAAATATCTGGTGGGCCTCATAGCCCCTATCTAGGCTTCAACCAAACATCGCAGTGGGCCCAAAAAAAATCAGTGATGGACGTCAATCCCACTGTTTCCTGTAGTGTGGACCAATTGAGGTTTGGATCTGTCTCACTCTCAGGCTCATGGCCTTAAATAATATGGAGGATTGGATGGATGGTTTGGATTAATACATATCACGATGGGTCCCAGTAGATGTGGGTCGTTCAGAAGGTAGGCCGACTCTATAAACCCACCGAAACTAGTGGGCCAAGGTGCTTAAAACACATACATTGCAGCTAGGCCTGCTACAGCTGGACAGATCCCTGCTGCTGGGCCTATCCAAACCTTGGGCCCAGTCCCAAAATGATATTTCAAGATGGACGGTGTGGATATAGAGCTCATACATCGAGGTGTGTCCCACATAGCACGTTGGGTCCAAGTAGATTAAACGGTTAGGATGCAACACGCACCTCATGATCAGACCCACCGTCTAGAGGTCTGGACGGTGTGGATCCGATCCGAAGCACATACATCAAGGTAGTCCCTACGTGGGACCCGTGGACGGACAGCATGGGTGAGACTCGTACGTCAGAGGTGGGTCCACACGTGTGGCCCACCTCAGCCCAGAATGAAGCTGATATTTGCTTTGTCCCTCCATCCAGACGGTCATTGGTCTGGATTTGTTGCTGTAAGGGTGCAGCCCACACATGTTGGATCTGGACCGTTGAAGAGGGACGATGTGGATATAATACATGCCTCGTGATGGGGCCACAGAACTTACTGCATCAACAACAACTCAAGCTGTTGGGACTCACCGTCCCTTGGATGGTCTGGATACAACATTATATCATGGTGGGCCCCACAGAACTTGCTGACGTCAATAGGCAGCAGCAACTGCTGCGTGGGGCTCACAACTAATGGACGGTGTGGCTGTAGGCCACATGCAGAGAGGCGGGTTCCCACCATCCAAGGTCTGGACGGTGTGGATGAAACCCATACATCACGTGGGGTCCACGTGTGTGGGGCCCACGCTGCTGGGCAACATGGATAAAATACATATATCATGTGTAGGCCCCACAAAATTTGCTTACGTCAATACCACAGCTGTAATGCTGTGTAATGCACACCAGCCAATCCAATCCCCACCGTCCAAGGTCTGGACGATGTAGATGCAAGATACATACATCATGTAACGTCTCGAAAAAATCCATACAAAGACCCGAGTACCACCTCAGGAAGAAATACACAAGCATAGTATCCCATAAAATTTTAGGCAAAATTAGGTTAAGTACAAAACTAAATAATCGGTAGATTTAACTCGAACTACCGTTTCCACAAACGGCAAGACCTAAAACCATTAATACCACTGACTCAACACGACATAAAGACCTAGGAAAAATCCCAAGAGCCTGTCACTCTCGAGAGTACATTGAAACTCCGTATCGGACCTACACCGCATGTTAAAAATTCGATGACCGCAAAACTATAGAGTTACATCCGTCCTACTGGGCTTGACAATCATCGCGGGAATCGAGCTTAAATAGTATCTAGAAACGCACAACTTGAGCCCTGAGTGAAGTGTGTGAGAAGCGCGAATATTTTTAGAAAATGTATTGAAACTTAAGTGAATTGGGTCATTTGCTCACACGCGAAATTGAGGATTTCGGACCGTCAATTCCTGACCAAACTTCACCCATGGGAAAAGAAAATTTTTCTACACATATCCGTATATTTGTGGCCCCGATCGAGTAAGAACATTCCTTAATCTGATGCAGGTCCTCCATGGTCGATCGGCCTATTCAACCACGCCGAAACCACATCCTAGCATAGATCCCTTGTCAAGGAACTTACACTATGACATATGTGAGTAGTGGGCCTTCCTATGAGCCCTGTTTGTCAAAAAAAGTCGCCCTTTAGATATAAATTAAGTATATCATGGCCCTGGGGCCATTTGCATCACTTTTGGGCCTATATGTAGCCCTTAAACCACCCCATATCTCTCTCATACGATTTTTCTCCAAACCTTAGGAGAGAGAAGAGAGAAAATAAGAAGAGAAAGTTTGGGAGATTGTTACAGTATTTCTCTCCCACAACTCCATGCACCGAATCACCTCTACATTTCGCTACACACTCTGATTCAACCACGATTTGGGTAAGAAAACCTAACCCTAATCTTGACTTAGAAATTCAAATAGTGTAATCGACAAACTAGCTAACTCATTTCGTTGTTTAGGTGCCCGACGTTCCGTTTTCGAAAATGTAAAATTTGAACCGCGTCCGAATCTTGTATTCCGACGAAAGGTGCGGACTATAAACATTTAGGTTATAGTTTTCAATGCTTTCAATATCAACCAATGATTTATATCTGACTTGATAAATGGCATATTGTCTTAGATACGCCGCTTTCGATGCAATATATATGTGTGTGAACCATGTCGAACAAAATATGCATCTCTTGTGTTTGTTGAAATGATTGAATGAACATGAAAATATGATTTTTGTTTGCCATGTCTACTAATATAGGATTCATCATTATTATATGCATGTTGACCTCTCTGTATAAGGATTTACTAAAATATATATTGTAACTAATTTAATCTATATATTTGGTGAAGCGTAGCTTTAGTGTTTGATAAATTGTCTGAATGAGAAAAATGTTGATGATTTGTATTTATTAAGAGTATTAAGATAAGATTCTCAATTACCTTAATCATATGTATAGTTTTTTTCATGTAATCATATTTGCCCCTATGAAATTTATGGATAAAATGCAAGTGTTTAGTGACATGGTCAATGTGTTTGATGAAATGCTCAAATGAGGGATTTATTTAGATTGTTTGTTAAATGCTGGTATGATTATCACATGTGTCTACCTATTGCATCTGAGTATGATTGGGGTTACAACGTAGCCCAAGCAATCGGTAACAATCCATATACAGGTGACTAAATTAGTCTCGCCACATTGGGTAACTTTATGAATCCATGCCGCACAATGATTGCCGACAGTGGTTAAGTCATAAGGGGTGCTTATGCACTCCATGTTGATTAAGTCGATATGTGCTCGTACCAATCGAACTTACCAAACAAACCGATTGACTTATTGTATGTTTACCATGTATGGACATCACTGCTTGAATCTAAGGTACCACTTACCAATGTAAAAGTCCGTTTCAACCATGGTATCATGATCCGCTAATACTCATGAGCCGGGCATGGTGGTATGGAATACCGTGGTCGAGTTGTCAGCATATGCTGGGGTAACGAGCCTCCCCGTAGTGACTAGTGAGTAACCCAAACTCGTGAGCCGGGCATGGTGGTATGGGATACCATGTTCGAGCTGTCAGCCTACACCGAGGTGATTAACCACCCCGTAGTGACCGCGAGTATAAACTTTTGAATTTACTTATCAACTACTTTTCATTAGGGGTGATGCCCTATAACTTGTGTATCGTATGTGATTAACTAGGATTGATGACCCTAGATGGATCCTTCGGTTTGTGTCAATGATATAAAAGGAGGTACCTTAGCTTCCCAAATCTGCTGTGTGAATACGCTTAATTAAGTACTCAGTTAACACAACCATGCATCGCATTGTATATGCTTTAGCGAGGAAGGTGCACTTTAGGAAGTGTTGTCATATGCGAAATTAGTTTTCGGAGTCACTTGTGAGGGAGCTTTGTGCGAGGGCATACATCATTAATATACACCATCCCTGCATTAACAAGAGTAGCTAGGAAGTGATCGTTGTATTACTTTATCATTACTACTTGATTGACTTGATAACATATTAACCTTTGCCTTATAGTACCACTGAGTTGATCACTCACTCCCACCCTTGGACGGTGTTTTAAAACACCAACCAGACTCTGCTTTAGATGCAGGTAATGGTGAAGCTTATGCAACGGAGTTGGACTTCATAGATGAGGAAGAATTCTCCTATCTTCAGCTCTCAGGCAGGTCTATGTAGACCTCATGCTGATTCGTCGGGATTACAGGGACATATGGATTGTGGGACACTTGACATTTTGATATTTTGTCTATTTTGAAATACTTTATATCTGGTCTCACTCATGTTTAACTCATTAATATGAACGAAATCTGAACATCATTATTCATGTTGCATAAGTGATGTGCTGGATCTCGGGAGTAGAGTTTTGCTCGACCCTCAAAATCCAGGGGGTTATAAGTTGGTATCAGAGCATGATTTGGATTAAACTGGACCTGGGTTATAGGTAACACAACGCACTATAACTTAGGAAAGGGACGATGGAATTTAGAAATGATCGTAGGATCCCAAAGTTTCACCGACGGGGGAGATTGACTACTATAGTGTAGCCCATATGCGTTCTAGATCATGTGAATTGATTTCAATCACTTTTAGGTCGTCAATCGATGAGTTTGAACCGTTAGTCGACAAATTCCAAACATGAAACAAGCCAAATGGCATGAATATCTACGCATAGGACCAAGAAAATGCATCTTATGAGTCTAGGGACCTAAACCACAAATTCCAGTGGGACCCAGGGGATCCCACGTATACATACGGCACCCCGGGAGAGGGTGGTCACCGCCACAGGGTGGAGCCACCACTGGACACCCCAGGGGGGTGCAGCGGCACCGCCGACCAGCCAAGCATGTGGGGCCTCTCCCACATGTGGGGCCCCTCTTTTTAACTCTTTTGCTCCCTTTCACCCCCACTTCACCATTTATAACCGTCCAAACACCTCTAAACCCTCGAAAACCCCATTTCTCTTTCAAATCCTTATTTCCATTCACTCAAATCTTCCAAATCTTATACATTTTACACCCCTCCACCACCATTTCCTCAAAAATATATCTTACAACTCTCCATTTTCCTTATTCTCACATATTTAGACACAAAAAACCCTCTTTTATGTCTCATGCTTTCCATATCCTCCAATCTACTTCATTCTCCAAGCTTTTCTACCTCAATGGCTCTCTTTAAGCTAGTCACCGCCATTTTCTCCATTTTAATGCTCCTTTTCCTTATGGGAAAGAAGAGAGCGGCCCCGGATGAGGCCGGGCCAAGCCCTCCAAGCCACTGGAGGAAGAAGACGAGCGCCGAGACTAGTGCAAGTGTTGAGCGAAGATCGAAACGGGACCTCGATCCTCGAATCCCGTTGGAAATGTCTCTACCAGCGGGTGTCGAACTTGGTAAGTTCCGTGACTGCAAAGTTGTATTTGAAGCTCATGTTGATGAGAAATTATTTGGGTTGTATCCAGTTATTAACCTTCTGTTAGAGACTAGGTGGGGTCCCATATTCGAAGGGAAGGCTCATGCAAGTGAAGGTACCGTATGAGCCTTCTATGCTCACATACGGAACCTAACTCTAGAGCCTCTCTGGTTCACTATTCCTTTGGGGAGGCATGAAGCTAGAGTCGATGTGGATGTTATGGCCCATATCATGGGAATAGAACGTGGTGTGGTACATGCTAGTGAAACTCATCTCGTTAGTGGACGAGAGAAAGATCACCGCACACGTTTTCTTTGTGGCAATAGCCTCGCATCGACACGCATGACGGCAGACTTCCGCCTGCTCCACCATATATGCATGTATAATGTGTATCCTAGGTGGAGTAACAGCACAGAATGCACTCACTTCATGGTGGACTTCTTGTACAAAGTTGGACAAGGGGAAAAAGTATGCCTGGCTACTCTCGCCTTGTCTCAGATAATCAAGACCACACGATCTACTTAGGGGGATGCATCCCTCCCATTCCGCCAACTCATCTGCAAATTCAAGTAAAAAGGAATCTATGCGGGTCCAGGCCTAAACAGGCTAAGACTAGACCAATAAAAATTATAAACTAAACGATGCTCAAAGAAAAATAGGAATCAACCACACATGCATAGTAAACAGTCTCTAATCCAAGGGATTCCCCAATCTCAATTCAAGAAACTCTAGGGTGAAAAAAGGAGGTAAATAAATTAGAGCTAATGCAAACTAAGGCTAGGGTTTAGGAAATATGAATGAAAAGAGAAAAATTAGAAAAAAAAACCTGACTCGGAGAAAGCTTCTGCGTACAGATGGTGACCTGGGGTTGATGCATGTGCCCGTGTGGGCTGGCCGCACGTGTGAAGGAAGCCCGCCTCCCCAAAGTGACACCTAAGCCTTGGTCGGCTAGGGGAGACCTCCAATCCCTCCAAGTTTGACAACAATCCGACGTGAGGTCGAGGAGTAGTGCTCCGCCGAAGTTTTAGCCCTCCTACAGGTTCAGATTTTGGAAACTGACTGTAGGGGAATGAATAGTTGTAAAAGCAGAAAAATTCAAAGCAATAATAATGATAGAAGATAAGATATATGAATGGGAGGGTAGGAATGAATGGGGATAGATGTGACTTCACATCACGTAGTTAGCCCTTCGAAAAGGGAGGGCTCCGCACCCACTTTTGAATTCTTTCACAACTCACTAAGAGAGCAAAAAAATAAAGTAAAAATTTTTATTAAGGTTCAATGAATGAAAAGAAATACAAGGGGTGCCTATTTATAAGGAAACTATATACTCCAAAACTCGCTCCATATGCGTAACCTATTACTTGGCGATGAAGTAAAGTAAAATAAAAATCAAATTAATAAATCTAAAGTGTTCATGATATTCTAAATAATAACAATAAGTAAAATCTAAAATATGAAATCAATTCGACTAGCAGGTCATGATCATGAGATCTCATGATGGACTTTTCTTGATTTTCGGGCCCACTCTTTTGAACCAAAACTCCATCTTCTAGCATGGGGGCCTTTCCTGGATGTCGTCATCGATCCAAATCGACGGTGGGGGCCTCCTTCTTCATGCATGTGTGCGTAGGGGGTGGCGTACGTGCGCGTGTGCGTGTGATGTCCCCATCACCTCTTCATATTCTTCCCCAGTCCCAATAGTAATTGAAGATGCTTTCCTAATCGACATGGTAAATGATATGAGGTTCTCATTCACACGGTAATATAAGGTTACAACAAGACCGTCAAGTATAGACCTAAAGCGAATACAACCTTGATGGGCGTTCTTATTAGAAACTTTCTACCAATAGGTGTTGAAAGTTTCTACCTCCTGAGAACTTCATTTGTTGCTTTTTATGTTGTTTGGATAGATAGTTGATGTTTGTTTTGTTGTAATCTTTGGTAAGTAGTTAACTTTTTCTTATCAATTGTAATGCTATGTTATGCATTTGAGTATAATATTTGTGTAGTGAATGTCAACATCTTCATTCTTAATATGTGCACCATGGATTTGTACATGTCAAGATGCCTAATATGTAAACTGCCTCTAATTCATGGCTATAAAGTGTATAATGTGTAAACTCACTTAGTTTGTCATTGTGGATATTATTTAAGGTTGTGGCCTTCAAAGGATTTTAATAATTTATAATTGTGACTAGAGGTAACATACTTAATTCCATTTTCTATTAGCTGAGTTAGAAGGTGGAAATCATTCACATTATGTTCTCAATGCATTGTTAAATTTCAACAAATGTAAATTGATGATTCCATAGGAAAATCCAAACACCATAATTACATTACAGTATGTGTGTATCACTGACCACTATAACTTTTTCTAAGCATTAGACCCTACTTTTCATATATAATCCAATCAATGTAATTACGTTGTTAGAGTTGTTAACTTTAATTCTAGCATAATACCAAACACAACAGTTGTTAATCAATTACAAATGTTTTCATGATACAAGTATAGAAATTTGTTATCGTTGTGCTTTTCAATTGCATTAATGTAAAAATTTTGAATCCAAATATATCCCTAAAGTATTATGTACATCCAATTTGTACAAGAATGACCCACCCCTACTATCTATACTACTTATGTGACATGTACCACAAGAAGGTGCAAGTTGTAGAAATTAGTTTGGCATTATATAAAAGATAATGCTAACTCTTCAATCGTATACATGAGTTTTGTAAGGCCTGTATCCTAAACTGAACCATTCCTTAAACTCCCGCGATCCTCCACGACAAATTTTGGCAACCTGTGACTTGTAGTCGACATTTGTGCGCGACCCTAATCTGAGTTAACTCGACTTGAAACTTGTACCCTAGCGACTGCGCCGTCGCCACAGTTCCAACGTCATGTCTCGCATGCCGATGCGATCCCAGGCCAGGAGTTGTGGGCCTGCATTTATTTTGAGAAAAACGTCATGCATTACGAATCTAAAGAGAATCTCTACAATCTATCACATCAATCAATCAATCACAAGTCAAGTACACAACTCATCCCTCTCTTACACAAGCCATTTCCAAAGTCAACTCTCTCTCTCACCCATCCCTTTCTTACACTCACACCCATCTCTCTCTTACACCATCATCCCTCTCTCCTATCCATCACTCCATCCCATCTCATTCTCCACCATTTTCATAAGCTTCCATAAGAGAAAATCCTAAGGAGAGGAAGGAGAACCCTAGATCAAGGCCCACTTCCTACCCCCTCATCTCTTATCCTAGCCCTTCAATCCTTATCATCCTCTATCAAAGGGAGAGCTTAGGAGCCAAGGATTTCAAGGGACTAAGAAGATCCAACGGTGGGTGTTTTGTAGGATTAAATTTTAATTTTTGTGATGGACCAAGTGGGGCCCACCGAATGATGGTATGGATCCTATTTGGGACCCATCTTGATCCATATATTGTAATCCTAGGAGGGCTCATAGTGGCGGAGCCCACCATCAAACGATTCTTTATCTTTCTCTCAAACTCTTTTCTTTTGAGGCCCACCTTGATGAATGGAATAGATCCACACTGTCTATTAGTGGCAACCACCTCGATGTCCACCTTACTGCCCGATTGGGCGAGCCCTGTTTGAAGGGAAATCACAAATATCGGCTTGATCAACCAGCCGTGTGGACCCCCATCTGTGGACCCCACCATGATGTACTGTATCAACATCGTCCATCCAATCTTTCCAGATCATTTTGGGGTAGGTGGGCCACCTTCTGCTAGACAGCCTGCTATCCAGCAACAGGCGCTGCCATTGAAGGCAAAACAGGAATATCAGCTCGATCCGTCCAGTTGGTGGGCCACCACGTGGACCCATCTAACGTATGCGTGATATCCAAGCCATCCGTCCATCACAATGGGGCTATGGGCCCCCCCACCATGATGTATGTGTGGATACACACCGTCCATGGACGGTGGGTGCCACATGCTGTATATGTATATTCACGCCGTCTTGGGACGGTGGGACTCTGCACGTGTGGTGTCCACACTATCCAGCTGGGACAATGGGACTCGCCATGATATAAGTGCTTTATCTACACCGTCCATTCAACTTCCTAGCTCATTTTAGCCATTGAGCCGAAAAATGAAGCTAATCCAAATCTCTGGCAGGCCACATCATAGAAAACAGTAATTTTTATGGTTAAAATCTGTTAGGGCCCACTGTAATGTTTCTTCACGTCAAAACATGCTGAATATTGGGCTCGTTAGGTTTATTATGAGCCATAAAATCCAACAGAAGGACTGGATCATCCTGATGTGGGCCCCAGCCATGAAAAACCTAAGAAAAATAAAAAATAAAAAAAAAGGGGCTAGACGCCACTTGCTGACAACTTCAAAGCACGCTGCAGCAAGAAGTGTCTTGTTACTTGGAACAGGCAAGGTCAGTGGGCCCCACCATGATGCATGTTGAACATCAACACCGTCCATTTGATGGGTCCCCTTTATATATGGGCGCCCCTAAAAATCAACTATACACAGAACTCGAGTGGCCGACACCATCTACAATCTTGTGAAGACATGGTAAACCATATAAAAGCACTTCTTGGGGTCCATCTGAGATTTGGATGCACCTGAAACTTGGTCTGACCCCTTAAGCTAGTGGGACACATAATGGATGGGTTGGATTTGTGAACCACAACTTGGTGGGCCCAACAAATGATTATGAGTGCTCTAATGGAGGGTAAACTCTCAACTGTGTGTATGGTGTGGCCCACACAAGCCACAGATTGACTTGATTTTAAGTTCCAAGCCCCACCATGATGTGTGTATTATACCCACACCATTCAACTATTTTTTTAGGGCAATGGGCCCCATTGCATTGTATGACCCACCTTATACGTATGTGTTGTACACACACCGTCCCTCCATGGGACCCCCTCGATGTAGGGTTTTATCCATCCCGTCCATCTAAATGGGCCAAACGTGGGCCCATCATGATGTACATATTGTATCTACTCCGTTCGGCCATGTGAGACGTGGGGCCACCGTTATATATGTGTTGTATATTCACACCTTCCATAGGACGTGGGACCCACCAAAATGTATGCATGGTATATCCATGTTGTCCATCTAGTAGGGCCCATCTGGCATGTGCAGGCCCACCTACTGCATGTGGAAGCCCACCTTGATGTGATGGGCCCGTATAAGAGGCCCATTGTGATGTGTTTAAGGGCCATGGGCTATGGCCCATTGTCATGTATTTGAGGCCCATGGGTTGTGGCCCATTGTGATGTATTTAAGGCCCATGTGGTATGGCCCAATGTGATGTATTTATGGCCCATTGACATGACCCAATGTGATGTATTTTTGGCCCATTAATGAAGCCCAATGTGATGTATTTATGCCCCATTTGATAAGGCCCACTTGATGTATATGAGGCCCATGAGATGTGGCCTATTGCGATGTGATGCGGCCCATGTGATGTATTTGAGGCACATGTGATGTATTTGAGGCCCATGTGAGGCCCACTATGATGAGTATTAGGCCTTTATATGATGTCATGGACCCATTATATGTTAGGCACCATGTGGGCCACTCCTTGGGAGCAATGTTCATTAAATGTCCACATTAATGGGCAATGATGGTTAAATGTCCACATTGTGACCTTTCCTTGGGCCTTTGTTAGGCCTATTCTCATCATTCTTTAAGTGGGTTGACCTTAATCATTGAGCCTCATTGATGTTTGCATGACCTACTTATTCATATTGGGTTAATCCATAACGTTAGGCTCCCATTAGTTGCCATAGGATTATTTCCTTTTAATCTTCGAGTCCATCTAGGACTTATTTGGGCCCCCTAGGGCATCTAGCAGGCCATATGATAGTATGAAGAAGGAAGCCCGTTTCACATCCTTAGACCTTAAGTAGGCCACCTAGGCCCAACCTTGATATGAGGAGAGTTCAAAATCACCGTGCTATCAAATTTGGCATGTCCACAATTGAGGATTGAACCTCATGTTATGGGTCTACTGTCTATCTATAGACCTCGCCTTGTGTATAGGCCGATTGTCGATGCCGACTATGAGTACATGCTAGTATAACATCATACAAGCCATTGAGATGGTATAAGGCCCATTGTAATTGTATTAGACTCATTCTCATTTTCGTTAGTGGGCAAGCCCAAATTGATGGGCCCCTATTATTATTAGTATGATCAATCTTACCTTATTGGGCTATCTTAATTCTTTAGGTCCTCATTGATATTAGTAGAAATACCCAAATCTAGAAGCCCACTCTTAGGCCCATGAGTAGGCTCTCTAGACCCATCTTTGTTATGAGGAGGATGCATCATCACCTCTGACCATAGGTACAAAAATTTGTGGTATTAGATTTGGTATATCCACTATTGAGGACCAATCCTCATGTCATGGATTAGATCTGCCGTCCTTCTATGGACCCCGCCATATATAGGCCAATTATGGATTGCGACTATATTAGTCTACGCACTGAGTATATATTAGCATAGTATTATGATTGTATAAGGTCATTGTGAGGTCCACTGTGATTGTATGAGGCCTATCGTAATTGTATGAGGCCCATTGTGACCATGTGAAGCTTATTATAATTATAAGAGGCCTATCTTGATTGTATAAGGTTCATTGTGATTGTATGAGACCCAATTATGATGTACGAGGCCCATCATATATGTGAGTACCATCATATATGCGAGGCCCACCATGTGTAGGTGATTATTGCACACCACCCATTCACCTATACGGCTATGGGCCATCTTATATTAGCTCATTGTGATGTATACGATTATAATCATGCTTAATATACTTTATGATGCATGCTCATACGCATCATCCGCATGCTTGTTATGAGTAATTGAGCATAACATGTTCCATTGAGTAGATTGTTATGAGGCTCCCTGATAGGCGTAGTTGTCCCACATGAGCACGTGGTATGCACAGGGTTGATGCATGATTGGATTGTTTGACTCATGCATCTCGTATTTTGTAATATAACCACTGTACGCCCTAGTGAATCAGGGCCTTAGCCACCACAGGCATATCGTGGATGGCCAAATGGGATACCAAAATTTTTTTTCTACATGTGTCATAGATATCCCTGGGTGAAAGTTCTTAAACCCTCCAGGTACCAAATGATACCCCAACGTCTACACCAAGTGGATACACGAGCGCCCGAGTGCCGAATACCTGTACGTCGCATCTCCCACTGTGTCGTAGTCGGTTGGGAGGAGGTGTGGCCTTACCTGTCCGAGGGAATAGGCAATATCAGGCTGGGTCTGACCAGCTTATAAATGGGTTCACTATCGACGAGTCGGATAGGTATTGGTATACTGCTAGCAGTCGGATAGTGAGATCTCTTCCACTTACCCAATTGTGCACTTGATGGGGGGCAGGTGGCGTCGAGTGTACTAAACTCCGGTGATGATCCCAGAGATGTACGGTACTGATATGTGGACTTATTGAGCAGGAGTTACATACTCAGCATCTTACTCATTTATTCATTCATTCACTATCCACTCAGACTGGTGGTGCGCAACTAATTTAATATGTATACCTTCGTAATGGCCATGATTTCGGTTAGGCGTGCGACTAACCTAAAATCAGAAGTTTACCACATTAAGTCTAGCTATCCAAATTTAGGTATGAGACTGGTTTGGATAGAAGTCCCTTATGATGGACCCCACAGCTTGCGATACTATGTACTATCATCCCGACTTCATGCTCTAACTTGGTCATTTCATTCGCACCGCATATTGCATTACATTCTCAGCACATAGCATTTGGTTTATTATGCTCATATATTGCATATTCTAAATGAGGTTGATGGTATTATGAACTCGACAGGATCTGCATATGGCATTACATCCGCGATATATGGCATTTAGGTCGCTATGTTTCTACATTTATATGGCTTGGATGAGACTGGTAGTATTCGTGGACTCGTCAGGATTTGCATATTGTATTGCATCCTTAGTATATGATATTTAGCTTAATATGTCTCCACATTGCATAGCTGATTTACATTGCTTCCTTAGTATATAATATTGGCTTATTATATTTTTGCATCGTATAGTCTAAATAAGGCTGATAGTACTTATGAATTTAACGGCATGTTTCCACATTACTCTGAAATTGAATGACTTACGGCCTTGCCAGTATTCCGCTTACAGTGATATTTGTGTACTTAACACTTATCTTGTGCACATATGTACACCTGCCCTCTAAACTTTTTATAAACTTATAAACGATAGATATGTGTAGGTGACGATAGGACGTGATCGAGCTAAGGCAGGAAAGTGTGGCAGAGCTTCTGAAGCTTTTGACATTTACCTTGTATTTTCCTTTCAGCACTGTATTCAATTGTTTATATTAGTTGATATATGATGATGATAATGCCTTTGTGATTTGGGTAAACCTGTGGTTATGCTTCTTACGAGATAAATATACGTTGAAAAATCCCCCCTTTATGATCCTAGGATCGGAATCTAGCGTATAAGCGATGAGAGTCGAGAATGGAATACTACGGAGGCTGTCGGCACCGGATTCGGCGATCGAAAATTTTGTGAGCCCAATTTCTGAGTTTAAGGCGTGACAAATTTCATGACAATCATATAATCCAAATCAGTGATCATCTGTAAATAGAGCATGACAAAAAAAGAAAAAAACTATATGAAGATGATGTTAACCTCCTAATTAATATTTTTTTTCCTTTAAGTAGGTGTTGTTAGCCTTCTAATTTTTTCTTTTGAATATGAACTACTCACGGTGTTACATTTGACCATTCTCTTGATGGCCACTTAACACCCAACCTGCCGCCGTCAGATCTAACAAATGGGATGTTATCACGTCTTATTACCATCATTCACAATATCGAAAAGGATACTTTTAAAGCAACAGAGGAAGATCATAAGGATAAAAGTGTCGTCTTCATCAAAGACACGTGTCACACCAAGAGTCGTACAATACCTAGAGATGCATGCATACCAAAACTCTACGGGGGATCATTCTTCCATTGACACGTGGTTGAATGATATAGGCCACACATATATAGAAACCTTCTAAAACGAATGCGCAAAACAACGTAATGCTAAGGTGGGGACATATACTAACACGTGGCCAGATATGACCGATCTTGCGAGTCTGAAACTTGTCAGCAGTGTGATGATAAAGAAGAAACATAAAAAGATATGAAAATACATTAGTTTGGTGGCCTCATTACGAATTAGAATCATAATAGACTAAGACCACTAATTAATTGGCTAATCAATCCTACAATCGAAGGGGATCATACGCAAAGCCACCGCATATCAAAATCTACAAAAGCAATAGAGAATGAAGAGTTTTAGGCCATTTTCAATCCAAACACACTCTATTCAGCACAATATTACCTAACTTTTGTTTTCATCTCACGTGGATGCTTATCTTAGTTTAATATAACTTAGTTTAGCTACCCATTTATATCCAACACAACGTTGTCACAAGTCTTGATCAATTACAATATTAACTTTCATCCACATCAACCCAACGTATCGCTGCAGAAGGTTGGAATTAGTTTAGCTCTTCATTCATGACCTTGTTGAATCTCAGGTCCTTGTCCTTATTTATTGAATTCTCCATGTTACAACCAGTTGGCAACCATAGCCAATCAGGCTCAAACGACCAACAACTACCCACACCCTCCTCATTCACAGGAATTGCCGTTAATAAATTTTCTCAATTATATTAATTTATTTGCCTATTCTAATACATTCCTTATCTATTTAATAAAATCAACACTTAAACTCTTTTTTTTTTCTTAGTATTATATTATTGTTAAACGATAGAAGCTATCACTATTGTGATAAGAAATTCTTTCTTCTATGGTAAAAATAAAAAATAAAAATAAAAATCATCTAAAGGACTAACTCTCCTCTTCACAAATCAATGGTGGTTGAGTATGCAAGACAATCTTCACAAATCCTTTATCTAACTAATTCAACGGCTGACGTCGCAAGGCATCTGATTCAATTGGAATCCTTAATCTGACTAATTCAACGGCTGACGTCGCAAGGCATTTGATTCAATTCGTATCGTATTCAACTCGAGCATGCATGACAGAAATATACACATAACACAACACACGTGATCAAATCCTGACCAAACACTATATCATATGGTCATGTGTCTTAATTGAATTTGAATAATCATGACATCTTCGTAATAATGATTTTAGAGATATTACCACAATTTGGATGGTTCTAGTGGCTGCATGTGAGCCAACGTCATTTTGAAAAATGGTGCAAAAAGTATCAAGAGTCAATAGGGCATGCATGCCCAATGAGAGGCAAACCATGTACTCGCAAACAAAAGTGGATTGCGACTCACCGTTAGAGCTGTCTAGTGGATTGTGACACACCGTTAGAGCTGTCTAGTATATTCCTTTTCTCATATCATGTTAAGGTATGGCATAAAAAGATATAAATTTGATGCTCCACTGGACCATACTATAAATGACTCTTGCATCTAATGCTTTATACATTTAATGCAATTCAAACTTACAATTTCGTGATTTGTCTCAATTTTGAGCCCATACCTTAACGTGACATGAGAAAAGGAATGGACAAACAAATGCATCACAGTGGATAAGGGGGGGAGGGGGGGGTCGGACCCAATTAATCCGCTTGTGACGCAATTAATCCGCTTCCCTCACAAAGGCAGTTTGCAATGTGACATAATCGTTCAAGCCGTCTGCAATGTGACATAATCGTTCAAGCTGTCAATCTTGAAACTCTTGTCATAAAAATAAAATATTTAAAAATTAAAAAAAATTAAAAAAATTTAAAAAAATATAAAGGATTCCATATGCAATGAAATCAAGCGCGATTGTCTTGTTGGAATGCCACTGTTTGCCCATCCTTAAACCTTAAACCCTAAAAATAAAATATTAAAAAAAAATAAAAAATCCTAGAGTGAATTTATCAGATCCACGTAATGCACGTCCATCCCCTCGCGACCCATCAGATGTACACTTGAGATCATGCATGGGTGTAGGCTGAAGGCACATACATCGAAACCTTACACCACAGCGTGCTCACGGGTCATGAATAACATTTTACCAAAAGCACAACTTCCTCTTCGTACGTAGCATAGATTTTAGAAAACAAGCATTGATCTCCTGCAACCAATCGTATCGTACAGCCCATTTCTTGTGCTTATCGAATCCTTTTTCCACTTTTGCCTAAGCAAATGACAAAATGCTTGTAAAAAAGGGACATGCGTCAAGTTAGCCTACCACCGGTTGTAGGTCAGGACTACTCTAAAAGAAGGGAAAAGCTGGTGAGGTCCCACCAGTGGGAGGACCCCACCCCATTGCTGCACTCGGGTGCTTTTAAACACATGGACAGTCCGTTACGTTGGCCCCACTTTTTACTGTTAAATGAAAAGTCCTGCAAAGATAGGAGCTTCTTATTATGAAGTTTCCATGTTGGTCCCTGAAAAGTGGGCCATTTTACTACCACTCGTCAAAAAGCACCAAACAGACTGACTAAGTGACTGAGAGCTCCATGTTCTCGAAAAAAAAAATAATACTGCCGATAGACTAAAATCCTAGTTTGCCACCTCTTTAGATGATCGAGCCCGCTGACCATGTAGCATGCACACCATCCATATCATGCCCCACGTGTGGATCCAGCATAGCATGCAACATGATGGTCAGGCATGTTGTGTGTACGTGTGTTTCCCATGGGTCCAGGGAGCGGATTAGGTGTTACTCGGGTAACACCTTAGTCGGTGTTACCCTTACCGTGTGGGGCCCACCTTGATGAATGTGTTGTATATCCATACCACCCATCCGTTTTTCCAGCTAATTTTAGTTTGTACTCTCAAATATTAAGTATATCTAAATATTCGTGGACCACATCACTAGAAAAGTGGTGAATGACCATTAAAAGCTTTTTGTAAGCTACAAAAGTTTTGGATCAAGCCGATCATTTTATTTCCCCTTCATCCATTCAGATCTAGTTGACCTCGGGTTGGATGGCTAATGTTTAAATAAACATTAGGGATCTGCTTACCCAGGGCCCTGGGAAGTTTTTAATGGTGGGCATTCAATCACCACTGTTTCCTGTGGTGAGGTCCACCTGAGATTTAGATCTCCTTAATATTTGATAGCAAAATCTAAAATTAGTTGGAAAAACGGATGAAAGGTGTGGATATACAATACATCATCAAGGTGGGCCCCACAGTAAGGTAACACCACTTAGGTGTTCACCTAATGCGCTCCCTTAGTTGTGAGCCTTACCCCTATAGGGAATGAAAATAAAAAGAGACTTTTGCCAGGCCATTCATCATTCACCCAACCGCTGACCGGGTCTAGCCCTCGGGGCAACTTTAAGAACCCAGTCCTTAATCCTACAGGGTTGGGCGACTCGGACCGGGCCAATCCATCAAGGTCCTTGCCATCCCTTCCTGTGAATATGATTTATCAGACCAGGCGTGGCCCGTGGCCGGCCCAACATGGCTGCATGCCACGGTGCGTGCTCCTTGTGGGCATCTCTTTCATTGATAGTAACCAAAAGGAAAAGCTTTCTCAAGTAAAGTGTATACACTGAATGTTTGTCTGCACATCAACATCTAATCAGAATAATAGGAAGGCCCGCCAATGGTATTCATCAGCACCTTTTACCAAAGCATACCATTTTGGCTATGTCCGGTTGAATATTTATATATGGGGCTAAATACCGTATGCGACCAGTCTACCACCATTTCTTAAAGGACGGTGACTCATCCGCCACGCACATGGCAGAAATGTTGAACAATCCAGGCCGTCCAAATCATGTGCATCATTCTAAATGGATTATGTCCCTGAACATTACAATGACTGATTGAAGAATCCTAACAATGGAAGCATTAAATCCACCGTTACAAGAAAATGGCCAATTTACAAACTCAACGGCTGATATCAGACAGTCAAGATATCATCAATGCGATTTTTGGGCTATCCTCCATCCACAACGGGGCCCACAATTTTGGCAGTCTGGATTAACATGTGAGGATCATGTGTTAAATGGATCAGTCACCACCAAATTGACATGGGTGCAAAATGTATACAAAAGGTTATATATCTCTTTGGAGAATTGATAGCGACACCCATCTTGACCGGCACTAAACAAACCATGCTGGTGCACCGTGGAGATGGATTTGGACCGTTCGATCAGCCAACGGCCTCTAGAATGGGCCATGGCCTAAGACTCCCATCAATTGAAAGTTAGCAACTATCCAACCCATTAAGTGCTGAAGGACCGTTAAGAAAACCTTCGATAAATGTTTCAAAAATTAGTATAGTTATCAAAATGGCCAAAAACCGTTGATAACTGCAATAGTTTACCATTGGCCCATTTATGAGCTGGCTCATTAGGATATTTTCCAACGTCCATCGATCTTGTGATTTTTTATTTTTTTTTAATCATTGGTCCATCAATGAGGCCGTCCATTAGGATATATATTTTGTAACGTCTATCCCTCTTGTGATTTTTTATTTTAACCATTGGCCTGCCGATGAGGTGGCCTATTAGGATCTTTTTTAACTTTTATCAATCATGTGAATGGTGTTGGGCTGCTACCATTTTCTTAAACTGCTAAACAAAAGAATTCATCCAGGCCCCCTATTATGCGATGAGTAGTCCATTTAGTGTATATGTAGACATATTTTCTATAATGATTGTTCAGTTGTGGGAGATAATTTGAGATATTGTAAAAATAAGATCCTCAAGTGCAATAATATCACAATATAAAAATATCAAGAACTTGCTGCATCAAAGTTAATGATTGAGGGCAATTGTCTTATGGTCATGAATGATTGGGAGGGCCTTCTACCTCCTACCTCAGGTGAGCTAATCCCACTTTTTTATTCTTTGTTCTTTTTTCTCTTTTATTTATTCTTTATTCTTTTTTCAATGAACTTCTCAGGTTGGATGGATGTGTAAATGATTGTGATTTTAACCATGCCGTAGGCATGTAAGGGCAGCTTATTAGGATCTCATGACAGTTGGATCCAATAAGTAGTTGGTTCCAGGCTCATGGCTCGGTAGTAGACTCACAAGAGTTTCAACACAAGGTCATGGCTGGAGTACCCATTGTGGTGAAATCTCACTGTAATGTGGGTGTGTGGGTGGTAATTCATTTGAGCTTTCGATATGGTTTAATTTTGGAATCATGTCTTAAAATGATATGTAAAATCAAATGGATGACATAAATTATACATATACATGATGATGTGGATAATACATAATGCATATGCATGAATGCACACATTCTCGCCTACTTGAGCTTTGGATATGATCAATTTTGGATCATGTCCCGAAGTAATATGTAAAAGTGGCTGGATGGCGTGGATAATACATAAACATGATGGTGGGCCACACTCACCATATAGCTGGTGGCAAAGCTCTATGGCCCCACCATAATATATGTATTTAACCAAAAAAAAAAAAAAAAAGAGCTGACTATGTTTAAACTTGGTTCAATTCATCTCGACTCAACTTGTATTTAGACCAAACCCAACTAAGCTTAACCTCATATAATTTAGACCAAAACAACCTCAATCATAAAATTAGGCTTGAAGCTGTTCATGTAAACTCAAACAGGATGAATCACATAAACAAGTCAAACGAAAATTATGTCAAACTCGTTTCAGCTCCACTCGTACACAGCTCTATATATGCGTGGGTGTGTAGAATGTGACTTGTGAGTATTGTATGTAAAAATAAAAATAAAAATAAAAATAGAAAAGATGTTACCAATACTTTCTGACATTAGTGACAATATTAAACAATCCAATTTATGCTAACTTTGGATGGCATGAATAAAATCTCTCTCTCTCTCTCTCTCTCTCTCTCTCTCTCTCTCTCTCTCTCTCTCTCTCTCTCTCTCTCTCTCTATATATATATATATATATATATATATATATAAACTGGTGCAACATATGGCTACCACAGTGCATAAGTTACCCATATTCTCATATTCAATTGTTTTGCATTACCACGTTGGATGCACTTACTTAAGCACATTACATGGTTCTCATTCAGCCACTCCATTGGCCATGTGTAGACATGGCACACTACGATAGACCTATGCCATCATATAAAGACTTTAATCTATGAGATTTGAGCCATCAATTGGAACACCAGTTCCGTTTCATGCACTAACCCACGCACATTACATGGTTCTCATTCAGCCATGGACCATGTGTAGACATGGCACACTAGTGATGGATCTGGGCCAAAATATGAAGACTTTAATCCAAGAGATTTAAGCCATCCCTCATAATGCTATTACTGGTTAGATCTGAATCATACAAAAGTTTATAAAAATAATAATAATAATATAATATAAAAAAATTATTAAAAGAAATTGGTGCAACATCTGGTTACCACAGTGCATAAGTAACCCATATTGGAGGACCCATAGGTGGTGAAATTCCACCTACGGGTCCTTACTCTTGCTCAGGTGTTAGACTCTTAGGAGTTTCAACTCCCGGTCAAGGGTTCGAGGACCCATGGGTGGTGAAATTCCACCAGCGTGAGTGTGTGAGGTGTGTGTGCATGTGTTAAAAAAAAAAAAAAAAAAAAACCATATTCAATTGTTTTGCATTACCACGTTGCATGCACTTACTTGAGCACATTACATGGTTCTCATTCAGCCACTCCATGGACCATGTGTAGACATGGCACACTACTGATAGATCTAGGCCATGATATGAAGACTTTAATCCATGACATTTGAGCCATCCATCAGAACGCCAGTTACATTTCATGCACTAACTTATGCACATTACATGGTTCTCATTCAGCCACTCTATGGACCATGTGTAGACATGGCTCACTAGTGATAGATCTGGGTCATGATATGAAGACTTTAATCCATGAGATTTGAGCCGTCCATCAGAGCACTATAAGAGGTTAGATCTGAATCGTACAAAAGTTTATAAAAATAATAATAATAATAATAATATAAAAATAAAAATAAAAATAAAAATAAAAATAAAAAATCCGGTGCAACACAAGCTTACACAATTCATATTCAAGTATTTTGCATTACCACGTTGCATGCATAAGTAACCAACTTATGCATGTTCCGTGGTTCTCATTCAGCCACGATTTGGGCCATGGTATCGACACTATAATTCATTATTTTACGTTACCACGTTTAAGTGGTTCTCATTCAGCCACTCCATGAACCACGTGTAGACATGGCACACTGGGGATAGATCTAGGCCGTGCTATGAACAATGTAATCAATGAGATTTGGTCCATCCATCCGATCACTATAACCGGTCAGATCTGAGACTCTATCTGGACATAGGTCATAGTCGGATTTGATCAGTCCATTAGGATGATGTGGCCATCAAATATAAGATGTCCATTAGGACTTCATTCATATAAAATCTGAGCTGAAGGTGAGTCCAAGTGAGTTGTTATTGATTAGAATACGGGGCCATGTCAGTTTGGTAGATAAACTGAACAGATTGTCGATTTGCTCGGTAGAAACTCAGGTGGGCCACATCAGAAAAAAAATAAAATAAAATTTGAAGACATTCACTTTGGCGTGGTCTACTTTAGTTATGGATCATGCTGAATTTTGTAAAATTGACCTTACATGGCTTCCTGCATTCAGATGCACGATTTAGATTCCACATGAACATTGGGGTGAGCCATAAAGTGTGCAACGTATGATGGCTTGATATGCATTGGGTGTATGTGAATTAATCAGTGAGTTAATTACGTACATAGCGGCAATTTGGGACCGTTCATTCGAGACATTCTAAGTTCAAATCTAGACCATCCATATTGGTCGTTTTTCTCTTTTTGGGAGAGATGATCTATTCGTTTTGCTCTCCTGTCGAGAGCTTCGAAACAATTGGTCACTCGCCCCAATTGAGTTTTGGATTAGGAAATACTGAATGGACAAAGTTGATCACTCATCTCGTAGGCCATATCACATGATCCAATGGTCAGATTGGAATGATAATTAATCTGAGTGATAAAAATAATACGTTCTTCATGTGGAATGGTTATATTGTCTAGAATCTATCCAAATTTGGTCAAATTGATTGTGACTATTCACAGGGTGTTTGGAACGGATCTGATTCATTTCAGATTATATTGGGTTAAACCTGTTCTCTAATTTAAAACGTTGTAAACATAATCAATGGCTCAAATTGACCAAGGAATGGCTCAATTATGAAATCTTAATTGATACAGTTCATACATGATATTCTTAATAACTATACCCGCTGTCATTTTCAATACAATTGAACCCATCTAAATAATGGACAGTTAATGTGTTCCACTTGACAAACGACCATGTTAATTTAGTATACATGATACGATACAATTGAGGTATAATATGCCTTGAATTAGAACTATTATCCCACTTCATGACTGATATCAACGGCTAACCTTTAAACAATTAATCCACCTATCAATTTTGAAAATGAAACTTTCAATAATGGATGATTAGCATCAGTTGTGTTGGGGAAAAATATATGAAGTCCGGAGACTCGGATATGAAGTCGATCGACTCTGCCGACACTACCCGAAGAGTCCGAGACAATGGTCGGAGCCAAGGGAATATTGAATAAGGCTAAGCATAAGACGACTTATCGAAGAGATAACTTCGTCTGCGTAAGCCTACAGAAGGCCAAGTAAGTTAAAAGCCGTCCTACCGAGAGAGTAAAACCGACATGGTAAGTTGGTTCCATCGGCCACGGAATAAAGAAGGATGACGGATAAACACCGAGACTATTCCATCCGTGCGGAGGCAGGAAACTTATTCTCTTAAGCCGATCGAGACTTTTTCAGAGTCGATAACGGTCGAGCCGAGACGGGAAAAAGCGGTGTAAATATAAATGCCACCCCGAAAATCTGAACATACAGGTGTCCGATCCCGTGATTCTCGGGATCGGGCGAAATCAGTTGAAAAGATCAAATCTTCAGATAATCAGGAGAATAATCCTCATACAATGAGAGTTCCTAAGATCTATAAATACCCAGGTCCATTACGAAAGAAGGTACGCAACACGAAACCCTCAAAATCTTTTGCCATTGATCAAGTCACTGATTTAAGCATCGGAGATTCCCCGATTTGGTGCCGTCTGTGGGAAACGGGCAAAAAGTCATTTCTTACGCTCTATTTGAATGGCAAGAACTAGAAGAGGGGATCAAGACGAAGCAGAGGAAGCCGCTGCCAGCACAGCTCAAGGAGCTCCCCCAGCAGTCCCACTGGTAGCACCACCTGCAACATCTACTGCAACTACCAGCCAGCCGAACCGAGGAAACACACAATTGGACCGAGAAGTCCAAGAGATGCATTCCGAGATAGCCGTTATGAAACACATGTTAGAGCAACTGTGTAATCAGAAGATGCAGCAGCATCACGAACCAGCGCAGGTTCCCCCACCAGCATCTGTAGCACAGCCTACCGCTCCGCAATCACCTCAAGAGCCGATTCAGCATCGAGGTCCGAGTCAACCAACACCGGCTCATTCGGCAACGACTGTCTTACCCCCCTCTGATTTGCGACACAAAATAGATCAGAGGAGGCGAAGTCGGCTTCCCATAGAAGAAACATCAGAGAGTGCGGAACCATGCAAAGTCGATATCCAGGACTTCAAAAATGAAGTTCGGGAAGAGATGACAGACATGAAGCACGGTCGAAACACATACCCGACCAAATCTGAGGTAAAAGTTTCTCCATTTGTGGATGAAGTAATGCAGGCACAGTTACCGGAGAGGTTTCGTTTACCTCAGATAAGTTCTTTTACCGAAAAAACCGATCTGACAAAGCATATTGAATGCTTCAGAACCTATATGGAGTTGCATGATGCCTCGAATGCTGTTATGTGTCGAGCCTTCTCTCTCACACTAACTGACGTAGCTCGGCTTTGGTTCAAACAACTAAAACCAAAGTCAATTAAGTCATTTGCTGAACTCAGTGACGCCTTCCTTAATAACTTCATTGGCTGGAAGAAAAAGCTAAAGTCGCCTGCACATCTAAATAATATAGTTCAGAAGGAATGAGAACTGTTGAAAGATTATATCAAGTGTTTCAACTTCGAATCTCTACAGGTTCGAAGATACTCGGAGGAAACAGCGCTTAATGCACTCATGCAAGGGGTGAGAGATAAGCCCTTTCTGGCGTCCTTGGACAAGAATCCGTCCGAGACTCTGGGCGAATTTATGGCTCACTCGGACAAATACGCAGACGCCGAAGAAACACAGCTCCTCTGTGAGAAAGTGCAGAACGCAAAATCCTCGGCTAAAAAGTCGGCCAAGAAAGAAGCCGACTCAGCCGGAGGGAAGAAGTGAAAAGATGATCGGGCACCAGCCAATGGTAGATCGGGCAAACGACCCGACAGAAGGTTTTCTACATACACCCCTCTGAATAAATCTCAGGAACAGGTGTTGATAGAAATAAAAAATGAGGGCTTCGTCAACTGGCCCGGAAAACTCTGAGGGAACTCGAATCGACGGAACAAGAATAAGTATTGTCACTATCATCGTGACCACGGTCACAATACAAGTGATTGTTATCACTTGAAAGACGAAATCGAACAACTCATTAAAGAGGGTCGACTCAGAGAACATACGGAAGGACCTGGTACTACAGTAGGACCGAGTGAAGATCGGCCCATGAAAGAAATTCGGACGATTATTGGAGGGCATCAGGGCGGCAAAGATTCCAATAACGCTCGAAAAAATCACGCCAGAAGCATCGATCGTCCGAAATCTGAAATTTTTCTGCTGTCCCAACCTTCGAAGGAGAAAAAGAGAGAAAAATATTACATCTCATTTACTGAGGATGACGCCCGAGGCATCCATCATCCTCATGATAATGCACTTATCGTTGCTCTTACCATCATAAACAGGAAAGTGTTCTAAATACTAGTGGACACTGGATCGTCAGCGGATTGTTGTTCACCCAGGCGTTCGACAAAATGGGAATTGGACAGTCGGCCTTACGTCCGGTCCGAACCCCGCTCATAGGATTCTCGAGTGGACAAGTACTTCCTGAGGGAATCGCCTCACTACCACTTATTGCTGAAAATGCACCCCACCAGACAACTACAATGGTTGACTTCTTGATCGTCGAACAACCATCGGTTTACAATGCTATACTCGGTCGACCATCCTTAAGCCTCCTTCAAACTGTAGTATCTACGTACCACTTATCCATAAAATTCTCAACCGAGTCGGGAGTAGGAATTGTAAAAGGAGATCAGCAAGATGCTTGACGATAATATACGACAACATTCAAAGCACCGATGGAAATATCGATGATTGAGTCACTGGACCCTCGAGTCGGATCTCACGAACGGGGGAAACCAATGGAGGAACTTGTCTCGGAACCCTTAACCGAGACCGACGAGTCGAAAGTAGTGCAAATCGGCTCATTTCTGACGTCACCTCTTAAGGAAAATTTGATCGCCTTGCTTCGACGATATGCGGATGTGTTCGCATGGAGCCACGAAAATATGCCCTGGATCGATCCCTCGATCATAACACACCGACTCAACATCGACCCGACCTACAGGTCAATCCGACAGAAGAGACATCCGCTCGGCCCAGAAAGGTACGTTATTATTGAAGAGGAAGTCGGAAAGCTCCTTAAGGCTAAATTTATTAAAGAGATATACTACCCAGAATGGATAGCTAATGTCATGCTCATAAAAAAGGCCAGTCTCTATATTGACTATACACATTTAAACAAAGCCTGCCCCAAGGATAGCTTCCCTCTTTCCCGCATTGATCAGTTGGTAGATAGTACTGCAGGACATGAATTGCTTAGTTTTATGGATGCCTATTCAGGCTATAATCAAATTGTAATGCAAGAAATTGATAAATCAAAAACCACCTTTGTCACCGACAAAGGCCTTTATTGTTACCGACAAAAGCTTTTATTGTTACCGAGTGATACCATTTGGTTTGAAGAATGCCGGAGCAACGTATCAAAGGTTAGTAAACAAAATGTTCACGCAGCAGATCGGCCGAACTATGGAAGTGTATATAGATGATATGCTCGTCAAAAGTGTACACGCAGCCGATCATGTAATGGACCTAGAAGAAATGTTCCTAACCCTGCGTAAGTACAAAATGAAGCTGAATCCTAGCAAGTGTGCTTTTGGTGTTAGCTCAGAAAAATTTCTCAGTTTCCTCGTTAGTCAGCGAGGAATCGAAGCAAATCCTAAGAAAATCAAAGCTTTGCTCGATATGGAGTCTCCGAAAAAAATTAAAGACGTACAGAGGCTAATTGGAAGAGTAGCCACGCTCAACCGATTTCTGTCCCGAGCCACTGATAAATGTCTCCCGTTCTTCAAATAATTAAAGGGACGACAGACGATGGAATGGACGAAAGAGTGTGAAACAGCTTTCCAGCAACTGAAGTCTTATCTCGGGACTCCACCGCTATTATCCAAACCCGAGTCAGGAGAAGCGCTGTTATTTATTTGACAGTATCCGACGCAGCGATTAGCTCGGCTCTCATCCGAAAGAGCGAAGGAAAGCAATTACCGGTGTATTATGTCAGTAAAGCTTTACTACCGGCGGAGACAAGGTATCCTCCACTCGAGAAAGTAGCCTTAATCGTGGTAGTATTCTCGTGAAGACTCCGACCATACTTTCAAGCTCACACCATCATCGTCATGACCGACTTACCCTTACGTCAGATTCTTCAAAATTTAGAAACTTTCGGCCAATTAACAAAGTGGGCTATCGAGTTGAGCGAATTTGACATACAGTACAGACTGAAGACATCCATAAAGGGACAAGCCATCGCCAACTTTCTTGTTGAAGTGACTTCCCAAGATAACATCATGTCTGATTCTGGAGAGGTTACCGCAGCAGCTGCATCTTCTTCCCTCGGCCCGTCACCCGACCCGGCACCATGGCGCTTATTTATCGACGGCTCCTCCAACTCTATGGCAAGCGAGGCTGGGGTAGTGTTAGAAACTCCCGACCTAACTTGTATGCAATATGTCTTATGACTTAGATTCCAAGTATCGAACAACACGGCAGAATATGAGGCCCTGTTACTTGGCCTTCGACTCGCCGCAAGTTTAGGTGTAATCATCTCAATGTCTTCAGTGACTCGCAGTTGGTCGTCAACCAGGTTACTGGCATTTATTAGACACGGAAAGAACAACTGAAGGCATACATAGAGAAGGCCAAAGAGTTAATCAGCGAATTCTAGAAATGCGAGGTGATTCGGATACCCAGAGCCGAGAATGCCAAAGCTGACTTGTTAGCAAAGCTTGCCTCAGCGGAAGAAGATGATATGCCTCGGTCGGTCCCAATCGAATACGTAGCTAAGCCAAGTATAACTGAGCCGATAGACCCGGCTATTCATACCATTGACTCGGAACCTACTTGGTTTGATCCTATCATCTGTTATCTCAACAATGAAGAACTACCAGAAGATCATACCGAGGCCCTGCAGTTAAAGGTTCGAGCATCGCGTTACACCATCTTGAATGGGGTACTATACAAGAAAGGGTTCTACGCTCCCTTATTACGATGTATGGATTCCCATGAGGCCGACTATGTCTTACGAGAAATACACGAAGGGATATGCGGGAATCACTCGGGAGGACATTCGCTCGCCATCAAAGTGTTACGACAGGGATATTACTAGCCGACAATACAACACGACGCTAAGAAGTTCGTCCAGAGGTGCGATAAGTGTCAGCGATTTGTGGCAATCCCAAGGCGGCCCCCCGAGGAGTTGACACCGATGACAGGACTGTGGCCCTTTGCATAGTGGGGGATTGATATCATCGGACCATTCCCTCTGGGAAAAGGTCAGACCAATTTTTTCGTGGTTGTGGTGGATTACTTCACGAAGTGGGCCGAAGCCGAGTCACTAACCAAGATAACCGAGCAGAAGATTATCAGTTTTGTTTGGAAAAACATCATCTGTCAGTTCAGGATACCTCGGACTATTATCACTGATAATGGAAGGCAATTCGATAACAGACAATTTCGGAAGATGTGCAGTAACCTCAGGATCCGGAATGTGTACGTTTCGCCTCATCATCCTCAGACGAATGAACAAGTCGAGGCCGTTAACAAGATTATAAAGCAATACCTCCGAACGAAGCTCGATAGAGCAAAAGGAGCGTGGGCCAAAGAACTTCCAAATATATTGTGGGCCTATCGAACTACAGCTCGAACTGCCACGGGAGAAACTGTTATGGCTCGGAAGTTGTTGCCCCGGTTGAGATCGGTATATGTTTAGCCCGAATCAATACATTCAGTGAACAGGAGAATGACGAACTCCTATCGCTCGGACTCGACTTGCTGGAAGAGAAAAAGCTAGACTACGAACGATGGCTCGGCAGAGGCAAGTGTCTTGGTTTTACAATAACCAAGTTAAAGTCAGATGATTCTGAGCCAGGGATATGGTCCTCCGAAAAATGTTTCCAAATACAAAGGAAGTTGGTGCGGGCACATTAGGACCCAATTGGGAAGGACCCTATGTTGTCTCGAGTACCATCCGCCCTGGAACGTATCGGTTGGAAGGCCTAAATGGACAACTATTGCCTCACCCTTGGAATACCGAGTATCTCAAGAATTATTACCCTTAAAGCAGAATTGAAGATGCGAAATGAGAATGAGAAAGAAATGTAAACAAAGTTGATTCAATAAAACTAAGAGTTCTAAATTTTTCCAAGTACTTTGTATCGGATCACAATAGATGCAATTAAAGTTATGCAGTGAAGTACGAGACTACTTCCGACAGTGAATAGTCCCTCTCGGTCGGGGACCACTCCCTAAACGGTCCCAGAGGGACCAGCCTCATCAGCAGCAGTGTCCGCAACAGGAGCTTCTCCGTCGGCGACATCAACACCATTAGCCTCGGCCTCAGGACTATCAGCTTCAAAAGCGGAGAGATCGAGGTCAGGGAAGGCAGCCTTCATCTCCAAAATGCAGGCTCTGTAACTACCTTGATAAAGGCGGTCTCTTTCTTCTTCAAACTCTGAGGACTCAAGGAAGGCGTTCATGGCTAGGTCCTATGCCTCCTTGGCTCGGCGGACCTCCTCTTGTGCTTCCTGGATCCGAGGGAGAGTGCTCTCGCAAGCGCTGTGAACCTAAAGAAGATGCTGATGCTTTTTCTCAGCCCCCTTTAGAAGTAAGGTCAAATGGGCATTGTCAGCTTTGGCTCCTTCAAGAATCATCCTTACATCCTCGGCCGCTTTCTTGGCATCCTCGGCCGCTTTCCTTACGATTGACAAGTCTCCAGTCATAATGCAGATGCGACCCTCAGCGATCTCTCGGCGACCCTCTTCCTCGGCCACAACTCTCTTCGTTGTCTCTATCTTGGCCCCGAGTTTTTGAGCAACGGATAGCTTTGAGCAAGCCTTAACAATGTAGGGGGCCAACTGAGAACGAAAGATAGTAAGTTATACTAAGGATTTAGTCAGAAGTAACAGAGGAGTAAAAAGAAAGGATTTTACCTCAAAAAGTAGCCTCGCCGTATGCCCAAGACTCTGTAGAGTCAGGACATTGTAGAAGCTGACAAAATCTTTCTCGCTCCCGTGAGTGATGGCCCAAGGGATCATCCCTGAGATGACTTTGTGGAAGGGTGACAACTCCCGTTGAGTCATCTCCCCTCTCGAGAATTCTCCTCATGATCCCTCTCTCTGTCTCGGGACCTCCTCTGCAACAGGTCCTAGTTCAAGAACTAACTGAGACACAGGAAGACTCGCCTCCGCTTCTTCCACCCTCTCATTGGGGTTAGAAAGCACAACTACCTGTGGGGCGACAGGGATAGGAGCAGTTGGGGCAGCTGGATCCTTTGTCGTTGTAACAGTCTTCTTTTGGTTCGAAGGCCGAGACCCTGACAAGAGAGCCAACCTAGGAGGAGCCTTTATCTTAGAAATTGGCCTTAGAGATGGACAAGATTCGGCCATGCTATCAGAAGCTGACCTAAGATATGGTCGAGCCTCGGGAAGATCTGAAAAGAAGAAAGAAGGAAGGTCAGACAAGGAACCGAGAGAATGAAGCAGTGCGGGATGAATTACCCGATACAAATGAGTCTAAGCTCGCAAGATGCAGATGCTCAGGTTGCAAGAGCAACTTTCAAGATCGATCTTCCGCACTCAGTTTCTTCAGCTCTTTGATCCGAGCTAGAGCGCCAGATCCGAGTTTTTCCCTCTCCTTCAAGATATCTGCAAAGCATCATGAAGTCAGGATCAATGCAAGACAATGAAGATGAACAAAGGATATCAAGCCGAGTCGCGCCGGATCACCTGCTTTCTGAAATAAGCGAGAGACTCGAGATTCATAAGGCCACAGATCGGTCGACTCCCATCGTCCGCACGCCCAAAACCACCTCTCCTTCCAGTATTTGTTAGAAGTGGGCGGGTCAGTTATAAGGGACCCACCTCTGCCTCTCCATGCACTTAGGAAGTATAGGCCGAGAAAATTTGGGTTTGGTCTTACTTGGTATAGGTAGAGGAATTCGTCGACCGTTGGTGGGGACTGCTCTAATTCGGCCCATAGCACAGCGCATCCAAATAAATTCCTCCACTCATTTGGAACAATCTGACCGGGAGCGAGTTTGACGTGGGATAAGAAATCTCGAGCAATAGGTTGGAGTGGCAAGCGCAAGCCACACTGCATTGCGACCTGGAAAATCGTGACCATCCCCGTAGGGGGATGGTCGGGCAAGTCTTCTGGACGAGGAAGACGAAGTACGATCGAGTCTGGGACATGGAACCCAACTCAGATTGGGTTTAGGTCAGAATCAGTTAAAACCGAGGCAACAAGACCGCTAGGATCGTCTTCGGCTCCTCCCCTGCAAGAGGATTCAGAAGCTTCTACAGTCTGATTTACGAGATCCGGGACAACGACTCCCTCAACTATGATTATTTTCTCTTCTCCCTCTTCCTCCTCCAATGGATCCATCCCGAGATTGGGCCTCCTTGGACGGGTTACCAGAGACATTCCACCATTAGAAGGACTGGCTTGAGCAGGACGCTCAACTGATGTGTCATCGGTCCTCCTTACGAGCCAGAATGCGGCATCTGCACCAACGGTGAACTCCGTCAGTAAAGAGGGTGGTTTCGCAACATTTCAGAGACGTTAGAACACACCCTCATCTCCGAAAGTCCCCTCCCTAGGGCTCTGGGAGCCACGCGTAGCCATTAACGTCTACAGAAATGGAGGAGAAAACTCACCAAAGAAAACAGCAGCGGATGCAAGAGGAGTTGATGGAGGAAGAGACAACAGCAGGGAAAAGGGAGAAGAAGAAGCAGGAAAAGTCAGAAGAGGATGCAGGAGCGGGAGCGAGGAAGGGAAAAATAAAATTCATATGCTCTTCTCGCCGGATCGTTTTATAATAGTGCCACGTGACAGAGGCATTTAATGAAAAAGGGAAACGATGCCCGCCTTGACTCCCCCATTCGACACGTGGCGCACGTTGACTGACAGCGATAACACCTACGCCACACGTCCGACTCCTATAAGCGGATGAAATGACCTGACGGCTGGCCGCACGTGCAACCTCTGGAGACACAACGTCATACGTTAGGGACGACGTAAAGGGCATTAAATGTCTCAACATGACCTCGGACTCTGATGCGAACCGACTTAAAAACTCATTACTCCTTGGTGTCGAGGACAACACAAGGAGTAAGGGGGGCTCACTGTTGGAAAAAATATATGAAGTCCGGAGACTCGGATATGAAGTCGATCGGCTCTGCCGACACTGCCTGAAGAGTCCGAGACAATGGTCGGAGCCGAGAGAATAATGAATAAGGCTAAGAGGCATAAGCATAAGACGACTTATCGAAGAGATAACTTCGTCTGCGTAAGCCTACAGAAGGCCAAGTAAGTTAAAAGTCGTTCGACCGAGAGAGTAAAACCGACATGATAAGTTGGTTCCGTCGGCTACGGAATAAGGAAGGATGACTGATAAATACCGAGACTATTTCATCCGTGAGGAGGCAGGAAACTTATTCTCTTAAGCCGACCGAGACTCTTTCAGAGTCGATAACGGTTGAGCCAAGACGGGGAAAAGCGGTGTAAATATAAATGCCGCCCCAAAAATTTGAACATACAGGTGTCCGATCCCGAGATTCTCGGGATCGGGCGAAATCAGTTGAAAGGATCAAATCTCCGGATAATCAGGAGAAGAATCCTCATACAATGAGAGTTCCTAAAATCTATAAATACCCAGGTCCATTACGAAAGAAGGTACGCAACACGAAACCCTCAAAATCCTTTGTCATTGATCAAGTTGCTGATTTAAGCATCGGAGATTTCCCGACTCAAGCCAGGGTCCCCTTTGTATCGTTAATCGTGCAGGTGGAAGACAACCCGAAGTACTGCTAATCGTGTAGGTGGAAGACAATCCGACTCAAAGAGTCATCCATAAAAATACACCAATAAGTTGTATCTTAGGCCAAATCAGATTCTTTATAATAGTCTCGTTAAGAGTAGGACCATAAAAGCTACCCTTGAGTGTAAAATGTGAAAATTGGAACTGGTTGTACAAATCACCAAAGTGACCTTAATCGATAAAAATCTTTGTTTTTAGGCTTGTGTGCGTGGAATTTAATAAATCTCCATCTTGAGATTGCATTAAGTTATATTTTTGTCCATTACAAATGGTGATCAAAACAAAGAGACATTATTGTTACCAGGATACGAGCAGCATAAAATGTTTGGTACCAGTAATACAAGTTTAAGATATCCATTTCACCTAAAGGTGTTTGGTGTGTTTTAGATTTATGTAATCAGCATTAATTAATTACATATTTAGTAGTCATTTATGTCGTGACTACCACAAAAAAAGAGGAGTCACAATGATACACCCGTGTTTTTCCATAATTGATAAAGTAGGCCCATCATCATTACGAATAATTCAATTGAAGGCCCCAATAAGTTTAATGATAATATATTATCTGATATTGAATTTATATCTAGTATCTAATATTCAATTTATATCCATGTATTGTTTAGATGGAGATTTGTTTATTATTTTGTGTGAATGTATATTACAGCTATAAACTTTCTCAACATCCAACCTAGTATGTTTCGATTCCATCTTTAACTAGAACCAATTGTCCTAAATGGAAAGAGTTTGCCAAGATTGTCTCAAGTTTCATGGACTTGGACCTGGCATTGAAGAGGGTGAATCTTCTAAGCTATTTTACTATAGACACCCACTAGAAATGAGACCAAGCTACTTTTTAGACTTCAGCTGAGCCTCGAGAAAGTTATCCCTGGGAAATTTGAGAACATTTGAGAATATGATCGATCAAGACGGTATAGGATTGTCTGCATGTCACAGGTAAAATCACCATACCCAATCTACGAATTCCTAGCCTAAGGATCCTAAATTCCGGCCGATAATCCATGTCATGCCTCGAAATTCGCACCCAGGTTAGGCTAACCCTGATCCTGCATCCCAAGACATGACTTATAATTTAAGCAATTCACAACCATCATTTCATGAATATCACACAATACAAATCATAATTCCAACAAATTACATAAACATCATTATAATAACTTTCACTATACACTTTTTAATACAATTGGAAAGGAAATTTTAAAGCTAGGCATCCTTCTAGATCTTTACTCCACTATTGTTATGCTCTGAAATTCGGAACTCGAGTACGGTGACTCTAATCTCGAGTTGCAGGTGTGAACTAAGTTTTATACACTATTATATCATTAATATTCAAATAACCATTCTTCCACTTCATACCATAATCAAATCATCCAAATCATAAATAAATCAACTTGAACTTTAAATTTAACTTTATAAATTCAAAATTACAATTCATTGATATATTCTGCAAATGACTCTTCATTACAAGTTCCTAAGTAAAAGTTGGACTATAAATCTAAAACTAATGGAAATAGCCATCTAGATATTCTTCATTTCTAGTTCCTTTTGTTATCCTGAAAACCTAAAAGTATTATCGACTTGGTGAGCTAGAAGCCTAGTGAGATCATTTCTACCATGGTTTGATATAGACTCGAGAATGAAAAGGAAAAGCACGATTTAACATATATCAAGATAAATTGTCAAGACAGAATATACACAATGGAAACACAACTCAAGATAAGATTTAAAGGTGTCATATATTTGAAATAAAAATGATAGAAACAGGGTAAACATATAACATAATGAAATGTCTTTACATAAGATAAAAATAATGTATATGATGTCATGATGCATGAGATATTTAATGCATGCAATGCAAGCCATCTTGTGTATGATCTTCCAGAGAACCCTCACTCGATCCCACCCACAAATCAAGCATCTTTGCCATACAAGCTAATGGAACCCCCTCTCAATATCACCCACCAAATCAATAATCATTGACATCAAGTCCAAAGAAACCTCCTCTAAATATCACCCACCAATCAATCATCCTTTCCATAAAGGCCAAGGGAACCCCCTCTCAATATCACTCACCAAATCAATCATCCTTGCCATCAAGTCCAAGGGAACCCCCTCTTAATATCACCCCATCAATCAATCATCCTTGCCATAAAGGCCAAGGGAATTCCCTCTCAATATCACCCACCAATCAATCAATCAATTGACAATGTAATTTCAATGTATTTCATGATGAGGCAAGAAATAAAATAATTAAGCATTCTCAAACATACAGATTTATGCGTTGACAATCATGATGCATGTAGACATAAGAGTTAACAATGTAGTGTAGGATATACATGCTAAAATATAAACTGGGCACAAGACACAAAAGATTACATGTGTATGCAAAGTAAACTTAATAAGGATTCAATAATATAGACTCAAATTAAGTGAGTAAAGATAAAAATAACATAAATCAATATGAACCAACAATGAACTAATATAGTCGTATTGGAAGTTATATTTAGGTGGAGAAGGAATCTCATACCAATGATCATGAGGTGCGAAAGAAAGAAAGAATTTTAACAAATAAAGGAATACAGTTGAACTTATATCGAAAATGATGGAATTCAAAGATAAAAAAATTAAACTAATGGAAAATCACTCACTTGTGTTTGTTTCTCCTCTAAATTAAGGCTAGCCTTACTTTGCATTTGAATCAAATTAATGTTGGTTCAACTTGTTTTGAATTCTAGTGTTTCAATCCTAATCTAATGAATTGGTGAACTGAGTAAGAATTATATTTTAATTACAAACAACTAAAACAATGCACAAAGTTATAGTTCACCTTATACCATTGTTAGGCTTCAACCCAACTTCGTAAGTTGAGCGACTCACTGGTGAGTCGACTCAGTTCGACTTGATGGAAATTTCACACTATTCAGTCGGGTGTGTTATAGTATGGCATTGTATCAATGCCACAACGAAGGACCCCTAGTAGAGTTCCAGATGCGCTGGATCCCGGCCCAAACCAGACTCAGCTCGACTCGACTGAGTCAACTCGATCGAAGGCACTCAAATAAACTCTTCTCTCCCCTTTTTTGCATTTTCTCTCAGCTCTCTCATGATTTTCCTTTCTAATTTAGCCTAAGTGCTTGATGCCCTCAAGGGGTAACCTTTTATAGGACTTACAACCAGGCTATTAAGAGAATATCGACTCGGCGTTGAGTCAACGCAATTGTGTTGTGCGTAGTGTTTACTTGGTTCTCATATTTAGATCCTAGGCTTTCTTTCCTCAAAAAATTTTATACAATTCTTAATTGTTGATTAATAATCATGCATTCCACCATCTGGATGGTTTAGATCTTAAGATAAGGTCTCCTAACAAAACTGTTGTTGATGGGTTAAATAGAGAAAATGACTCGAGCTCATTCAGATAATCAGGGCATTTTTAGAATGAATTGGGTAGCAAGATTTCTTGTGCGCAATGATTAGGTATTAGATTAGCTAAGTTCATAGTGTGGCTTATTCGCAACTAGTAGAGATAACGATTCAATTATAATTACCCTAAGTCGTTGGTTCTTTGGCTAAATGGATAAGTGGTCAATTTGGTTTGTTAATTAAGATCTGACCCCTAATTGTTTCAACTTTTGGTAGGTCTTTATTTAGTTTTAGTTGTCTTAATTAGTTAGTAATAGGTCAACTAGATAATTTGGGCCCTAGATGAAAAAATCACGAGGCTAGACTTAATGTTTAGGTGATGGGGGCAGGTTTGTTGGCTTTCTATAGTTGATTAATCGAATTGTGCGATTCTTTACTAGTACCACCCATGTATAGGCTCACCTCGAGTGTCAAGGGTCAGTAAGTAGCAATGTAGGCTAATTATATAAAAAAAATTTAAGAAATTTTAGAAATTCAAAATAATGAAAATCCAAGATGTTACACATTTTCTTATAGAATGATGTTATTTGGAATATGTAATATTCCTGCCATATTCCATAAATGCATGCTTAGCATATTTTCAAACATAATTGGGTATTTTCTAGAAGTCTTCATGGACAACTTCTCTATTTTTTATTGTTCTTTCGATGAGTGCCTCGAGCACTTGAGCATAGTTTTGACGAGGTGTGAAGAAAAGAACCTCACATTAAATTAGGAAAAATGTCACTTCATGGTTTAGAAAGGAATTGTCCTTGGACATGTGATCTCGTCCAATGGAATTGAGATGGATAAGGCCAAGATAGATTTGATTTCAAACCTACCAACTCCCAAAAGCTTACATGACATTTGTTCTTTCCCAGGTCACGCTGGATTTTATAGTAGGTTCATTTAGGATTTCAGTCAAATATCTAGACAATTAAGTAACCTCCTTTAAAAGGACAATGATTCGAGTGAACTGATACATGTCAAAAGGTTTTTACAAAGCTTAAGAGCATGTTAACAGCCGCACTAATTATATATGCAGCCACCCAATTGGAGTGTTTCTTTTAAGATCATGTGTGATGCTAGTGATTATGTTGTTGGGGTTGTGTTTGGCTAAAGGAATGATAAGAAGCTCTACATTATCTATTATGCAAGTAGAATGTTGAATAATGCCCAGATTAATTACTCTACTATGGAAAAGGAACTCATTGTCATAGTCTTTGTATTCAGACAAATTCGAGTCCTACTTGATTGGATAAAAAATTATAATTTTCACTGATCATGTTGCGCTCAAGTATCTTTTCTCAAAGAAGGATGTTAAACCCCATTTTCTTAGATGGATCCTTATACTCTAGGAATTTGACTTAAAAATACATTATAAGAAAGGAGTCGAGAACGTGGTGGTTGCCCATTTGTCCAGACTTGTACTCTCGGATTCCATTGAGACATCATCGATAAAGGACACATTCCCTAATGAATAATTATTTTCTATTTTCTAAATACCTTAGTATGCTGACATAGCTAACTATCTTGCGATAGGTAAACTTCTCATCCATTAGACCTCACATGATAGGAAGAAGTTTTTAGCCAAGGTACATAGGTTTTTATGGGATGATCCATACTTATTTAAGTATTTTTTGGATCAAATCATTACGAGATGTGTCCCTAATCATGAACAATCCATTGTCATCTCCTTTTGTCACTTCAAGCTTGTGAAGGTCACTTTTTAGTTTTTTTTAAAAAAAAACCACCGTTAAAATTCTTCAATGTGGTTTTTATTGGCCAACAATGTTCAAAGACACCCATGAGTTTTGCAAAATGTGTGAGCGATGTCAGAAATTGGAAGGAATTTCCCATCGAGATATGATGCCCTTAAATCTGTTTTTAATTGTAAATTTTTTTATCGTTGGTGTATTAATTTCATGGGACCATTTCCTTCATCTTTTAGACATCTTTACATTCTCTTAGCTATGGATTATGTTTCAAAATGGGTAGAGGTAACTCCTTGTAGAACTAATGACCATAAAGCAATTCTACAATTTTTTAAAGAGAGCATTTTGTCAAGGTTTAGAATGCCAAGAGACATCATCAGTGATGGTGGTTCTTACTTTTGTAATAGGCTATTTGAGAACTTAATGAGAAAATATGGCATTACTCATAAAGTGACTACACCATATCACTTACAAATAAGTGAGCAAGCTGAAAGATGAAATAGCAAAATTAAGAAAATATTATAAAAGACATTAAACCCTGAACATAAAGATTTGTCCCTTAGTCTAACTGATGCGTTGTTGGCTTACATGACTGCATTTAAAAACCCTATTGGTATGTCTCCCTACAAACTTGTCTATGAGAAACTTGCCACTTGCCGGTGGAATTAGAGCATAAGGCATATTGGGCGACAAATAAATTCAATTTTAATTTAGACAAAGCAAGCTTCCTGCGTAAATTTCAACTTGCAAACTCGGAAGAGATCAAGAAAGACTCTTATGATAATACGAGAAAATACAAAGACTACATGAAAGTGTTCCATGACAAGAGCATTTTTAGAATATCATTTGAACCACATCAAAAAATCTTCTTGTATAATTGTGGATTTGCATCTTTCTCCTGAAAAATTGAGATCTAGATGGACTGGGCCTTTCATTGTGAAAATTGTTTATCCTCATGGGATTATGGAAATTGAAAATCCAGTGAACAGTAATATTTTTAAAGCGAATGGACGACGTTTGACACCGTTTGTTAAGAAGTTTTCCTAGAGGATGTGTCCATATACCTCTAGAAGATCCTATGTACCAGGATCAATCTCCTAGTCTGACAGATATCCATTTTCTCTTTCTTAGGATAGTTTCTTTGGTAGTATAGGTTGTTTCGTTTTGTTTTTAGTTTGTTGAAGCACCGAACAAAAGGTTTGCAATTGCGATTGTATTCATCGTCTCTCAAGTACTCTTTCACCCACTCCTCTTTATCTTTCATCACTCTCATGCTGTTATTATTATATATGTTTTTAAAATTGAGAACAATGTAACATTTAGGTTGTGGGTGAGGTTTCCTTTGGAAATTTTCTTCAATTTTTATTGAATTGGGATAAGATTTTTGAAACTTTTGAAATTTTTTTAGAAGATGAATTTATGTGGATCCAAGTATTTTTAAAGTAGTTTGAATATATTTCAAACAAAATAAAAGACACTTGGTATTGAGAATTTTTTAAGCCTAGAATTTAGTTATTCGGTAAATTTCAAAGTTGAGTTCTCCTTGTTAATTTTCAGTTAGAAAATTTTAAACATTGATGAGCCATTTAATTCATTTTTCACATCTAACTTATATTTTTAGAGACTAAATTTGATCTTGTGGTGTTGATTTCGTGATTATATAAGTGTTAGGAATCAAGTATGATGAACCCTGACTGTTTTAAGAAGGAAAATAAATTGTGTTGAAAACCAATAAATAAATTTAATTTTTTAAAAAAAATAGGAATATCGAAAAGGGTTACATGCTGGGGGGAAAGAGAGAGAGAGAGAGAGAGAGAGAGACAATTGTCCATTGTCCATGAAAAGACTGGTATAAAAAGAAAGAAAAGAATGAGATATATATACAAGGAAAAGAAGAATTCAAAAAGAAGATGATAGTGTGAAAGTCGTCGATGAAAAAAATCATAAACTATGAATTTTTATAGGAATGGTTGATTCATTGGCTCTGGTTTATCTATCCACTTTGGATGATTATGAGTGTTAACATTACTGGTGGAAACAAAACCTCTAGATGTGTTAATTTTAGATTTCACCATATATTGTGGAGCTCAATGTTTAGGAGGTTTCAATTGAGTGATTACTACTTTGAACTCAATTTGGTTATTTACTAAGTGTTGGAATATAGGTTGTTATGATTTTAAAACTAAAGTGCCTTGGAATTCTATAATTTGGAATAACCTAAGGATTATAAGAATTTACATGCTGAGTTCTAAAATAAATTTGATTTTGATTTTGAAAAAACTTTCGCATGTTCTACTCAAGACTAGAAAAATATTGTTTGGGGTGTGCTGAGACTTAAATATTACATATTTAACCCTTATTTATGCACTATTTTCCCTTGCATTCGAGTGTTAAATGGTTTAATTAGATATATTTTCAACATGCATGATAATTTTGAAGTCTGAGTCAAATACGTGCCAAAATAGATGGATTAGAGCTCAAAAGGATCGGAGATTGAAGAATTACAGTGAAGATCTCGAGTGCCAAAGGTCCAAGGAGACCAAGTACATAAGATTGAAAAGTGAAGGTTCAAAGTGAAATTGAAAACTAAAGAAAATCAACATCTTTCGATTCCATTAATGGGAGTTTGATTCCATTGACATGCCATCGATAGGACTCAAAGCGATTAAGTTTTATATCGAGAAATTCTAGATTTTCTAAATTGCATTTTGGACTGATTCTTCGATCCCATCAAAGAACCTTCGATTATATCGAGTAAATAAGGAATTTTGGAAGTTAGTTACTAGACAATTACTACAAAGCCCTCGATAGGTCTTGAACCTATCGACAAATCCCATCAATGATGTGCGTAAAGTGCGAAAGCGCGTAACTCCTTAAGTCAGTGGCTGATTTTTCTATTTAAACAAGCTTTTCTAGTCTCTTTTAATTACAAATTAGGTCTTGGGGGAGATATCAAGTGAAGGCGAAACTCTTCCAACATTGTACTACTTCAATCCTTCCTTCTTACTCTATTTTTGTTTATTTTTATTATAGATGTTAGTCATGCTAGGCTAACATCTTAGCTAAGGCTAAGGGATGAACCTCTTAATGAATTTTGTTATTTAATTTGTTTTAAATTCAAGTTACTGGGTTTAAAATGTTAAATTGTGATCCTGTTGATTGAATTCCTATATTGGAGAAAGAATTGATTTGTAAATTCGATTGATCTATTGTGAACTTTAGATACAATAGATGTTTTTAATTCATTACAATCAATTACCTAGATCTTCTTGAGAAATTGATCTATCTCAATTCGTATATCTTGTTAGATGTTTGTGATTGAATTTACATAGTTATTTTTCAATTAAAATGGATTGGAATTCGATTCTAGTTGAGTTATCTACTTGAAAAGGATGAATTAGTTTTAGAATTTGTAAAGTTGGGATTAATGGGTCCTTAGTTGTTCTTAATTATTATTTAAACTCTCATTTTATTCCATTGGATTAAAAACCCATACAATCCGTTTCGTTTTTATTGTGTTCTTAAACACAATTCTTTGTGGATCGACCTTGGTCTCATGAGTTATTACTACTACGCAGTCCTACACTTAGGATTGTTTAAGACTCGTCCTCTCATTCTTAAGAAACTTCATTTTCATCATGATGATTCCATTATATCTTGACTAATGGTATGGCCTTTAACCGGAGAACTTGATCTTTTCTGTTGTGAATATGAGTTGGATGTTCGATGTATGTTATGTCTTCATGAATCTCTAGTGGTTGCCAGTCTATAACATGAGAGTAATCGCTTTCACACTTTCTTAACATGGACACATGGAAGACATTTTGCATACTGGAGAGTTGAGGTGTTAGGGCTAATCTACAAGCCATAACACCCACTCTAGCTAAGACTTTGAATGGTCTGATGTACTTTGGAGACAATTTTTCCTTCTTCCCAAACCACATTATTCTCTTCATCAGAAATACTTTTAAAAACATATGATCACCTGCAGAAAACTCCAAATCCTTCCAGATGTAGTCAATGTAACTCTTCTGACAGCTCTAAGTTGCATGTATACACTTTCTAATAATTGCAATCATTTCCAAAGTTTCATAAACTAATCAATAAAGATCTTTTACCTACTTTGGTCTAGCAGTTTGATAACCTACATGGTCACCCATAGAGTGATTTAAACGGTGCATACCAATACTTGATTGGTAACTATTATTATAAGTAAATTCTACTAGGTGTATATGGTCATCCCAGTTATCCTTAAAGTACTTAATACGACATTGAAGCATATCTTTAAGTATTTGATTTGTCCTTTCAATCTGTTCATCCATTTGTGGATGAAAAACAGTAATGTAATCTAAAGTGGTGCCTAATGCTTTCTGTAGACCTTTTTAAAATTGTGCAACAAATATAGAGCCGCAATCCGACATGATTGAAACTAGCATGCTATGTAATCGCACAATCTCCTTAACATAGATCATGTTTAACTCCTCCGATGAATAATTTATTCAAACATGTATGAAGTGCGTGGACTTTATCAGTCTATCAACAATCATCCACATCATGTCATGCTTCCAGCTTGTCTTAGGAGGTCCCATAACGAAGTCCATAGATATAAATTTTCATTTACATTCAACAATCTTTAACAGTTGAAGTAACCCGGAGGGTTTCTTATGCTCTGCTTTCACCTGTTGGCAGGTAAAACACTTTAATACAAAAGTCTACAATCTCCTTCTTCATATTATTCACTAATATGCTCTATGTACATCACGATACATTTTCATACTACTAGGGTGGATCGTGAGTTTTGACTTGCGGGATTCATCTAAAAATTTTCTTTTAAATTCTTCATCGTCGAGTACACATAAGCGTCCTCGATATCTAATTACTCCATTCGTTCTAACCTTTCATTCAATTTCAATATCATTGGCTACTTCCGAGATGTTGAGAAGTGGAGACACATCTAGGGCCGCACACGACCAGTCGTAGCCCCTGCTCGACCAGTCGTGGAGCCCACTCAACCAGTCGTGACCAATCGTGCACTGGCTTGACTCAAAGTCCAGCGAGCATCAGATTTTGGGACTCGAGGTGTTCGACAGGTCATGGCTCATGCTTGACCGGTCGTGGGATCCTCTCGACCGGTCGTGCAGGCTGCACGACCAGTCGTGGTTACGCAGATTCATTTCCGGATTTGATGTGAACTGCAAAAATTTGAGTTAGTTTTCGCAAGGGTACGAAAGGAAAGTTACCTAAATTATAAATAAGTGTCCCTAGGACTTTTCTAGGGTATGAGAAAGTAATTCTAATTTCTGGGCAAAAGGGTTTTTCTCTATATTTATAAGGGAGAGGTTAGTATATTGCTTTGTAATATTTATTTTTCTTCATAGTGGAAGTTTGCATTTGTAGTTTTTTACCATTGTTGGGATTTTTACACGTATATCTTGTCTTGTGGTTTATTTGGATTGTTTTTATTCTTTTCTAATTTATATTTCTTCTTGTTTATCGTTCGTGAGTGAGACTTGAGATTAGATCTCGACTCACTGCATTATTGGCATACTGCGCAACAACTGGTATCAGAGCTATTGGTTTAGTTCTATTGGGAGCGATGACGGAAGAAGAAAAAACTAGAATTGAGAAGTTTGATGGTTCAAACTTTGCCTTCTGGAAGATGCAGATGGAGGATTATCTATATCAGAATGACCTCTATATTCCTCTAGGAGAAAAAGAGAAGAAACCAGAAAAGATAACAGATGATGAATGGATTTTACTGGATAAGAAGGAAACTATAAAAGAATTAATAGAAGCCCTAGTCACCATGTATGAAAAACCTTCTGCATCCAAAAAGGTTCATCTTATGAAACAACTATGTAACACGAAGATGTCAGATGGTGGGAGCGTAACTGAACATTTAAACGAGTTCAATACAGTCACGAGCCAGTTGGAATCTGTTGGCATTGTTTTTGAGGATGAGGTCAGGACGTTATTGATCTTGTCCAGTTTGCCTGACAGTTGGGATGGTTTGGTGATTGTTGTGAGCAATTCTTCAGGGTCGACAAAGATGAAATTTGATGATGTGGCTGGTCTAATTCTCAGCTAAGAATCTATAAGAAAGGCATTAGGAGTTTCAGGGGATTCAGGGAATGCTCTAAACATTAAAAGAAGAGGAAGATTGCTTAACAAAGGAGGTAATAAACACAGGCGTTCTAAGTCGAGGAAGAAGTCTAAGGGACCGAAAGACAAAGACGGGTGTTGGCATTGCGGTAAGAAGGGGCACATGAAACTTGATTGCAGGGCACTTAAGAAACAAGAAGGAAACTCTCAAGGCGGGAAGGATTCAGTGAATCTATCTGAGGAGAGTGACACAAAGGCATTAATCTTGTCTCTTAATACGAGGAATGAGTCTTGAGTTATAGACTCGGGTCCTTCGTTTCATGCCACTTCGTGTAAAGAAGTTCTATGTGATTATGTATGAGGTGACTTCGGGAGAGTCTACCTGAGTGATGATGAGCCGTGCAGTATCGCTGAAAAGGGAGATGTTCATATAAATCAGAAACACTGAATGGTGTTGAAATTGAAGGATGCCAGACATGTACCAAGTTTGAGAAGGAATCTGATCTCAGTGGGGCAGTTGGCCAATACCGGTTATGTGAAGACATTCACTAGTGATTTATGAAAGATCACAAAAGATGCCTTGGTGATATCTCGAGGCACAAAGGAAGGTACTTTGTACGTAACTTCAGGATCGTATAGTTCACTCGCAGTCGCATCAACTGGAGTGAATAGGCAGTTATGACATCAGAGGTTGGGACATATGAGTGAGAAATAGATGAAAGTGTTATTGTCAAAAGGGAAGCTACCAGGGCTGAAGTCTATTAACTTGAAATTTTGCGAGGACTGCATGTGTGGCAAGCAGAAGAGGGTAAGCTTTAAAAAGACAGGATGTGCTCCAAAGACGCATCTGTTGGAGCTTGTACATACTGATGTGTGGAGATCGGCACAGGTATTATCTCTTGGTGGTTCACATTATTTTATTTCTTTTATTGATGATGCTAGTAGAAAACTGTGTTACGTCCCAAACTCAGAAACCGGGCTCATAAAATTTTCAATCGCCGAATCCGGGGTCGACAGCCTCCGTAGAACTCCATTCTCGGCTCCTAGCGCCCATTCGCCAGGTTCCGATCCTGGGATGCTACAAGGAAGATTTTTAACGTTAGTTTGATTCGTAATAAGTATAACTAAAGGTATAACCCACAAACAACAACCAAAAACTCCATTACATTTCTACTATGATAAAAAATTTTACAAGTACAATGAGCATAAAGGAAAATACAATGATGATGAATAAAACTCCAAGATAATCTGCAAAGCACTCCTACCTCAGCGCTGCTGCGCCCCAACGTCACCTGCACGTAACGGTCATGCATAAGCTTATAGAAAGCTTAGAGGGTGGTGAAAGTATGTGCACAAGGTAGTAATATGAACATGCAATATCAGATTAATGCGGAATATGCATATGGATCCATGAATATCATGAGCCGTACCAAGGCTATGCGATGCAAGATGCAAGTTAAGCATACAATCTCATCTAAGTTCACATGTCAATACAGCTCAACTCTGGGATATCACTGGGGTCTAGTACACTCTAAACCAGATCGTCGCCTTATCGTGTGCAATAAGGTAAGTGGAAGAGATCTCACTATCCGTCTGCCAATATTGGGCTCGACTCATCGATAACGGACCCATTCCTCGAGCTGGTCAAACTCAGCCTAGCATTGCCCCCTACACTCGGGCGGGTAAGGTTGTACCTCATTCCAACCGACCACGACACAGTGGAGAGCGCAACCATCTGGTAATCGGCACTCAACGCTCATCTACCCACTCGATCTATACGTTGGAGTAACCTCTTTATACTATAAGGGTTTAGGGACTTTCACCCAGGGATATCTATAACACCCCATGTAGAACGAGATTTTCAGTATCCAATCCTTCCAATCACGATACGTTTGTGGAAGCTACGACCCCAATGTCGCTAGGGCGTACAATAACCATGTCACACAATGCTAAATGCATGAATCACACTATCCAATCTTACAGCAAATTCTGCGCGTATCGTGTGCTTATGCAGGGCAACACCGCCTAATCGGGAGCCCATAAACAACCTGTCCGAAGGCATATGCTATGATCAGTCAATTCTCATATCAAGCATACATATGATGCGTATGATCATGAGTCATGAAACTATACTAAACATGTAAATAAGTGATGAACCATTCTTACAACGCAGATGGGCCAGACGGCCTATACACAACAAGTACTGCTTATCAAAGGGGCTTAGGGAAAGTCGTAATGCGGACGTTTAACCAACATTATACTTGCAATGTGGACGTCAAACCATCATTGCTCCCAAGCCATAACCCGTAATAAACATCATTACATAAACTAGGTTGGGATCACACATTGCAATGGACCTTAGGTACACCCCATTGGGCCTTAAATACATCAAATGGGCGATGTCATATGGGCCTTTTACTCATCAAATGGACCACATCAATGGGCCGCACCAATGGGCCTTTTGTGCATTGCAATGGGTCAAAACCCATGGGCCTTAGAAGGCATCACAATGGTTCTCGACCCATGAGCCTTATACATATCAAATGGGCCTAATCCCATGGGCCCCTAAAACATCAAATAGCCCCATGACATGGGCCTTATATCCACATCAAAGTGGGCCCCAATGAACTGCTATAACTACGTTAAGATGGGCCTCAAAACAGGCCAAGGTGGGGTCCACTTGGACTATGGATCTGGCTCATCTTTTCCTGTGCCGTACAGTAATCTCACAAATGGTTGAACGACATGGATACAACACATAATATGGCTGTTAAATATATAATATATTTATAAAACTAGCTGCTGTTATGCAGCTTTTAAGCTTTCAAAGAGAGAGGTGGGTAATACATGAAGGGTCCACACTCTCATATATATATATATATATATATATATATATACAGAGTATATAATGTAATATATTAAAAATATATAGCTGCTGCCAGTGCAGCTTTTACTACAGCAGAGGTGGGTCCCAGGTAGGGCCCACCCTTCTTAACTACTTTATGATATTATAATATAATATATAATATTATATCATATATTAATATAATATAATATACTATATTAATATTATATCAATAAAATGCAACGTCCAGGCCCTGGACGGCCTGGACATGCACATGTATCAAGGGAGGCCCCACACGTGGGGTGGGTCCCACCGTCCAGGGACGGTGGAGACCTTACACATAAATCACGGTGGGTGTTACCGTCCACGGACCGTGGACGGTGTGAATAAAATACATCCATCACTGTGGGTCCCATGTGGGGCCCACCATAATATTTATTTTACATCCCAGCCCTTGATAAGGTCCCACAGACCTGGATGAAGAGTAAAAGCAAATTTCATCCTAATCTGAAACTTCTATGGGCCCAAAACAAATTCCAATGGTAGATGCTCAAACAACACTGTTTCCAATGATGTGGGCCACACGAGTCTTGGATGTGGCTGAAACTTGGTGGGGCCACAATTCCAATGGGGACCCACTAAATGTACGGCGTGGATGTTCACAAACATCATGATGGGGCCCACGCTTTAAGACCCACGGTCGGCCAGTGACCGTCCCAGCACCCAGTGCCCAAGATGCTGCTGGGCATCCTTTCTAGCAACAGCAGCAACGCTGCTTTTTCTTTTCTTTTTTTTTTTTTGATCTCTTGAAAAAAAAATTACATGTGGGGCCCACTCCTTGAAAATCCACTCCGCCCAATAAATTCTAGGGCCCAAACATGTCGTACAAGTATAATTTTTGGCATTAATTTGGCGTATAGAAATAATAAGATGGGCCCTAATAGCCTTTGAAGGGTAAGAAATACCATTTTCTATGGTATGGCCCACCTGATCATCAGATTGACCTCATTCTCTGGTTCAACGCCTAAAATGAACTTGAAAACGGAATAGACGGCGTGGATTGAATACATTCATCAAGGTGGGGCCCAGGTGAGTGGGTCACCCAAAAGCTTAAAAGAAAACAAGCTTTCTTTTTTTTTTGGCAGAGACATGTTTTAAAAAAATACATTGAGGTGGGCCCTGATTAGATGGGCCACCTCATGGAAAATAGTGTGGGTACATCGCACACAAGGTGGGCCACATTTGATGATTTGGGTAAAATAAAAGCCTCATGGTGAGGTCCATACAAATAGGCCACACAACTCCATTATAATCCCATGAAATAAAATAAAAATAAAAATAAATGAAATAAAAAGGGAGAGAGAGAGATGGAGTGTGGGACACACGTGTGATGGAGGGTTCCGCCACTATGAGCCCTCTCTTGTAGGAGATTATACAATAAAGTGGGCCCTTTACACATGGAACTAACAAAATCGAATTCAACGGTGGAGATCCTTTCTCCACCAATATGGACGGTCTAGATGACCTTTAAATGTAATGAAATAAACATCATGATGGAGTCCATGGAGAATGGCCCCATCATGGATGATCATGATAATCAAAGTGGGCCATCGGCCACAACTTAGGGTCCCAAGTGAGATCCAAACCATTGATCGGTTGCCATCACTTGGCCCATCTTAAAAATATGAAAAACTACTAACATTAAGCACCCACCGTCCGATCTTCTTGATCCTATGGGTTCTTTAGCACCTTAGCTTCAACTTCAATGGAGGAGATGGGGATTGGATGGTTAGGATGTGAGATGAAGGGGTAGGAAAGGTGGGCCACACTTGGAGCTTGGGAATGTTTGGAGAACTCTCATACGTATGGGATTTTCTTGCTTGGGAGATTTGAAAATGAGAAAGAGAGAAAGAGTTGTAAAGGGAGAGAGAGAGAGAGAGAGAGAGAGAGAGAGAGAGAGTGATGGGTGATGGATGTGGTGAGTGATGGGTGTGTAAGAAATCCTTGACTTTTGTGGCCTTTTGTGTAAGAAAAGCATGGGCTTATAAGACCTTTTTTGACTTTTATGGTTACTTGGGTATGGGTGAAAGGTGATGTGTACTTGACATGTACTTGATATGTGATGTGATGAGATTGATTGATTGATAGGATTGATGTGACATTTCGTAGAGATTCTCTTGGATTTCACAACGCGCGGTGTTTTTCTCGCACCGAACGTTGGCCCACATCTCTTGACCAGGGTATCGCCTCGGCGCGTAAGTCACGGCATCGAAACCGCAGCGATGGCGTGGTCGCTATGGTAATGGTCTTGGGTTGAGTCAGCTCGGGTTGACCGCATATGAATCAGGTCGCGCGTAACTCTCGGTTAAGGATCGAAGGTTGCCGAAATTCGACCGGCAAGACCGCGGAAGTCTATGGAACAGTATGGACTAAGATACGGGTCTTACAAATTGTGAGTTTATTTCTTAAAACATAAATATGATGTATTTGATGTATTTAAGAAATGAAAAGTTATGGTAGAAAACGAGACAGGTAAAACAGTAAAATGTCTTAGATCTGATAATAGGAGAGAGTACTGTGATAAGAGGTTTGAAGAGTATTGTGCAGCAAATGGAATCAAACATCAAAAAATGATTTCAGGGACACCGCAGTAGAATGGTGTGGCTGAGCACATTAACAGGACCATCCTTGAGCCTAGGAGCATGAGGTTACATGTAGGGTTGTCCAAGACCTTTTGAGCAGATGCTATGAATACTACCACATATCTCATCAACAGAAGTCCCTCAGCACCATTGGATGGTGGGCTACCGGAAGAAACGTGGACTGGGAAAGAAGTGAACCTTACACATTTCAGAGTGTTCGGTTGCACTTCATATGTTCACATTGATGCAGAGCATAGAAACAAGCTGGATGCGAAGTTTAGTAGATGCACATTTATAGGCTACGGGCAGCATGATTTTAACTACAGGTTTTGGGATGTAGAAAATAGAAAAATCATCAAAAGCAAGGACATCGTCTTCAATGAAAAAGTGATGCAGAAGGACAGTGTGCAGAAAAATAAGGCCGATGAAAATGAATTTGTAGAGTTGGAAGAGTTACCGAACACGGGTGTTACAGCGCCCCTGGATGATCATGCACAAGAGCATTATGAGGCAGAGCCGCATACACCGGTTGTGAGGAGGTCTACTCAGGAGAGGAGACCCACGGTCCAATACTCACCCTCCTTACATTATCTACTGCTGACAGATAATGGTGAGTCAGAGAATTTTGAAGAGGCATTACAGTCAGATACATGGGTTAAGTGGGAGCAAGCCATGAATGAGAAGATGGATTCTCTTGAGTCTAATCGTACTTGGGAGCTAGTCATTCTACCTAAGGGTAAGAAAGCTCTTCATAACAAGTGGGTTTATAGACCGAAGGAGGAGCACTATGGTTTGAAATGGTACAAAGCTAGATTGGTTGTGAAAGGGTTTTAACAAAAGGCAGGTATCGATTTCACTGAAATATTTTCACATGTGGTGAAAATGTTTACGATTCACATGGTCTTAAGTATAGTGGCTACAGAGGACTTACATTTAGAGCAGCTAGATATTAAGACAGCCTTTCTTCATGGGGACCTTGAAGAAGAGATATATATGCATCAGTCGACAGGATACGTGGCACCAGGAAAGGAGAACAAGGTATGCAGACTGAAGAAGAGTCTATATGGTCTGAAGTAGGCCCCGAGGCAGTGGTACAAGAAGTTCGACAGTTTCATGTCGAGAAACGATTTTAGGAGATGTCATGCAGACCACTGTTGTTACTTGAAGAAGTTTGATACATTGTACATCATCCTTCTTCTGTACGTTGATGATATGCTTGTGACCGGTTCAAGCATGAAAGACATCTCAAATCTCAAAAGACAATTGTCTAGAGAATTTGCCATGAAGGATTTAGGAGCTACAAAATAAATCCTGTGCATGAGGATAAAGCGTAACAAGGAAAACAAGAAACTAGTTTTGTCACAGGAAGAGTACATAGCCAAGGTACTTGATCGATTCAATATGGGAGGTGCTAAGCCGGTTAGCACTCCATTAACTAACCACTTCAAGTTATCTAAGGAGCAAGGCGCAAAGACGCAGGAGGAACGGGACTACATAGTTACACGTCATCTATTGGGAGTCTCATGTATGCTATGGTGAGCAAGAGGCCAGACATTGCTCAAGCAGTGGGAGTTATTAGCAAGTTCATGAATAACCCTGGGAAGGAACATTAGGAAGCTGTGAAGTGGATCCTCAGATACCTGGTAGCTACTAAGGATGTAGAACTGTGCTATGGTGGATCAAAAATCAAGCTACAAGGCTACGTGGATTCAGATTTGGCAGAAGATATTGACAGCAGGAAAAGTACTATAGGTTATGTCTTTACTCTGAGTAATGTTGCAGTCAGTTGGGTCTCTCAGTTAAAAAAGATGGTATCTATCAATACGACGGAAGCAGAATATGTTGAGGCTACGGAAGCGTGAAAAGAGATGGTGTGAATGCAAGGTTTCATAGAAGAGTTGGGTAAGAAGCAAGCAGATTGCAAGCTGTATAGTGACAGTCAGAGTGCAATACACTTGGCTAAGAATTCAGCCTTTCATTCAAGGACCAAGCATATTGCCATCAAACATTACTTTATACGTTCGTTACTGAAAGATGGATCGATTGTACTGGAGAATATTCATACAAGTGAGAATCCTACAGATATGCTGACCAAGGCGGTCACACGGGAGAAGTTGAAACTCTGTTCAGCTTTGATTGGTCTTCAGGCTTAAAGACGGGAAGGTGGTGCACTCCGAATGAAGAAGATAAAGATTTATGGTAATGTGTCTCCAAGTGAAAGATTGTCGAGAAGTGGAGCCACATTTGGGGTCGCGCACGACTGGTTGTGGCCCCTACTCGACGGTCGTGGAGCCCACTCGACCGGTCATGACCAATCGTGGACTGGCTCGACTCAAAGTACAACGAACATCAGATTTTGGGACTCGAGATGCTAGACCGGTCGTGGCCCATGCTCGCTGGTCGTGGGTTCCTCTCGACCAGTCGTGTAGGCTGCTTGACTAGTCGTGGTTACACATATTCGTTTCCGGATTTGATGCTGACTGCGAAAATTTGAGTCGATTTTCGCAAGGGTGCGAAAGAGAAGTTACCTAAACTATAAATAAGTGTCCCTAGGGCTTTTCTAGGGTATGAGAAAGTAATTCTAAGGTGTGGGCAAAGGATTTTTTTCTATATTTTCAAGGGAGATGTTAGTATATCACTTTATAATCTCTGTTTTTCTTCATAGTGGAAGTTTGCATCCGTAGTTTTTTTACCTTTGTTGGAGTTTTTCCACGTATATCTTGTCTTGTGGTTTGTTTGGATTACTTTTATTCTTTTCTAGTTTATATTTCTTCTTGTTTATCGTTTGTGGGTGAGACTTGAAATTAGATCTCGACTCACTGCGTTGTTGGCATGCTGCGCAACACGAGATTTAAGTCTGTAGCCATGAATCTTACTTTTGGGCTTGCATGATTCTAGTCACCCATACATAACGAATGACATCAAGTATAGGGATACTAGGGTTATAGAGGAATGTATGAATGAAAAATCACTAAGTAGACTAAAAGAGTTTATGTACTAAGGTAAGTTGAACTATCAGATTACTCGAATAGGCCACAAAGCTATATGTTCACAAGTGGATGTCATAATCCTTTATGGTGTCCAGCATCTTCCATTCTTATACAATGCACAATGACGCAATCTTGTATGTCTTTCTATTTAATGCATCAATTGCAATATTTGCTTTGATTGGGTGATAACAGATATCAAAATGATAGTCCTTTAATAGTTTCATCCATTGTCTCTATCACATATTCAACTCCCCTTAATTGGTCGAACAAGTCGTCAATTCGAGTTAGGGGGTATTTGTTCTTAATACTAGCCTTATTAAGCTATTGATAATTAATGCATAATCGCATTGAGACAACTTTTTCCTTCACAAATAACAACAGTGACCCTCATGGTGAAGTGCTTGCCTAATAAAATCCAAGTATAAAAGTTACTGAATTTGTGTTTTCAATTCCCTCAATTTGACTGGACCCATGCGTAAACTGCCCTAGAAATCAGTACCATCCTTGACACTAAATCAATGGAGAAATCTATCTCCCTCTGAGGAGGTAAACCTGAAATTTCTCAAAATACTTTAGGGTATTCATTTACTATGGGAATTTGATCTATAATGATCTTCTGAGTATCTAGTTCTGTTGAAGAGGATAAGTCTACCAATTGTTTGAAGTGTTTTCACCACGAAACACTAATATGGGTCAAAACAATCCAGCTTGTCATCATAAGCATCCAACTAATCCATTCTAAGTATAACATCAAGCCCAGTCATGTCCATCACAATAAGGTTGGCTAGCATTATGATGTTATCAACCACGATAGGGCAATGTTTATAGATATGATATAGAACTATCTATTTACCAATGGACATAGCAATTGTTAAACTTTTATCTAAAGCACAACTAGAGATACCCAACAATGCTATAGGACATGAATCAATAACAGAGTGTGTAGTTCCTGAATAATTTTTTTTAAAAAAAGAACTCTTGTAAGTAAGGTGTGCAAAATGAGCGTACTTTCAACTATGTTTCCTTCTACGTTCATATCTGGCTGAGTATCAGTAAAGGCATAACATTGGGCGAGTGCTTCTACAGGAATTGGCCCCTTCCTCAAGGGGTGGCTCTTCATGAACAAGTTCTAGTGCTTGTTATTCTTCACGTGGGGCCACAATGTATACCCGACCTTGTGCAAGCTATCAAAAAGGGAATCTTCCCAGTTTATGATGTTACTAGGTTGATTTTGTAGAGGCCTTAACTGAGGCGATGGTTGAGGAGGTCATTGCTACAACTGTTAAGGGCGTGAATATTGTTGCATGTGGTACTTGTGCTTGAGATCTTTGAGGTGGTGTGGGTGTTAGGTGACGTCGAGGTTGGGTACACACTCGAGAGGTGTGCCCCTCACCCCCACAGTTATAACACGTGAATGAAATTTGTTGTCTGTATAGTGTCATGAGTGGGTCTGAATTTCGGGATCAAATTAATGGTTAGGTGAGCACCGTATAAAAGATCATTATACAGATTAGTGGTATGTTAGTTGTGGGTGGTTGGGTGAGCATGCATGTGTGTGCAAAAGATCATTATGCAGATCAACAAGAATTTGATTGACAGTGTAGGTTGATTAGTTTTGATTAGATGAAACTAATCCTGAATGTTTACTGATAACCGTACTGAGAAAGTTGATGCATACCATACATGGGTTATAATGTTTGTTTGGATTTAACTACTCATTTACTCGTATTCTATGAAATTCTTTACATTTAATTTTAAACTTAGAACATGTAACAAATTGTACAAGACTATCTCACTGGGCTTTGTAGCTCATCCTTTATCATGGATAATTAATTCTAATCAATAAATTAAAGAAGATATTTCTAGATGGACTCTATAATAATTATTTTATTGTTTATCTCTTAATTAAAGTAGGAAAAATTGATGTAATATAGTTTATAAAGATGACCTCGAGTTTAATTGTAGAGGACTTGGTTAGTAGAGTAGAGAGTAATGATTGATTTACTAAACATGGATATTGTGGTTATGATAATGATTTAATATAAATTAATTTATTAGTTTAATCAATGGTAAATGTGGATTGAGTGTGAACGTGAATGAGAAAGTGAATGTGAATGTGAATGTGAAGTGAGTAGAAAGACATGCAATAAGTTAAACATTCATACATTAGTTATCTCACACCCTTGAATTTGAGATAAGAGTTAGTATACTCGGGTTTCGTATTTCTGAGTGTGATAAAAAGAATTACATCTTATTACAAGAGGTGTGGGCCACTATGTATTAGTAGCTCCTGACGTTGCTTTGGGGTCATAAATTTATGTTCTTTATATTGTCAATGTCCACTGAATTAAAGTTCATATTGGGCATAAACCTAACAGTGAAACATATTCAACACATATGTGGACCACACTCCAGGAAACAGTGATGATTTAATCCAAAACAATAAAAACATCAAGGGTGCAACTGCAATATTTACTTGTCATCTAATTTTTTTATGATTTCACAAAAACCTGGACAAAGTACTAACACAAATATAGTATTCATCCAAAACTTTCGTGGCCTACAACACAGCTTCATCTGAATTGGTTAATTGCTAGTGTTTCTTGTCATTTGAACAAGCTCAGATTTGGATCTGCATAATTTTATTGATCATGCCATAGAAAGAGCTGTCAACTTGAATGGACGGCATGGTGGTAAGGAGCTTACGTCAAGGTGGCCCTATAGGCGGGGATGCCACTGACCTTGGATTCGGGGGTCCACCGAAACTGCACCCGGTAGTTGAACGTATATTCAATGGGCATCCAATCACCGCACTCATAATAAGAGGCAAACATAGCTTGCAAGGGAATGTAATGAACTCAAAGCAGATGTTGTAAACTGCATGTGGTAGATTGAGTGAAAGATACCTCGTTTCAACACTGGGGTCTTGGTATCGATTCCTTAGTGGGGGTGGCTAAGGCCCTGTTTGGGCAAACGTCTTAACTGGTATTAAAGGGTATTAGGTGGGATAGGATTAAAAAATCCCACCGACCCTACCCCCCTCGTGTTTGGTGCGCGTCGACTGCAGGGATTCAGCGAGATATGGAGGGATTGCCAAATCCTTCCTTGGAATCGATGCCGGCTCTCTCAAATCCTTCCCATCCGCAGCGAAGGACGGTGAATCGTACGGAGACCGATGGGATTTCTCAATCCCTAGCGATGGCGGGAGATAGGGTATGGCGGGAGAGAGGGTATGGTAGAAGGGTTTGGCGTGATATCGCTCCTATATAGATCGATGCATGTTTGGCACCCATTCTTGCTTGGTAGAGAGGTATTGCAATCACGCGCTGCCATGGGCGTTCTATGAGGTAGGTGTTCCCAAACTATCCTTTTTCGTTTATATCCATGCTTCAGAGACTTTCGTTTCCACATGGGTTATCTTGTTTTCGTGTTGAATTTGCTTCTGGTAGGTTGTTTTGTTCTTCTCTCTTTGGTGTAGATAGATGCTGCAGTGGATCTGAGATTTTTGAACGCTATTTTGTATTGGAACAATGGAAAGTTGTAAATGGGTTTGACACTTTTCATATGGGTTTCGTTGTTTACGAAATGATTTTTGATCTATTTTGAAATTTCTGTTGTTCTATAGATGTATACTGCAAATAAGATTCGAACTCCAGAATGTCAATGGTGGAAGGAAGTAATTTGATGTGTTTTCCTCCTAATATGGTGAATGTGCTTGTGGTTGAAGATTTTTGGGCTTCTTATGCATGGAAATAGGCGATCTCCAATCCTCAGATGGGATTTTTAGTTGTAAATTTTTTGTGTATTTTGGAAAAATCTGATATGCTTGTTGTTTGTTATCTAATCTCCTAGTTTCAGACACCTGTGGATTTATTTTTGGTTAGAGTTCTTTGTGCTTCATATGGGCTTCTTAAATGTTCTTCTGTTTGTTTTCCTATCTCCTGGTTTGAATCTTCTGAATTTTTGGACAGAATATTTTGCAGAGAGGACCCAAAATGGGTCTTTCATATGTTCTCTTATCTTGGATTCCTGGTATTTTTCATACGGCTTTTGTTGTTTATTTTGTTACTTTTTCTTCTAGTTGGTCATCTATGGGTTTCATAGACATGAGTATTGTTAGTATTGGGTGGAGGTATCTGACATGCAAATTATATGTTGAAACATTAAAAATTTTCATAAGATTACTATTATTTTTGTGAAGAATTTGTTTTTGGTGTCGGATGTTATTGCATTTTTTCTGGACATGGGTATCTCTGATGATGACAAGTAAAGTTTCTGTATCCTTTGCAAGCCTTGTGTATGATTTTCCATAAGTAATAGATGCTTCTTGGTTTGAATTTCGTCCAGTATTTACTAATCATTTGTGCATTGGGTGGAATGTGCTGGGACATTTGAGGCTTCTGGTGTTCTTTAAAGGATAGTTTTTTTCATCAGTATAACTGTGTTATTGCCTCTGCCTCTTCATGTTATCCTTACTGACTAAGGTGATTGTGACGGGGATTCTGTTAATGTATTCGAGTGGGCTTTCTACACCATTGTGCAGATTTCCTGCTAAAGTTGCGTTGATTGTTTGTGCATTCTCTGAATGCATGCATGCCTGAGTTTACTTCCAATTAAATACTCTTGTTTTCCCTTTATAGTTTGTAACTCATGCACAGATTTATTATCTAATAAGATAGTTGGAACCATGTCACCTGACCGATGTTACTTGGACCTGAATATCTAATGGATTAATCTCCATAACTTTACTGTCAAGTATTTCCTACATAATAGAATGGATAACTTGATTTGATACATTAAACATGCAACCTTTGGTGGAAGTCCTCTCGAAAAACTTCCATTACAAACGAGCTTTCAATGGGCTGCCAGAAACCCCCATTTGAAAGTGGGTTGTTGATGAGATGCTGGAAGCACTCGATTGAAAAAACTCGTTTGTTTTTTGTGTTTCTCAGTATGGTTTGTCAACCGAGAAAAACATAAACACTACATGTTTAGCTAGCTCTTACAAATGATAATTGTCTAATTCTTTTGCTTTTGGTATCAATGAAATGTCAATGAAAAACAGATATAATGACCTTATGAAGTTCATGAATGCAACATTACATTTTGCTTGTTTTGTAGTTTATTTGAATTTCTGCTTCTTCCTGATTTTCCAAGGCATTTCAAGATACTGCTTGTTGGATTTATTCCATCTGTTGATGAGAAGTACTACACTGACAGTGGAGATCATAAATGTCATTTCCTGGTTGCCTAAGAGAGAGAACCATTTACAGTTCTAGAGAGAAAAAACTGCAAAAGTAATTACTTTTCAGCTTGGCGAAATAACCAATGTAAGAGTTGAGCTTGAAAACCAGAAGACAGTCAAGATGCATTAGAAATTCATGTGACCGCAATGTAACAGCAGCAATAAACGTCCATTCCAATCACAATACCAGTTTCATTCAGGGGATGGTTATTGGATTTCATGGATATGATGATGAAATGAACACGCATGACAGAAGATTTTCTCCTTTGTGCGTCTGTTATTTGCTAGACAAACAACAGTGGGGAAGGACCATTTGGATGAGAAGGCCCTGAATAGATGAGCTTCTATTGAAGATTGTGTTCTGGTTAACAAACAGCCGGCCATGTTTGCATGTACAAGTGAATTGAAATTCCACTCCAAACTTCTATATCATATGCTCTACTACCCTCTTCTTGCCTTTACTGACTCTTTTCTGTTTTTTTTCTCTCTTTTTAGCCTTTTCTCTTAACAGCTAGACTCGTCCTCTTCTCTCTTCTTCCCTTGGCTCAGCTCAGCTTCATTTCAACTCTTCTAGCTCAGGTGATGGCATTATTGTCCTAAAAGTTTCCATGCATAACTGAAAAATGCAGCTTTCTTGTAAAGGCCCAACCCTATAAATCATATTTACTAGATAACTTTGATACTCTGGCATTATGTGATGGATGATACACAGTCACTTTTAAATTGCTTAGAAATGTGATACATGTCATTAGAGAAAGTCTAGTTATGATTCTCGGGTCTATCATAAACCAAATCTTACACCTATCAATTTCGTAGACATTGTTTTGGTCATTTTTCAACATCTAAGGCTCAACCAATCTGGTTTGTTGACTGTGACCTAACCACAATGGTTTCTACAATTTGGTCGGTTCAAGTAAAGTGCATACCTGCCATGTGTAGTATTTTTCAAGTGCCTGCATATCAAGTGTCCTATACTGCATGAGTACCATATAAACTTCCCCATATTTGATAGTGACTTGTCCACCAATACACGCAGCTACACGTGGTAGCCTGGACAGATCTTGTAGCATCTGAGACGTACATATGGTGGAGACAAATCTGGATATGGCAATATATGAAAATATTTTTTGCCTATTAATGAGGAAGGATATATTTGCAGATTGTTTGCTCTTCATTTTCTGCTTCTGAGTCTTTTGTAGGTGCCGTTTGACATGTTTTTTTTTTTTTTTAAATCAAAAAATAAAATTCATTTGCTGGTGGACTTAATAAGTGAGTTGTCGATGGAATATTGGTAGAAATCCTATACGACTCAAATCAAGTTGTGGCAACTGTGAATGCATGCATGCCTGGGTTTACTTCCAATTAAATACTCCTGTCTTCCCTTTATAGTTTGTAACTCATGCACAGATTTATTATCTAATAAGATAGTTGGAGCCATTTCACCTGACCGATGTTACTTGGACCTGAATATCTGATGGATTAATCTCGATTACTTTACTATCAAGTATTTCCTACATAATAGAATGGATAACTTGATTTGATACAGTAAAGATGCAACTTTTGGTGGAAGTCCTATCGAAAAACTTCCATTACAAACGAGCTTTGAATGGGCTGCCAGAAACCCCCATTTGAAAGTGAGTTGTTGATGAGATGCTGGAAGCACTCGATTGAAAAAACTCGTTTGGTTTTTGTGTTTTTTAGTATGGTTTGAGGGCTGAGAAAAACTTAAACACTACATGTTTAGCTAGCTCTTACAAATGATAATTGTCTAATTCTTTTGCTTTTGGTACCAATGAAATGTCAATGCAAAACAGATATAATGACCTTATGAAGTTCATGAATGCAACATTACATTTTTCTTGTTTTGTAGTTTATTTGAATTTCTGCTTCTTCCTGATTTTCTAAGGCATTTTAAGATACTGCTTGTTGGATTTATTCCACCTGTTGATGAGAAGTACTACACTGACAGTGGAGATCATAAATGCCATTTCCTGGTTGCCTAAGAGCGAGAATCATTTACAGTTCTAAAGAGAAAAAACTGCAAAAGTATTTACTTTTCAGCTTGGCGAAATAACTTACACCTATCAATTGGGTAGACATTGTTTTGGTCATATTTCAACATCTGAGCCTCAACCAATCTGGTTTGCTAACTGTGACCTAACCACAATGGTTTCTACAATTTGGTCGGTTTAAGTAAAGTCTATACCTGCCATGTGTAGTATTTTTCAAGTGCCTGCATATCAAGTGTCCTATACTGCATGAGTACCATATAAACTTCCCCATATTTGATAGTGACTTGTCCACCAATACACGTAGCTACACATGGTAGCCTGGACAGATCTTGTAGCATCTGAGACGTACATATGGTGGAGACAAATCTGGATATGGCAATATATGAAAATATTTTTTGCCTATTAATGAGGAAGGATATATTTGCAGATTGTTTGCTCTTCATTTTCTGCTTCTGAGTCTTTTGTAGGTGCCGTTTGACATGTTTTTTTTTTTTTTTTTATAGATCAAAAAATAAAATTCATTTGCTGGTGGACTTAGTAAGTGACTTGTTGATGGAATATTGGTAGAAATCCTACATGACTTGTTGACTACTACTCTTAACATGCATGCGTCATACGTATTGGTGCCAATAGACAGTAATGGCGTAACACTAGAGGCAAACTGCCTTTACGTTTGTACCGGTCATCCTAATGCCGTAGTGGTTGATCTAGCAAGCTCACCACTGTTATCTTTGTACTGGGAATTCCCTTTCCCTCAACTTTGGGTGAAAATATATAAACATCAGAACTATCAATTGCCTGTTACGACTGCAACTTCAGTTGCCAAGGTCCTTAAGTTTGGGTTAGGGTTAGGATATATTTGCATATTGAATGTGTACCGTTGGTGAGTTTTCTTTTAATCCATACATTATTTTTGAATAGTGCATGTACTGACAGTTGGTGTGTACTAACAAGATAACGAAAAAATTTAAGAAAGATACGGGTTCTAGTCATGAAATTTCTAGTTGATTTTGGAATAAATTATACATGATCACATAGTAGGTTGTTGACAAGGTACATGAACTTTATTTTCTACTATAGGAGATGGAAAGCGATAATGAAGATGACGTAACTGAGACCATGGTGGTGCAAGCTGTGGCCGCATGCGTAGTTGTTGTTGGTGAATATTACCGTCACTATATGTTAAGAGCACCGGCACGTCATGGGGATGACGAGCGGGCAAGGTTTATAAACTCCATCGTGCGTGCGAGTGACAACGATTGTTTTACACAGTTGAGGATGAGACGGCAATGTTTCTTCTCATTATGTGACGTACTGCGTGACAGAACGCACCTACGGGATACTCGACACGTTAGTCTTGAGGAGCAAGTAGTGATCTTCCTCCATACCATAGGACATAACGTGCGTAATCGTGTGATAGGACACAGATTCATACGTTCAGGCGAAACGGTAAGTCGTAACTTTCATCGTGTCCTTAATGCGATAGTGTCTTTGTACCCTGATTTGGTGAAGCATGCGGGTACTGAGATCCCGCCGGAGATTCAATCGAATCCTTGCTGGCAAACATATTTTCAAGTAACGGTCTCGTCAGGGGATGCCATTTTCCGTTTTGATTTTGTAGAAGCTAATATTTGTCATATTATCTTATATCTGAATTTTGATGTCATCAACGATAGGATTGTGTTGGTACAATAGACGGCACGCATATTCCCGCTCATGTGGAATCATCCCAGCATCCAAGCTTTCGCAACCGAAAGGGTATCGTGTCTCAGAATGTACTTGCTGCTTGTTCTTTTAACATGACATTCTTATACGTGCTAGCCGGATGGGAGGGTTCCGCTTCGGATGCACGGGTCCTACATAACGCGCTAACCCGAAGTGATGATCCACTAATTGTACCAAATAGTAATTGTTTCTTCATAAATAACATACAATATTCTTCACCCTAAACATCATTCTCAACACACTAACCCCCATGACCCTAACTTTTATGCAATGTAGGAAAATATTTCGTCGTCGACGCAGGATACGCTCACTCACCTGGGTTCATGGCACCTTATCGCGGTGTTCGATGCCACTTGCACGAATATCGAACCGGGAGAGCACCCATGAGCAAGAAGGAGCTGTTTAATTTCTGACACACGCAATTGCGAAATGCAGTCGAACGTTGTTTTGGAGTATTGAAGGGACGGTTTCCTATCTTGAAGACAGCTGCACAATATCCATTTGAAACCCAGGTGAAGATTGTAGTAGTATGTTGTATACTACATAATTTCATTCGTCAAGAAAACGAAACTGGACAAGATTTGGAGGATGCTGGTATAACTGTGGGAGATGCAGAGAGCAATCCTACACCAATAGAGATAACAACAATGGATGAGCGCCAGTGGCTAGTGCAAGCGACATAATAGGAGAAATTTGCGTGGATCCATGTTCGAGATCAGATTGTAGAGCGAATGTGGTCTGACGCGCAAAGAAATAGTAGGACTACATAGGATCCTTTTATTTAAAAGATATATTAACATATGTTATTTTTTGAGAAATACACACACATATATATGAGAGAGAAGACAGTCGAGATGAAGTTTGTCATATTTTGACGTACATATTTGCTCAATACAATTAATTGCTCTTTCCGTAATACGTAGTTGCTAGTATACTATTGAACTTCATTATTGTGTAAGTTAGTTTTTAATTATTTGTTAATCCACACAGTAGGTGACATGTCTAATTATTTGGTAAGAGATACACAAACTCCGACGCAGTCCCCAATAAGAACTCCAGGTCTGCCAACAAGATGCTCTCCAAGCGAGAAGACTGTTAAATCGCTTGCTGAGCCGCTATCACGCGCTGCAAAAATCAAATGGACCCGGACCATGGATTCAATTTTATTCGACGCTTTGCTTGAATAGATATCTCTAGGCCGAAAAGCAGATAACGGCTTTAAGAAGGAGGCATATAATGAGGCCACTGCGGAGGTGTCAAGGAAGACACAAATTACGGTGAACTGGCAAAACATTTAAAACCGAATGCAGTATCACAAGCGTGAGTACAACGAACTGAAGGACATGCTGGCCACAAGTGGGTTCGGTTGGGACAGTGAGCGTATGGTAGTAACCGCACCCGATGAGGTCTGGGATGAGTACCTGAAGGTAATCAGTGCGTACAACCCCTTATAATAACTATTCGAGATTGTATCAAATATGTTTACTAAACTAAAATCTTTCTTAATTGTAGTCGTATCCAAGAGCAGAAAGGTTACGTGGAAAGCGGATTGAGCGAATGGACGATTTGGCGACGATTGTTAGTTCAGACCATGCAATAGGCCGCTACGGTCAGGGAAGCAGAAACATGGCTGCGTCTTCCTCTCGTATTCAGGGAGAATTGAATGACTATTGGACCGCGCAGGACGATGAGACGGATGTACCCATCGATCTTTCCGAAGATCATGTCGGAGATTCGAATGGAAATTATAACTATTCGTCTGATTCTCATCGGGCAGGTGGAAATAAATCATTCCGTAGCACTCCCAATCGAGTGACTGACTCTGAGAGTAGTCGTGGTGGGAGTGCGTCTGTGAAACGGATGCGTGCTGCTCCTCCCTGTGACGTCCTTGGCACTTCCCTGGATGGTGTGGCGGAGGCAATGCGAAACTTTGGACTTGGAAAGGAGATGAACCGCACTGGTAAAGTGTTGGATGTCCTCGAGGAGGTTCAGGGACTAACCAATAAAGAGTTTATAGAGGTTGGTCAGATGCTGACTCGGGATAAGCAACTAGCATCCTTTTTCATAAATCTTCGCCTAAAGCGGAGGGTGGAGTGGTTAAAAAAAACCTTGTCTGATATGAATGAAGGAATTGGTGGGGATTTTTCTTGATGGATTAATATACTTTTATTACGCATCGAAACAGGAATTGTTATTTTGCTTGTTTTGTAATAACTATATACTGATTTGTGGGGGAACAGTTAGTTTTGTTTCTTCTCTTTTTTGTGATGCACGTATATCTGTGTTAAATTTAGGGGATACTTAGCCACTACAACCTTCTGCTTGCGTTTACATATTTATGATGTTTGCCTAAATGCCGTTTTATCAATCTGTCATCTTTTCATGCTTTCATTTTATGAATATTATAACATGCATTTTCTCCTATCCTCGTCATATTTATGGGAATGCAGATGGGTAGCAGTAAATACTATGTTGTAATCAATGGACGACGACTAGGGATATACATGTCCTGGGATGAGGCACGACTGCATGTGGAGGGATTTAGTGGTGCCAGACATCGATCATTCAAAACATTCCAAGATGCGACCGCATGGTAGAATGCAAACTATGCAAGTTCAAGTAGTGGATTAATTAACAGGGCACGTGGTGAGGTACATTTACCTACAGATGCTAGGAATTCTATCCAAGACATTCCGAGATCCATGGTGTGCAAGAGTACATAAACAGATGATGCTTTCCCGAAAGTCGGGGAAGTGGTGGTAGCAGTAGTAGTTGTAATCTTGGTTTTATTCTTCATATTATATATAATAATTAAGCTGTAGTTTTGGATGGTGTTGCACCACTTGCTGTTTAAATTTTGGTAGACAATAGATAACTTATGTTCGAAATATTTGATATGACATGTATAACTGTATCTATTCTATAATCTTTAATCCTTTCTTTTATCCATATCTCCCTTAACCTCCATTACTATGAGGTTCCTTACAAATGAAGTCCAGCCTCTTACTCTCAGTTGAACCAAGAGCCAGGTATGACTATTTGAAACTCGGATTGGATTCCTGTATCATTTCTTAGGAAACGTGTTTTCTGTGTGTAGGCAACAAATGTGTTTGGAGGCTAATGACCACATCTGTTCTGAGACAGGTGAATTTAACGGTGAGGAGTAATACCCTTTGCATATAGGTAATCGTCTCTTTGTGTGTAGTGATAATGTACTTACATCAGTCGGATATGAACAGGTAAATCTCAGCATTTTGGTTGTTGAGGGAGAAAGTAGATTTGACTGGGATTAAGGTGTTCTCTTCATTGCATTATCAATACGAACAGGTACTGAGTCTGCACATTGGCATCATGATTTTTTGTTTAGTACCTATTTATATTATATTCATTTTCGTATTAAACTCTTTACAGGTTCACCCTTGGGTTGGCCCGTTCTTCATTATCCATGCCTACAATATGCAATGGTTTAGACGACAATCCTGTTGCCACTGAGAGTGCCCCTCGTTAAATGTTCTTCTGTTGGTCAACTTCTTGTTGAGGAGTGGGTCTCTTTTGCAATGGCAAGTTATTTCAAGTTGAATTGGAATTGATTAAGCATTTGTGCCCTGACTAGTGGTTCTGAGTCTCTCATACACGCACGTTCTCCCTCAATTAGACCAAAGCTGACAGTGATGAGGCCCTCTCATTTTTTTCTTCTTCTTTTTTTTTTTTTTTTTTTTTTTTTTTTTTTTTTGTGGTGGAGTTTACACACACACACACACACATTCTCATGTTCTTGATCAAATTTGATAGTGACTGGCTGAATTTTTTTTTTTAAATAGAGTTTATTTGATACCTTTTTTACTGAATTTTTCTATGTTGTTACAGATTTTTTGCTAAAAGTAGATTTGGATAATCCAGGATGTTGTCATTCTATGCAATGTATACAATTGATTAGATAACAAAAGTAAAAGTTGCGGTGAATCTGCAACCCTTTTTAAAGGAGATGGTCAACGGTCCAAAATAATTCAAGCATTGGATGGCTATCATTGTTTGTTCTGTTACATTTTTGAGTAATGCTCCAACGTGGACAATTGAACAGTCTGTATGTAAGGATTTCACTGTTTGATTTGTTACATTTTTGAGTAATGCTCCAACGTGGACAATTGAACAGTCTGTAGGTAAGGATGTGCATGGGCCACCGAAAGCATGGCCCGTGATATCTGTTCTTTTCGCACTGTTGACGTCTGTCAGTTTTTGTACAATAGTAGAACCTGAAGAAGCTTGTACAGGCTCACCAAACATCCATCCAGTGGTTATGACAGGTAGTGGAAGCAATTCCCCACTTATCCAAACAACATTAGGTGGTGGGATGGTTACAATACCACACTACCCAAACACGTCTGTAACTGGTCATGGAATTGGTGATTACACCCAAACCAACGACAGTCCACTGATAGCATTAAATGCGTCATATCAGCCAATTCCATACACCTCAATACACCTCAAAACATTTATCCAAACAGGGCCTAAAAGTGTGAACCGTCAGCAGTGCTTATACTAGCAAACTAACAAAGAAAAAAAAAAAAGTTGTTATAAATTGCATGGATACACAACCAATAACTGTCGAACTCGGTTATCCAAAGATCTCAGACACAGACCTTCTCTCTGGGACACAACTTCACCTCCATTCCAAACAAGAGACAAGATGGTCCTACGTAAGCAGGAGAGGGACGCATACGTTTTTTCAAAAACGGCTTCGCTGGCGCGTACATTTTTGGGCGTGGTCGGCTGTCTCAATAATAATAAATGAGAACTCTCTCACACGTTGCGAGAGAGAAAGAGAAACCTCGAGAACAGAGACATCCTCCACTCCTTCTCTTTTTTTGCCTTTTCCTCTTTTCTCCCATCCCTTTCTCCAAAATAACCGGAAAGCCATCCTCTAGTTTTCTTCTCCGCCATGTCCGTGCGAAGGCGAACCCTGCTCAAGGTCATCGTTCTCGGAGATAGCGGGTGACGTCATTATTCTTTTATATTTCTTGAATTTTCTTTCCTGACGTTCTATTCCAGATTTCTAGGGCATCCAGTCCTGTCTGTCTGTCTTTCTGTCTCAATTTTGTTTTTTTTGTTTTATTTTTGCAGGGTCGGGAAGACGTCTTTGATGAATCAGTATCCTTACGTCGACGGTTGGATCTGTGTGATTATTGTTTTCTTTTTCTTTTTTAATTTGATTTTGTAATTGCTTCGGTTATTTTGTATCCAATCCTCGTCTTATGTTTTGTTATTTTGTTTAATTTTGGGAGGATTTTAAAATGCTGTTGGATTTATGCAGAATTTGGCGACGCTTATTTGAATTCATGCTCAATTTGTTGTGCCAGTTTTAGAGAAGTTATGATCGTGGCTGTTCATTTGGTGTGTCCTGCCAATGCACAATAGCCAGAAAGTTGCATTGATTGTGTAATTGTGATGGCATGGTCGTTTTGAAATTTCCATATTGAATGGGGAAAACATCTGATCATCTCTATTTCTCTCTCTGATTGATCAAATTGGAATTGCTGTATTGTTTGATTGCTTTGAGTTTTGTGCTCACGGCCATCTGCTTTATGGGCCATCAAATCGATGTTCTTGATCACTGTTCGCGAGTCCCACGTATGGGTGTGCACTACTTCATGGAACTATGTGAAGGCCCTCCATCAGCATCACTGTTGTCCTAATGTTGTTTGATCCATTCAATGCCAGAGAAATGGTTATCAAACTCATATGCGTAGGAATGATCTTGTGTACAGAAACTACACCAAGGATTCATGATCATGCAATAGTGTGGGAGCAATGCCTGCTTGGGTTACGAATTTTGAGTGTCAGATGTGGTGATCCTGGAAAACCCGGCATGCTGGCATGTCTGCACAAATACAGTGAAATGTATACTGTAATATCAATTTTAGTTAATAAATGCATCTCATGAGGAAAGATATTTACAATACTAAAAATATGTTAGAACTATGTAAGTGCTATGCGTGTACTGCTTTAGTACAGAAAGGGGAGAAGAACTGAGGCTTTCTTTTCTGGGTTGCGCTTCAATGAGGCACCCCTCATGTGAGGGGGCGGAACATCTATGAGAGGTCCTGAGGGCTGGCACACGTGTCAGAGATCCAGGCCATTCATTAGGTAGGGTACCCTGTGAAGTGTGAACATGCTACGGACAAAAGATAATGTTACTCCACTCATCAGGCAGGTCAAACTTGTATGAGAAAAAATGGCCGGTTAAAAAAAAAAAGTCCAACAGTCCATGTCCAGCATACATGTGTGGCTCTCTTGATGAGTGCACTACCTGATTTTTGGTATATGGCATGGCCACAGTGTGCCCTACCTGTTGGATAGCATGGATCTCTGCCATGTGTGCTGTCCACCAGATCTTCGATATATGTTCCGCCCCCTCACATGAGGGGCCCCTCATTGAATGGTGACCCCTTCCTCTTTTCATATTATTTCTATTGGAAAGTATTGGACATGCCATAAAGTTTTCAGAAATGGAGTGTCCTTGGATTGCATTGTGGAGGTCCACTTTATCTAGTACTTTGTAATTGTAATTATGAGTTTGCATTTTAAGTTTGAGTTTCTGGCATTTAGAAACCATTTATGCTCACTGCACTGTTTGTGGAAATGAACTGTGTTATTATCTCTGCAATGTGTATCGTTAACTCCTAATTTAGATACGTACACAAGAAGTTCAGCCAACAGTATAAAGCTACCATTGGTGCTGATTTTGTCACAAAGGAACTTCAAATTGAGGACAGACTTGTAACTCTGCAAGTGAGCTCTCAGCGCATGATATCAATTTATTTTTTTTCAGTAATGTATTTCCATTGATTTTTTTCCCTAAATCTTTTCTGTTTGTGTTAATGATAGATATGGGACACAGCAGGACAAGAAAGATTCCAAAGTCTTGGCGTTGCATTTTATAGGGGGGCAGATTGCTGTGTTCTTGTTTACGATGTTAACGTGCTCAAATCATTTGATACTCTTGACAACTGGCATGATGAGTTTCTTAACCAAGTACGTGATGCTTTTTTCCTGTTTCCTATCTGCTTTGTGTCCTTGTTCATAGGCTACTATGTCTGTGCGTGTTTTTTTTTTTTTTTTAACATCAATGGGCTCCGAACAATATGACATTCCAAACTCATGCTAGGACATTTGGCCCTTGATCGAGTGGAATGGCAGAACAAGATTCACGTAACCAACCCCAATTAGTTAGGATAAGGCGTAGATGATTAGTGATTACAATGAAGATAATGATGATGATGATGATGATTATGTTAATGAGTGTTTGCTCAAGCCTCCTACCATATCTTCTCAATTGTCTGGTTGTGGGCTCATTCATGAGTACACAACTTTAAAGTTGCATTCTATTGGCTTTTCTACTATTGTAGTTTCTCTTTCAACAAAAGGCTGTTTATTTTATAAATTGTACCCTAGTTCTCTAGAGATCACGTTTTATTGTGCAACCCTGTTGTTGTGGTTTGGGGAATTTTTCGCTGTATAACTTCAATGGCTTTGGCATCTTATCAATGAAGCACTTCGAAGATTCTTACAATTATCCATTATGCCTCCGTTTGTTTGGTCTCCTTTTATTTTACTGTGGAAATGGTTGATACAGTTATGATGCCCGATTAGCATGCCTCCATGGGTCTATCTTCAACGTTCTACTCCTTTGGTTTCCACTCTCTGTGAGATATGTGCTCAACCTATCTGGAAAGGGACCTTTAGTCATTTGCTCCTTAGGCATTTGCATGTTGAGGGTTTAGTTTTGGTGGTAATTTTGCCCCTAATGGATTTTCACTCTCCCCAATATGTTTTCTCTACATATGGTTGGTTTGGAAGGGGACCTTGAAGCATAGTCACCTCAGGCATATCTGGGCATTTAACTTGTTATATAAACCCTTGTTACTTTCCTCTCTTCAGTGTATCTGATCCACTTACATTTAGTAGAGTAGGTGGGAATAAAAAAATAATTGTGATTACTATAATAGAATTGTAAATGGGGATGTAACTTACCTCGAACAACAATTGGCCCATCAAAAGGAATAAATCATGGGGTTTCCTAGTGTCCATAGAGAAGTAAGGGAGCTGGTGAGAAAACATTTAGAAGATATTAAGGGCCTGTTGGCTGTTTGGCTTTGTTAAAATAAGCCCTTTTATGTGTTTCTAATTCTAAAAAATTACTTATTACCAATTAAAAAATTTTGGTTAGCACTTTGATTGATTGCTTATTGAGAAGTGATTAACAAAAAAAAATTGCTATTTTCAGAAACGACCTAGGGATGTTTCCAAGAATCACGTCCCACTAAGCAGGATGGAAAGTGGGGTAAGGGGCAGAATACATGTCGCAAACTTGTTTATGCGTGTAATAGATCCAGGCCATTTATTAGTTAGGGTGTACTTTGAACATGCAATATTCCAAAAATTGTGGTAGCACGTTCATCAACTAATCCACACATGTACGTTGAGTCTAGATTGTTGGGCTTTTTTTTCGACTACCTCATTTTTTTTTCCATACAAGTTTGACCTTCTTAATCAATCTAATTGACATCATTTTTGGTCCATGGCATGTCCACGGTGCACCCTGCCTGATGAATGTCTTGTATCTCTAACCTATGTGCCTTTAGCCCAATCACTGATGCATGTTTGATTTGCATACATTCGAGAGCAGTGTGGCTCAAGGAGGGTAACAAAAATACTTGCTTCTTTCACTGTATTGCAAGTGCTCGAGCTAGAAGCAATCGCATTACCAACTTGGTTGTTGAAGGTGAAAGGATATCGAATAAAGATTAAATTTTTGAAACCATTCTCTTTCTACAACAAACTACTATCCGACTAGAATTGAAATAGACCACTTCTTGACTTTCTTACCTTCCAAAGGATTTCAGAGGTAGACGTTGATCCTCTCAAAGCTCAATTTTTGGAGGAAGAAGTGAAAGCCGCCATCGACTCCTTATGTGGTGACAAGGCCCTAGGCCACGACGGTCTCCCCATTGCATTCCATCAATCTTTCTAGCATTTGGTAAAGAAAGTCATATGGAGTTTATCACAGAATTTCATTGCCCTTATTCCCAATATTGTCAGTGCAAAGCGGTTGAAGGACTTTTGCCCTATAAGTCTCATTGGGGGACCCTATAAGATCATAGCAATGACTCGCTTTGCGGATTCGAGGCGTGCTATCCAAGGTTATAGCCGAAAATAACGGGGCATTTATAATGGGTAGACAGATCTTGGACACAACCCTCGTTGCCCACAAATGTGTTGACTTGAGATATAGAGTATAGACAAAAGAAAAGTAATCTTGTGTACAAACTTGATCTGGAAAAGGCCTATGATCATGTTGATTGGGGCTTCTTAGATTATTTGTTGGGCAGGATGGGGTTTGGCCATAAATGGAGAAGTTGGATGCGGCAGTGTGTGAAATCAGCTTTCTTCTCCGTCTTGGTTAACGGATCTCCAAAAGGCTTCTTCAAGCCCTCTAGGGGTATGCGACAGGGAGACCCCCTTTCCCGCTATCTTTTCGTGATTGTTGGAGAGGCATTAAGTAGGATGATTGCTAGGGGAGAGGATAATGGCTTACTTAGTAGCTTTCAAGTTGCAGAGGGTGGACCTCAAATCGGTCACCTCGAATACGCAGATGATGCTATTCTTTTCTACAATGCGGATATGGAAATGGTAGTCAACCTTCGAAAAATCATAGTTTGCTTCCAAACTGTATCCGGGTAGGTTAATGTGAACAAGAGCGAGATGTTGGGGATCCATGTTTTAGCTGAGGACTTAAGCAAATATGCAATGCTATCAGACGTAAAACAACCTTCTTCTCGTTTTACGTACCTAGGTTTGCCTTTATGCATTGGGAAGCCCGCGACCCACTTGTCGGATAAGGTGATCAAAAGAATTGAGAGGAAGTTGGCTACATGGAAATGTCGGTACCTATCTTTGGGAGGCAAGTTGAAGCTCCTCAAAACAGTCTTCTCAAATATGCAGGTCTATTTTATGTCCCTTTTCAAGTGCCCTAGCTTGGTGCTAAAGTGTCTCAAAAAATTGAGGGATTTTCTATGGCTAGGGGTTGATGAAGGGTCGGAATTTCATTTCCTTAATTGGGGGGAGGTCTGCAAGCCAATCTCAAAAGGTGGTGCGGGAATCAAGGAATTGGGTCTAACAAACACTACGTTCCTTGGAAATTGCATTGGAAGATCGGTTCCGACTGCAGTCACCTTTGGAGGGATGTTATTACGAGCAAGTATGTGTTGCAAGAGGGTGGCTGGTTTGTTAAGCGATCTTCTTTATATCGGGCTTCTAGCATTTGGAAGGCTATAGCGTTGTCAGAGCATTTTGTTCGGAGAGGGATTGACTTTTACTGTTGGAAAGGGGGACCGGATAAGATTTTGGGTGGACTTATGGTCCAGAGACAAGGCATTGCAAGAGATCTTCCCTAGACTAGCTAATCTTGCCCCAGATTGATTTGTCTTAGTGTCTCATTGCTTCTCTATTGTGAGGGCTTATGCGGTTTGGTGCCCTCCTTGCCACAGAAACTTATCTGGCAATGAGGCTTCTAAGCTCGTTGCATTGTTGGATCTTCTCAAGCATGTTGCGCCTTCTCCGGAAGTGGAGGACACGATGATCTGGAAAATGCACAAATCTGGAAAATTCTCAGTTGCATCGCTTTTAAACTCATCTTTGACAAAAGCAGCAATCCCGGGCCCTCTCATCCATACCTTCATTGGCATTATGGGGCTCCCCCTAGGGTGGCAGTTTGTATGGTTGGTCAGCCACAAAAGAATCTTAACAATCGGCAACCTACAACGAAGGTCGCTTATTCTCCGTAATATGTGCTTAATGTGCGAAAATAACGCGGAATCTATAGATCACCTTTTCATCCATTGTTCCTTTACTCGGAAAGTGTGGGATTTTTTCCTTGTCGACCCTCATTTGGCATGGGCAATGCCAGAGACGGTGGAGGCCCTTCTTTGGTCGTGTCACGATGTAGGTAGTGGAAGGACTAAAAAAGTCATCTGGAGACTTCTCGTTATGGCAATTTTGTGGGCTCTTTGGAGGGAGAAAAATGAGCGAGGCTTGAGAAATGGGAGGTCCATGGAGGGGGTGATTAACACAATAGTAGGTCTCGTTAAGGGTTGGGTTCCCCATGTCGATGCATCTTTGGCTGCATTGTTTTCTTCTACTTGCTAATATAGCGTTGTATTCTTTCCCTACCTTTTGGTAGGCTTTTCAATAAATCTTTGTTCTCTCTCAAAAATGTTCCGTTTGCATACAAATTCCCTGCACCTTTCTATAAGGGACCAATTCTACTAGCTACACATTGGGGAGGTGGTATTTGATACTCTAGGCGGACACTTATTCCACAAATGTTGCACATAGGGCCCACCAGGGTGTGCATATGACATTAGACCTGTCCATCAGGAAAGAACCACCATGAAAATTGGATGCCCCAAAATTCATGCAGATCCAACTATCATTTGGGCCACCGTGTGATTTTGAAGGTTTTGGATGGTTGTCCTTTATTTATTTATTTCTATTATGGGGCCTATCATGTTGTGTGGATGTCATCCAATCCATGCATTATGTGAGCCCCACCATGATGATAGGATGCCCCAGACATCATAACTACAAAAATCACTAGGTGGGCCACACTATAGAAAACAATACAACCACCCAAAAAACTACAAATTCATGTAGGGGCTTACATGATGGTTAGATGGCCTGATTTTTGGGGCATCCAACTTTCTTGGTGGGCCTACCCTGATGGATGCCATACATGAGACTTTGGGGAGCCCACATGCACAACACTTGTAGAATAAGCTTATTGTACAAGGACTTGTGGAATGCAGAGGAACTGACTTTCCATTCTCTAGTTCATTTGGGTATGGGAGAGTTATTTGATACTCTAGAAGTTTATAAAGTTCGATGAGTTGGTATCCTTAAATAGTACATGTGCCCATTGTTCGGAGTATCCCAATATTATCAATAATGTCCCCGATATTATCTATATCTCCAGCTTGGCGATAGCGATAGCACTAGTAGTATTGAAGATTCCATGTATCAACAATATGTTGCCAAGTTACTCCAACATTTTCGATTGTGCAAATTCCAGCCGTTGCTTGTATCACCAATATTTTCAACTGTAAATTATAGTTGTCACTTGTATTGCCAATGTATTGGTGATATTTCGATAATATCGCCAATGTATCGATATTGCCAAAAGTTTGTTTATTAAAGAAATTTTGATTTCAATTTTTTTATGGGTGCATGGTTGTATGATGAAATGTATATTTGTATGCATTTACATGTATGCATGCATGGATGGATGGATCATGAACGGATGTATGTATGTATGCAATATGTATGCATGGATGGATGGATTATGCATGTGTATTTGTATGTATGTGCATGCATAGATTGATCCACCATTTTCCCCATGTTTCCCCTATATTTCCTTGAGTCAACAATGCATGCTTTTAGGCCCCATTAAAGGGAAATTTATTATTTGATTCTGAAATATGCACGTGTATTTTAGCATCTCCTGAAGTATCATTGAAAAATTCCACAATTTTCCCCATGTTTCTCTAATGTTTCCATGAGTCAACGTTACATGCTTTTAGACCCCCATAAAGAGAAACTTATAATGTATGCGTCTTTTTTGCAATTATTTAATTTGTAAATATGCAAATATATGCGTTTTAGCATCTTCTGAAGTTTCGTTAAGAAATTCCACCATTTCCTTGTGTTTCCCCAATGTTTTTCTCAATCAGCGATACATTTCTGGGTATCAGCGATAATATCGGCAATATCGATAGATGTTTCCATATCACCAGCCAGCATACATGTAACGTACCAATACTACGAACATTGCATGTGCCGTTTATTAACTGAAAGTAAACTCTCTAAACTGTGGAACTCATTGTCACTATGTAACATTCCCAAAATCAGATTGGTTAATGAATCCTAACCTCTGATTCCTGGGTACTTCTTGGTTGAAATAGGACTACTGGTTATTTCTCAGTTTAAATTATTGGATAAACGTCTACTAATCCAGTCCAGATAATAAGAAAAAAAATGTAATTATTTCGTTCATGATACATCTAAAGTTGAATTGAACCCATAATTTGGACTGTTTAATTTGATTTAATTTATGTCACACATGTTACACGCAACCGTGGTGACACATCCATCTTAGATCACTTCGATATAATGATCTTAACCATCATGCAAGAAAATTCTTAAATCTTATGTGTGCTTACAAAACATGTCTATCAGAAATCAATTAGGCATAAGCAATTAATAAACAATCCAGAGAATTGTATATTGGGAATCACTTTTGTCATTGTTAGAAGCAACACCACCTCAAGGGAAAGAAGGCTATGAAAAAGTGATCTCAACTCGGCTCAAAAAGAGGTGTTTGGTGCTGACAGGGATGAGAGGGTCCATGATGTATAGTTAGGTTAGGATTCCGATACGAATACAATATGGTCATATTCTGGCCATTTTTTGAAACCTTAGTTATAAATGTAGCTCCATTGAGTGTCAGATGACGGGTCCAATTTCTTAGCGAAAGATGGAGGTTGTTTGGTGGAGGAAGGAGAAAAGGTCATCTGATAGCGAGGAGATACCTTGGTGAAGGAAGGAGAAGAGGTTTGATAGCGATATTGTCAATTAGGAACGACTGGATGCAGCGGGTTTGCAACTATCTAGAGCAAAAGGTGATGAGTCATGAGAGAATGGAGAGCAGGGTGGCTGGACGATGGTGCGTCGTCATAGAACAATTGGTAGAAAGGAAACCAATAACAAGAAGAAACATCTCTCAAAGTTCCCTACTCTGTTTGTGAAGGGATACCCAGAGGGGTGGTCTTTGGTCAATTTTGCGAGGGTTTTCTCTAATGCAGGGGTAGTAATGGAGGTAGTGATACCGAGAGATAAGGAATTCATGAAACTGCGGGGCTCTGTGTTCGTTCGGATGAGCTCAGAGGCAGAGATTGATGAAGCCGTGAAAAAAAATGAATGGAAAGAAGTTCAGGGGAAACAAGCCGAGTGAGCAAAGGGCAAAATATGGTCCGGAGAAGAAAAACAAATAAATACAAACCCAGCTAGTTAAGAGAGATGCGGGGCAAGAAGATAAAATAAGAAGGGAAGATATTGATAGAAAAAGGGTTGTGGACGTGCTGTCTCAAGGAATGAGGGGTTCAAAATCATATAAAGAGGCGGTCTCTAAATCGGTGATTCTAGTTGATTTTCAAAAAGCAGAAGTGGAATCCCCTTCGCTAAAGGAAGTTAGGTCGGAAGATTTCAAGGAAGGCCTGGGGGTGTGCATTCTAGAAAAAGTACTCGAGGAGTCTCTTTAAATCCTTTCAATGGTGTTCCGTGGCGACAATTAGGTTAGATGCTTCGGAGGAGGAGATTGTAGATTGGATGTCTGAGAAGCGCGAGATAGATGTGGAGGACATGGTGGTGAAAAAGTTGTCGGAGGAGGTTGTGTACATCTCCCTCTGTTCTTAATAGGAAGTGGACACTTTTCTTATCTCAACCAACAACCACAAAAGATAGAACAATTGTGAGGGTGCAACGCTAGGCAAAATGGTCAAAGTTTGAGTGGGAGTGCTGGTTCCAGATCTGGGACCTCCTACTTGAACTTTGGATTGATGAAGTCAGTCAGGAAATGGGCTCCTGTGTGGGCTCGGTGGTGTCGGTTAACACTTGCATATTAAATTGCGAGATGCTTCGTTATGCTAGAGTTCGGGTTAGAAGGAGGAAGCGCTTCCTTATTCCAGGCAGTGTTCTCATTATCGGCAAAAAATCGATATTATCGCAGATACTATCGATGTCACGGGAGTTGCGACACCGATACTCGCTTTTTTTGTTTCTCTTCCTAATATCACCGATTTTTCGGCGATTTTTTTTCTTCGAAAAATTAAGTTGTCGGCGAGAAATCATTGTAGCTATCTACCCTATCATGGGATAACTGTAGCCAAAATAAAGCCAGTCCGAGGCAGATGTTTTGGGCGGAGTTGGATGTTTGTCGTAGCATGTGGTCACACCTGTGGTGTGAGGGGGGTGACTCTGACATAGTCAGATTTCCATATGAAAAATCAAATGGAGGTAGAATTAATCGGAGCATGCGAGATTTTTCGGAGTGGATAGCTAGAAACGAGTTGGTAGATTTGCCCATGGGTGTAGTAAAGTTCACATGGTCAAATGGGCAAGCACATCCCATTTATTCCAAGATAGATTCCTTCTCTCACTAGAATTGCTAGACAAGTTCCCGTTGATGTACCAAAGGGGTTTGCTGAGACCAGTGTCCGATCATTGTCCAATTTTATTGGAAATGGATAAGGAGGACTGGGGCCCAAGGCCTTTCATATTTAAGTTCTCGTGGCTAGGAGTAAAGGGTTTTTTCGGATATAATTAAAGAGTGGTGGGCATCTTTTTCAGATCGAGGGAGAACATGTTTAAACTTATTTTTTAAAAATGAAGCTGTTAAAAGGCAAGATCAAAGTGTGGAAAAAAGTTCTAAGCGTTCGAGAAGAGGAATCTTCGGTCATTCTAGCAAAAATTCAATGACTAGATTTAAAGGAAGAAAACGATGAGTTGACAGAGGAAGAAAGAGCCTAGAGGGAAGTTCATTTGGCCAAATACTATGCTAGATTGAGAGAGGATGAGATTAAATGAAGGCAACAGTCGAGGGCTTTATGGTTTGAAGAGTGGGACAAGAATACGAAGGTAGTCCACAATATGGCTAGTGTGCAAGCAAGAGTAAATAAAATAAAGTCAATTGTTGTGGAGGGGGAAAGACTAGAAGGAAAACCCTATGTTTGTGCGGCAATAGTAAACTTCTACGAGAATATATAAAAAAGGAATGGATGGTCTCGGCCGAAGTTAAACTACCTACCTTTTGACCCGATTTCAAGGGACGCGACGAAGAATCTGGAAAAAACTTTTTCGGAAGAAGAAATCAAATGTGCTATTACTGAGTTGGGAAGTGAAAAGGCGCCTGGGCTGGACAGTTTTCCAATCTTGTTCCTCCAAAAATTCTGGGAGATCGTGAAAATGGAAGTGGTGGGTTTTATTAATGAATTTTCTTTCAGGAAAAATTTCCCTGGAGTTAGGTGTGACGTTCATGGCATTTATTCCGAAGGAAGGTGCAGAAAGTCTAAAGGACTACATACCTATTAAGCCTTTTGGGAGGGCTGTACAAAATCATGGCAAAGATGTTGGCGACGAGATTCAAAGTAGCAATCGGTGGGGTCATATCCTGGTCTCAAGGAGCTTTTGTAGTGGGGAGACAGATTGCAGATAGTGTGTTAGTGGCTAATGAAAGTATAAATGTATGCCATAGGAGAAAGGAAAGGGACGATTTGCAACTTGGATATTGAAAAGGCATACGATAATGTGGACTGAGACTTTCTGGATTACATGCTAAGTTGTTTGGGTTCTGGAGAGAGATGACACTCTTGGATTCGGGAGTGCATCTCCTCGCCAAAGTTTTCGATTTTGGTGCACATCTCGCTATATGGTTTTTTTCTCTTCATCTAGAGGGTTGTGGCAAGGAGATCTTGTATCTTCACATTTGTTTGTGTTGTAATGGAAGCGTTGAGCAGAATGATTAACAAAGGAGCGGAGAAAAACTTAGCAAAGGGTGTTGCTATTGATAACTCCAAGTTTCGCTTGACACACCTTACGCGGACGTCACGTTATTGTTTTGCGAGGCGGATGAAGAGTTGGTGGAGAATCTGTGGATCATTTTAGTATGTTTTGAAGTAGTGTCAGGGCTTCGAATCAATATTCCAAAGAGTGAACTCTTGGGAGTGGGAATTTCTAATGAAGAACTGGTCTCTTTTGCTAGCTTGTTTGGGTGCAAAGCGAGCTCCTTTTCCATCTTACTTATCTCGGGCTCCTTTCCATCTACTTATCTTGGGCTCCCATTGTGTATAGGCAAGCCCCCCAAGTGTGCATGGGACAAGGTGATTGAACGTTTTTAGAAAAAGCTTTCGCAATGGCGAACTAGAGCTTTGTCTTTAGGGGGGAGGATCACCCTCATCAAGGCGACAATGTCAAATTTACTGGTATACCGTCTTTTTTTTTTTCTTTTTTTTTTTTAAAAAATGCCTAAAGTTAATTGTGGAGAAGCTGGAAAGAATCAGGAGAGGTTTCTTGGGGAAGGGAGTGGAAGACAAGTAGAAGTTTCATCTTATGAAGTGGGATGATGTTTGCAAGCCACGGGGGCAGTTTGAGAAGTTTGGAGAAGATAAACGATGCATTGATAGGTAAATGGGTGTGGAAGTTTGGGGTGGAAGAAGAATCTTTATGGAGGTAGTGGGTAGAAAGTATGGGGTTGATGAAGGGGGATGGTGGACTTGCTCTTCTTCATTGTATAGGGCCTCTTCGATATGAACAGGAGAAGCAAGGTGTGGGAAGGCATTGGTTTCTTGTTAGGTAACGACTCGATGATCAAGTTCTGGGAGGATATTTGGGTGGGGGATCAGTCATTGGGGGAAGCTTTCCCATTGGTTGCAAGGGTCGCATCAGAGGAAGGTATTGTGGCGGCTACCTGCTTCTCGATCATAGGTAATTTGTGCTCCGCATTGTAGGAGGAATTTAGCCAATGAAGAGGTTGAGGAATTTGTTAGATTGTTGTCGCTTCTTGCTCATGTGAGGCCCATGTTATCAGAATTAGATTCGTTGGTTTGGCAGAAAGTGAAATCCGAAAAAATTTCGATTAGATCTTTTTATAAGAGTTATAAGAGTTTAAAGGGAGGTGATATTAGTGGTGGCATAAGCCCAACGACCTGTCTGGGGCTATGGAGTGCCTTCAAAGGTGGGCGGCCTTTGCATGGTTGGCAGGGTGTAGCAAAGTCCTTATAGTGGATAATATCAGGAAAAGGAAGATGATTCTCCCGAATGTGCGTGTAATGTGCTTTCAAGATGGGGAGTTGGTGGACCACCTCTTCATTCACTATGCGTTTGCAACGCAGCTGTGGCAAAAGTTCAACCTGTTTGGAGTATTGTGGGTCTCACCAAACTCTAGTGCTCAGTTTTTCCTTTTGTGGTACAAAGGGATGCACACGAGTGTGGGTAGAAAAGTTTGGCAGAATGTGAGGTTGGCCGGTCTATGGTTCCTATGAAAGGAAAGGAATAATAGATGTTTCAAGAACTGGGTGGGGTGGGTAGAGGAGGTTTTTCAAATAGCGAAAAGCCATGTAATAGTATGGGTTGTGGCCTCGAAAGGTGTTGCTCAGTTCTTGGAAAGCTGGGCTGAGTTGTAAATCATTCAGGGTTGTTGTATAGTTTTCTTTCGTTGTTTTTTCTGGCTTCGGCCTCTCCTGATAAAATTTTTTTTTTTCTCATTGCTTCAAAAAAATTGTAGCTCCATTGACCTTTTATGCTCATCTTAACATGTAATAATGCAACAAACATTCGAAAGACGTTATAATGGAACAAGATGCATCGTATGTTGAGATGAATGAGAAAATTAATTTGATTGCCCCAAACTTCAAATTGGTGTACGAGAAATGATTCCTATGCTTTGAGAGCATTGGTGGTTAGTGTTCAAGTATCGGTATTGTTTTATGTATCACACTCTTTGGATACATGATTGATCTAAAAGGATGACAACCCCAAGTGTAGGGTTGCGATGTAGTTTTAACTCGGTGAGACCGAGATCAATCTACAAGGAATTGGGTTGAGAACACAATTAGAACTACGATTTATGGAATTAAAAAGGTTTTGGATTACTCCAGTGATGTAGAAGGATTAAAACAACAATAATAAAATATTAAGGATTCAGGAATCCACTTATAGCAATTACAATATCTAATTCATTGATTTAACTCTTGTAACTCAATTGGAATTGAAATTCTATCATATCCAATTGGAAAATAATTATATTAAACCAATTTCAATCATAAACACTAACAAAACATGAATTCAATTGAACGATCCTCTCATGAAGCACTTGGATCTCAATCGTAGGGAATTCGGTCATCAATTGTGCCCAAGATCTACAATAGATCAAGAAATTATATGGATTGACTTTTTCTCTAATCTGATGCAAGACATGAAATCCAGATATGATGTGCAAGATTTCAAGCTTAAGATCACGTTAGTTCAGAAACAATTACACAAATTTCATATCCCACACAAAAGGCCAAATATTCAATTAAGGGGAATCTATGTAGGTCCAAGCCTACACATGTTAGGGCTGGATCAATAAAAATTATGAACCAAACAATATTCAAATGGAAATAGAGATCATCCACACATGCATGACAATCAATCTCTAATCCAAGGAATTCACCAATTTCAAATCAAGGAACCCTAGGGTGAGGAAATGGGCAAATAAATTAAGAATAATGCAATCTAGGGTTAGGGTTTATGAAAAAACAGGTATGATAGGGTAAAAAAAAAGAAAACTTGAACTGGAAGACAATTCTTGCGTAGGGACAGCGGGCCAGGGCCTTGTGCACTAGCCTGGCCGCACATGCGAGTGGGTCCCACACCTAGAAACCGATTCCTTGGCCTTGGTCGGCTAGGGGTGGGCTCCAAACCCCCAAAGTTTCAGGGCGATCCGAGCTACGAGCTGTGCGCGGATGCTCCGCCGAAGTTCCAACCCTCCTGCAGGACCAGATTCTGGAAACTGGCTGTAGGGAGAAGATCCATTGCAAAACTGATGGATTCGAGGCGAAGATGGTTGTAGAAGATGACAAATATGGATGGAAAAGGGTAGGGGCGGATGAGGATAGATATGGCTTCGCACCACGGTAGTTAGCCCTTTGAAAAGGGAGGGCTTCACACCCACTTGAAATTTTCCACAACTCAAAAACTTAGAGAGTAGAAAAAAATTTGCAGGAATTTTTATTAAACTTCAATGAATCCAAAAGAACTACAAGGGGTGCCTATTTATAAGAAAACTTTATACTCCAAAACTCGCGCCTTGTGTGCAACCTATTACTTGGCGATGAAGTAAACCAAAGTAAAAACTAATCAAAGAAATCTAAGGCGTTCATGATGTTCTAAATAACATAAATAAGCAAAACCTAAAATATGAACTTAATCTAACTAGTGGGCTCCGATCATGAGATCCCATGATGGGCTTTACTTGATTATCGGGCCCACTCTAATAAATCGAAACTCCATCTTCTAACTAGGAGGCCCTCCCTGGACGTCATCATCGAGCTAGATCGACGGTGGGGCCTTCCTTGTCCCCATCATAATCAGGCTAAGCAATTGCTCAGTCAAAACATTTGATGTAATCGGAGTTCATAACAAATCAAAGAAATAAACAACTTAAAGACTTTTATAAAGTAATTTCAAACCAATTCAATCTAGTATCATCATTCAAACCATTGTTGTTGTATCAAATAAACTAAATACTGATTAACTACAAGCTTCATCCTGTAGCTTTAGCTAAGAGATTAGCCTAGCATGACTAACATCCTAGAATAAAAGAAAAACATGAAAAACAAATTAGAACTGAAAGATTGAAGAAGAAGAATGGCTCCGTGGAAGCTTTGTCGCTGCCACTTGGTGTCTCTCTCTCTCTCTCTCAAGCCCTAATTCGTCCTTGAAATGGCATAAAACACCTCCTTAAATAGAAAAATCCCACACCGACTTTGAACCGACTTCAAAATCGCACACTTTTGTTACACTTTGGCCGCATCGACGAGGACCTTCGGTCACACCAAAGCTAGCTAACGAATCTTCCGGTTGGAACTGAATTTCCCAAAACTTATGTCTCCTTTTAGTCAGGCCGAACCACCTTTCGGTCACACCAAACACCACTTCGGTCGAGTCGAATTAGTCTTAAAATCTATTGTTTGTTGTTGGATTGTTTTTGGCACTTTCAGTCGGACCGAATAGTCTGTTATTTCTGTTATTTGACTATTTGATTTTCTAGACTTTTCTCCATCCATGGTGCTTAGTTTTCTTGGATCTTTGGCACATCATGTCTTTGTCTTCAAGCTCCAAATGTTCATGCCTTTAACTTGAACTCCTTTAAGCCTTAATTCTACTACTTTAAGCATATATTCATCCTTGGTTTTAGAATTACCTCGCGTGCAGAAAACATATGTTAGTGGATCAATTTAGCACTTAAATGCTGCCAAAACTAGTTCACTTGAGGGGATAAATATGCAATATTCGAGTCTCAATAATGCAGAATTATCGTGGGAAACATTGGGAAATATCACATGTATCATGTAAATGTTTCACTTCTGAGGGAAACATTAGGGAAATTTAGGGAAATGGTGGAATTTTTCAGTGAAATGTAAGGAGATTACAAGACACATGATCCCACCACTTAAAACTCCAAACAGTCGCCCCCAAAAAATAATAAATAAATATAAGCAATGCATGATTGTTATCAATTGTTTAGGGGATAAAACTATGCGTTTCCGCCCATAAGTGATGCTATTATATTTGAAACGAGTACATATTATTCAATTGTCATACAATGGAAACAATAAAACACAAACAGTACTACCAAGTTAGCACAAAGAGGAGTGTTGTTGTGCTACATTTGAGTGGCATCTTTGATGCGGACACAAGCGCATTCAAGGTGTACCAACAAAGAAAGCGTCAACCACAAGTGTCGTCCTTGTGGATAAGCGATTATTGAGGAGCTGAAGACCTTTCACATGTGATTGGACATATAGAAGACCCCACTCAGGGAAGACACATGTGAAGGAAGATTGGAGAAAGAAAATCGAGCGCCCGAACTTTCCCGTACTTGTGTTATTTGCGCGTTTTTGCTTAGTTTAGGGTATTTTAGTAATTTTATGTCTTTATTTGCTTATTGTAGGGGTATTTTAGTAATTTTATGTCTTTATTTGCTTATTTAAGTGGGTTAAAGCTCCAAACTCGAATTTTAACTATTGATTAATGAAAAGCAAATCCTTTGGTTGCTTCCTTCCTCTCTTCTCTCTAACGGTGCTTCTTTTCTTCTCTTGATCTTCTTCTTCTAATTTCTTCTTATGCCCCTCCAACTTCTTCAAGATAATTATTTTCTTCTTTTTATTTTTCAGTTTTGGCTAATCCTTCTTCGATCAAAATCTTGAGAACCGATATAAACCCTAAACTCCCAAATTCTCAAATCCCTAATCCGATAAATTTCCTGGTTCTTCGGACTAGTTATCTTCATTGATCGATTGGGTATGACCATGCAAGATTGGGAGGTCTCATCCCTCGCCGGATCCAACCTAAGTAATAATTGAATTCCATATTCCATGGTTGTGATGATGGCCCGCTCCATTGCATGTTTCCTTTATGATTTTCTCAGTTATGATGATTACTGCTAGAATTTTAGATCATTTATTCCTTTTATTTTCGCTGTTTAATTATGTTCATGAGCATGCATCATAATTAGGGCCGTCCTGCGTCAAATTTGGTATCAGAGACTAAGCTTGCATGGTTTTTTTTCTTTTCTTTTTCTGTCTAGATCGAGTTATCAAATTAGGGTTTTGATTTTTAGGTTTAATTTAGGAAAGTTCCAGATTTAGAAAGTTTTCAATTTTAGAAAGTTCCTAATCTGAAAATTTTTCAGATTTGAGTTGTTTCCTGTTTCAACTTAATTGTGACAGTTCATAGTAGTTTTGCATTCATCGCATTCATCTTGAAAGTCATAACACCTAGTAGTCTAGTTGGGTAGAGTTTGGTTCAAGTCTTCATTGTATGCCCACGAGAAGAGGTAGAGGTTTCGGACTTCAACCTACCATGAATAACGAACAATTATCTGAGCAACTTGCTCAATTGATACAAAAGATAACCGCCCTAGAAGCGGGTCAAAAGCGTGAATTTGCCCGCCTTGAGAACCAAATTACCACTACCATGACTAAGGTCGAGCAACTAGAGGCGTCCCAAAAAGAAAATCCCGCTGTAGGGGATGATGCGTACTCCCAAGTGGGAGGAATCATTGAAGAACGTGCTGCCACACGTGGTGGTAGTGAGGGTAGAGATAGTGGTAACGGTCGTGGTGTGGTGCGAGAGGCACGAGCCACATGTGATTATCAAGACTGCTATGATCCAGATGAGCGTGCGATGAAGAGTGTGAGAGTTGAGGCCCCGAATTTTGATGGGTGCTTGGATCCCAAGGCATTCCTTGACTGGGTTGCTGACATGGACCACTACTTTGAGTGGTATGGCATGTCGGAAAACTGTCAAATGCGGTTTGCTAAGATGAAGCTTGTGGGTCAAGCCAAGCTCTTCTGAACCAACACCGAGCGTAGGATAGAGAGAGTTGGTAGGGCCCCTATCACACATTGGTATGAGATGAAAGAGAAGTTGAAAGAGAAATACCTTCCTCTCTCATACCGTCAGAAGCTCCTTGACCAATGACAATCCTTATGCCAAGGGTCAATGTCCGTCACTGACTACATCGCTAAATTTGAAGAATATGTGATGCGATGTGATATCCAAGAAGACCCTCTAGTAACGCTCTCGCGTTTCAAGACGGGCCTTCGTGCGGATCTTCAGCGCGAGCTTATGACTCGGCCCTTAACGGACTTGGATGAAGCATATCAAGTCGTGCAGGAGTTCGAGCAATATCTGAAAGCTCCTGTAGTTCGTCATTTTGAGTCCCGAGACTCCAGTGCTAGATCTAGTTTTCAAGGAACTAGACCTAATATCGGTAGTCAACCTAGGGCACAGGCGACCATTCCGCCTAGGCCTAGGGAGGACAAGGGCAAATGGGTTCTTGGTGCCGGTCCTAGTAACATGAGCCAAGTGAGGTGCTATGAGTGTGGCAATCTTGGCCACATGTCTAATCAGTGTCCTGCGAAGAGCCGTGGGAGAGCCTTAGTTATAGGCGAGTCCCACGAGGGTGGAGATGACCAGGGTGATTATGAAGTTGAAGAGTATCATCCTGAAGGAGGACTTACTGATGAAGAAGAAGTGGATGGAGAAGCAACGCTTGCAGTAGTCAGACGTGTGCTAGCTCAGTCTAGAAGTAGTGCTGACTGGCGTCGAAGCACTATCTTCTATACTATTGCCAAGTGTGGTGAAAAGAATTGTAAGGTGATAGTGGACAGTGGAAGTTGTCAGAATGTGATTTCCACTAGTACCTTAGATCGCTTAAAATTGAAATCCACACCTCATCCAAACCCGTATAAAGTTTCTTGGGTTGACAAGACATCCCTACCTGTCACCCAGCAATGTCTAGTCCCCATCGAGTTTGGGTCATACAAAGAGTCCTTGTGGTGTGATGTTTTACCTATGGATGTGGGACATGTTATCCTAGATAGACCGTGGCTATTCGATAATGATGTCACGATCTTTGGCCGTTCGAATACGTGTTCTTTTATGTATAACGGTAAAAAGATCAAACTTAATCCCATGCCACCTGAGAATACACTAGGGAAGAAGAAGGATAAGAAGGCAAGTGAGCCTAGAGAAATGGGGAAATCCAAACCTAAGTCTCTACATATAATCAGCGCAAGAGAGTTTGAAAAAGAGGTTAAGGAGGATTCTATGGTGTATTTCCTTGTGGCTAGAGAGATTACACCTGAGGTTCCATCAGAGTTGCCCCGTGAGGTGACCTCGGTCCTGAAGGAATATAGTGATGTATTTCCTGAAGAATTACCGAATGAGTTGTCACCTATGAGGGACATACAGCATGTCATTGATCTTGTCCCAGGGTCTACTCTACCGAACCTTCCTCACTACAGGATGAACCCTGGGGAGCATGCAGAGTTGAAGAAGCAAGTTGATGAGCTTCTGCAAAAGGGTTTCATCCAAGAGAGTATGAGCCTGTGTGCCGTGTCTGCATTGTTGACACGAAAGAAAGACGGCACATGGCACATGTGTGTAGACAGCCGTGCCATAAACAAAATTACTGTCAAGTATAGGTTCCCTATACCTAGACTTAATGATATGCTTGACATGATGGCCAGGTCTACTATATTCTCTAAGATAGACCTCAAGAGTGGATATCACCAAATCCGTATACGCCCAGGAGATGAGTGGAAGACAGCGTTTAAGACGAAAGATGGGCTGTATGAGTGGTTGGTCATGCCCTTCGGCTTGACTAACGCACTCAGTACTTTCATGCGGGTAATGACACAAGCTTAGAGGCCGTTCATAGAAAAATTCCTAGTGGTGTACTTTGACGATATTCTTATTTATAGTACCACTAAGGAATCACACCTTGAACATTTAAAGAAGGTCTGTAGTGTCCTTAGGGAGGAAAAGTTGTACGCTAATCTTAAGAAATGTGCATTCATGTCTAGTCAAGTTGTGTTCTTAGGATTTATAGTGTCATCTGACGGGATGCGTGCAGACCCTGAAAAGGTCAGGGTCATAGTTGAGTGGCCAGAACCAAGGAACATTCATGAGGTGCGAAGCTTTCACGGCCTAGCTACTTTTTATCGTCTGTTCATTAGGGGTTTTAGCATGATCATGACTCTCATTACCGAGTGCATGAAAAAGGGAGAGTTTGTGTGGTCTAAAGCCGCAGTCAAGGCTTTTAAAGAAATTAAGGGCAAGATGGTGGAAGCTCCTATCATGCGTCTATCCGACTTTTCTAAAGTCTTTGAAGTAGCGTGTGATGCGTCTGGTGTCGGGATAGGTAGAGTGTTGAGTCAAGAAGGATACCCAGTGGCCTATTTCAGTGAGAAACTGAATGAAGCAAAACAAAAATACTCCACTTACGACAAAGAATTTTATGCGGTAGTGTAATCCTTGAGACATTGGCGACACTATCTCATACCGCAAGAATTCGTTTTGTTTTCTGACCATGAGGTTTTGAGATATTTGCATTCTCAGAAGAAACTCAACCCAAGGCATGCCAAGTGGGTAGCGTTTCTTCAGGAATATTCATTTGTTTTGAAACATAAGGCCGGTGTTGAAAACATACTAGCGGATGCCCTTAGTAGGAGAGTGGCGTTGCTCAACTCCTTGAGTGTAAAGGTAGTCGGATTTGATCAACTGAAAGATGAATATCCCATATGTCTTGATTTTGGGGGTACTTACGCGTCGCTCTCTAGTGACCAGCATACTATGGGTGAATATGTTCTTAAAGACGGCTTCCTTTTCAAGGGAGGCAGAATTTGTATTCCCCGTATGTCCCTTTGTGAATTTCTCATCTGGGAGCTTCATTCAGGAGGGATAGCTGGTCATTTTGGCCGTGATAAGACCATTGCCCTCGTGGAAGATCGTTTCTATTGGCCAAGTCTCAAGCGAGACGTAGCCAAAGTTTTAGGGCAGTGTCAAACATGTCAGCTGGCAAAGCAAAGAAAGCAAAATACCAAGTTGTACACGCCATTACCAGTGCCACATGCTCCGTGGCAGGACATTAGTATGGACTTCGTGCTTGGGCTTCCCAAGACTATATAAAAACACGATTCCGTTTTTGTTGTTGTGGAACGTTTTTCTAAAATGGCGCATTTCCTCCCATGTTCGAAGACGTCGGATGCGTCTCATGTTGCTCGTCTCTTTTTTGATGGTGTGGTGCGTCTCCATGGGTTACCTAAAACCATAGTGTCTGATCATGATGTTCGATTTACTAGCTATTTTTGAAAGACACTGTAGCACATTATGGGAACTCGTTTACAATTTTCTACTGCTCACCACCCACAAACAGATGGTCAAACTGAAGTGGTAAACTGTAGCCTTGAAAATCTTCTACGTTGTCTAGTGGGTGAACATGTTAAGACTTGGGACCTAATTTTACCAACTGCTGAACTTGTTTATAATGGGTCAGTTAATAGATCTACAGGGTTGAGTCCTTTTGAAATTGTAAGTGGTTATAAGCCTAAAATGCCCATAGATCTCTTACTCATGGCTGTTACCCAAAGGTCTTCTGAGTGAGCCGATGCATTTGCACGCCATATTCATGATTTGCATACCCATATTAGACAGCGGTTAAATAAGAACAATGATGATTATAATGTTTTAGCTGATTCTCATCGTAGAGTGCAAGAATTTCAAGAAGGAGACTGTAATGGTGCGACTAAGGCCAGAGCGATTCTCTCAAGGATTTGCTAAAAAATTACAAGCGCGTAGTGCTGGACCATTCAGGGTATTACAAAAGGTTGGGTCCAACGCGTATCGAATTGACCTTCCACCTGCAATGAGCATTAATCCAACTTTTAATGTGGAAGATCTAGTCCGTGCCCATACTCTCATTGTTGATACATCGTCCCTTTCATGGCCTTTTTCTGAGTTTGCTACCCAACCCCTTCCACCCCCTCCTCCACCTATTACCCATACAGAAGAAATTGAGGAAATCTTGGATGACGAGATAGTATCCACGAGAGATGGGGGTTTCCAAAGGTATCTTGTCAAGTGGAAGAATAAACCTTCGTCCGAATCTACGTGGCTGTCGAGCGACGCATTGCAGGGTATTGATCCAGATCTACTAGAGCGCTACAAAAGTTTCAACTCGTCGAAGTCGAGTTTTTCTCACCCGAGGGGAATTGATGCGGACACAAGCGCAAGGTGTACCAACGAAGAAAGTGCCAACCACAAGTGCCGTCCTTGTGGATAGGCGATTATTGAGGAGCTGAAGACCTTTCACATGTGATTGGACATATAGAAGACCCCACTCAGGGAAGACACGTGAAGGAAGATTGGAGAAAGAAGACTGAGCGCCCGAACTTTCCTGTACTTATGTTATTTGCGCGTTTTTGCTTAGTTTAGGGTATTTTAGTAATTTTATGTCTTTATTTGCTTATTCTAGGGGTATTTTAGTAATTTTATGTCTTTATTTGCTTATTTAAGTGGGCTAAAGTCCTAAACTTGAATTTTAACTATTGATTAATGAAAAGCAAACCCTTTGGTTGCCTCCTTCCTCTCTTCTATCTAACGGTACTTCTTTTCTTCTCTTGATCTTTTTCTTCTAATTTCTTCTTATGCCCCTCTAACTTCTTCAAGGTAATTATTTTCTTCTTTCTATTTTTCAGTTTTGGCTAATCCTTCTTCGATCAAAATCTTGAGAACCGATCTAAACCCTAAACTCCCAAATTCTCAAATCCCTAATCCAAGAAATTTCCTGGTTCTTCGAACTAGTGATCTTCATTGATCGATTGGGTATGACCATGCAAGATCGGGAGGTCTCATCCCTCGCCGGATCCAACTTAAGTAATAATTGAATTCCATATTCCATGGTTGTGATGATGGCCCGCTCCATTGCATGTTTCCTTTATGATTTTCTCAGTTATGATGATTACTGCTAGAATTTTAGATCATTTATTCCTTTTATTTCCGTTGTTTAATTTTGTTCATGAGCATGCATCATAATTAGGGCTATCCTGCGTCAATCTTTTTATGAGTACTTATGTAACAATGATAGACTACAATGTATTAAAAGTAGTAGGATCTTATGATGCATACGAGTCACAAATAAAAGGGATACGATGTGGTATATCAAATGGGCCATTGGGAGAAATAATAGAGCAATTAACGAAAGACAGAGACTAATTAGAGATCAGAGAGCGCTATTAGTAAGAGAGTAAAATCTTCTTATGAAGAAGACATGACAAAGGAGTTATAGTAAAAGTGATTAAACATCACTTTCATGGTTGAAGATGCGAAAGTAGAAAGTGGAGTGATTGGGGACGAAGAGAAGGAAGAATGAAAGGAGGAAGGAGAGAGAAAGTGTTAGGGCTGAATTTTGTGTGTCAGCCTCAATGGACTAACACTATCTGATGTAAGACAATTAACCACTTGCTCTAAAAGCTCGAACTGTTAGAGCATGACGAATCAATCCCTTTATCTCATAGCCCAGGCCCCACATCTCATGGGTTAGGACCTCGGCCGAACCCCCCTTGTGGGCCCCAAATCACATGAGTACCGCCTCACATGGGCCGCCCGCCCCGAGTGTGCCCCTGCATCCCACAGGCAACCCCACTCGAGCCTGGTGTGAAAATGTCTTTGTATTAATCACCCTCGATGAGGAGTCTCGAACACGAGACCTCCCGTTCAGATACCAATTTGATGCAGGACAATTAACTACTTGCTCTAAAATCTCAAACTGTTAGAGCATGGCAAATCAATCCCCTTATCTCATAGCCCAGGCCCCGCATCTCATGGGTTAGGACCTCGGCCGAACCTCCCTTGTGGGCTCCAAATCACATGGGTACCACCTCACATGAGCCACCCGCCTCACACGGGCCGCCCACCCCAAGTGTGCCCTTGCATCCCACAGGCAACCCCACTCGAGCCCGGTGTGAAAATGCCCCTGCATTACTATCTCTTTAATATTAGGTAATATACAGTATAGTTACAGTGCAGTCCACAGAAAATAGTGCACGCCCACGTGAATACATAAATACCAATATTTCTCTACATTGAAGTAGGGAAGATTAATCAAGAGACAATTTCATTAAATTCTCTGGGTGGAAGATCCACGAGGGAAATATCGCAAATATTGTGGAAAATATCACAGGAAATATTGCAGATATTGTGATATATCGGCATGTGTCGACAATATTATCATTATCGATACGTTGGATTCTTTTATGCTAGGACAGCATCATATCGCTTACCAGCAATAACAAAAATGACGATACTATCAATAACAAAAATGAAGATACAGAGGGAAATATCGCAAATATTGTGGAAAATATCACACGTATCACCGGAAATATTGCAGATATTGTGATATATTGGTATGTGTCAACAATATTATCATCATCGATACATTGGATTCTTTTATGCTAGGACAGCATCATATTGCTTACCAGCAATAACGAAAATATTGGCCGATATTTTGGCTGATAGTATTGATACATAGAACACTCCTGCTTGTAGCATTACTGATTATATTCATATTGAGATAATGTGTATGTGCTTATTACCATCTTCTAAACATGCATGCAGACAATTGGTTTTCTGAATTTTATTTAGACCACCTATTTCCATGCACGTTCTCGCTACTTTAGTTTAGTCGCAACCATGTCTGACTTGCTGATATCAGTGGGTGCCTGGTCCTGTCTGTTAGTTTATCATCCTGCAATGACATGGTCTATATTGTACTGCAGGCAAGGCCTTCTGATCCAAAAACATTTCCATTTATCTTACTTGGAAACAAGGTCGACATAGATGGAGGGAACAGTAGAGTGGTAAGATATACAGTTACTCTTGAAATTACTATTGCCCCTTTCTTATATCTAATTATTTCATCTATATACAGGTTTCAGAGAAAAAAGCAAAGGAGTGGTGTGCTTCCAAGGGAAACATACCGTACTTTGAAACGTCAGCGAAAGAGGATTACAATGTCGATGCTGCCTTCCTATGTGTTGCAAAAACAGCACTAGCCAATGAACGCGAGCAGGACATGTAAGTAAACCCAGACTGGCTAATTCATTTATTTCACTGTTTGTTTCTGTTGTTTCTTGTAGAATTATCTAGAAGCAAAAAGAAATAGAAAAGAGAGGGGAAAAAAGAGAATAGAGAGAGAGAGAGAGTGGATTAGGGCTACACGCCCCTCCTCTCCTCCATATATTAAGTAAAAAAAGCAAATATCCCAAAAATACCCCTCACTAGCTTACAGGATCATGCATATCTTAAGTGTACCTAATAGACTTAGAAAATGGATACATGGACAAAACATGTATGGCCCCTTATTTTATTCATCCAACTGTATGGCAGTTGGATGAATTAAGTAAAAAAAGCAAATATCCCAAAAATACCCCTCACTAGCTTACAGGATCATGTATATCTTAAGTGTACCTAATAGACTAAGAAAATGGATACATGGACAAAACATGTACGGCCCCTTATTTTATTCATCCAACTGTATGGCCCACATCCACAGTCATTAACACTCCCCCTCAAGCTAGAGCATAGATATTACTGATGTCTAGCTTGGAATAATAATTTCAGACTGACTGCAACCAAGAGTTTTGGTGAACACACCAACAAGTTGATCTTGAGATTGAACAAATGACACAGAAATTTCATCACTAGCAACTTTCTTATGTATGAATGATAGTCAAATTCAAATTTGCTTGGTTTTCTTATAATAAACTGGATTGTTTGCTATATGGGAGGCTGCTTGATTATCGTAAAATAACTGCATTAGTAGGTTCGCTACAAAATCCATTTCCCGTAATAGTTACTTGATCCACTCAAGTTCATAAGTGGCATGAGCCATCGCCCTATATTCTGCTTTAGCGCTTTATCAGGGCTACAACGCTCTGCTTTTTGCTCTTCCATGTGACCAAACTTCCTCCAATAAATGTACAGTACCCAGTACCCAGTAGTAGATCGTCTATCAATCAAGGAACCTGCCCAATATGCATCAGAATACCCTGGCCTGGTGCTTCTTTAAGATATTGCAGAATCCAAACAACCACATCCATGTGAGGCACCATAGGAGAACTCATAAACTGAACTTACCACATTCACAACATATGATATATTTGGCCTAGTGATTGTTAGGTAGAATAGTTTTCCAACTGCTTCGATACCTTCATGGGTCTACAACCACGTCTCCTTGATCACTAACTAATTTGTGATTGAAATTATTTTTATATATATATATATTAAAAAAAAAAAAAAAAAAAAAAAAACTGGCTTATTACCAAGAAGGCCTGTTTTTGTGAGAAAATCCTAAATATTTTTCTTTTTAAATAGATCAATGATTTCCTTTGATTTGACAACTTCTAACCCAAGGAAATATTGAAGATTCCCCAAATCTTTCATTAAGAAGTGATTTTGAAAATACTTCATAAAATTTCAATTTTTTTTACTATCGCTCCCTATAACTACAATACCATCTTACATATATGACTAATACATACATGCTTTAGCCTGTTTATACTTGTCATTTTTACTTGCAACATTTGATCCATTGTGTTAATATTTAGGTAATATTAGCCGAGGTAGCATTTTTTAAAGCTCTCACAAAGAAATAAATAATAAAAAAAAACAATAAATTCAATGAAACTATCAATTTCGTAGAGTTTTGACAACAATACCTTTTGTTTAAACTGTGCACAAGAGTATCCCATCCCAGTGTCAGTATGGGAATGTTCTATCAAATACGATGTGCTGTCTGGGTATCTTAGTTGCTAGTTGGCTGAATCACCTTGGTAAATCTGATATTGGCTACCCTTACTATCAAGGAAACGGCCGTTAGGGCGGGCCCCTAATGGACTGTTTTGGGACCACACGGGCTGTTTTTGCAGCAGCTGCCATTACAGTCTCATAACGCATAACAGTTACCACCGTCTACCGTTACGGGTGTTACGTAACCATTTTTGCTTCTTATCCCAGTGTTTCCATTGTTTTGAAAAATCCATGGGTAAGAACAGGCAAATTGAAGAAGCTCCCATAAGAAATTTGTATGGAAAAGATGAGGGTCAGGGCATGAATTCCACATAACAAACTTTAAAAATATTTGAAAAATCTGGAAAGTCAATAGAGACACTGGATTTCATTGCTGAAGTGGTGTTGGAGATCTGGAAAGTTGTAGGTTTTGGGAAGATTGCTGGGTACTATGGTCTAGGTTCTCTCAGCTTTATGAAAGTGGTTTTGATTACAGTTTGATGAGTCCTGAATGGGGGGTGTCATTGGAAATGGAGGGAAAAAAAAAAGTCCCCCCAGGACTGCTGGGTTTGAAGATATAACTGAAGTGAGATCTAGGCTTTTGCTTTGTTGCATACCTCTTTAGTATTTTGGGGCCTTATGGCCCAAGTTCCCACATCCGATTCACTTCAAATGGATGTATTTAGTTTCCCATATGTGATTCTTTGCTGCTTTTCCTATGGATTTTTGTGTTCTTTCTTCCCCAATTTTCAGCTACTTCCAAGGCATTCCGGAGGTCGTTTCCGAAACGGAGCAGAGGGGCGGATGTGCATGTTGAGGTGTGCCATTCTCAAGGAATAGAAAGTCAAAGCAGCTACCAAACCCTCACCTGACTGGTTTGTCGTATGGATACCTTTTAAAAAAAAAAAAAAAAAAAAAAAATCCGTCAAGATTGCTGGCCATTTTTTGTGTTGTACCACATGTATACTAGGCTCTTGTCATCTGTAAGACCAGTTTTTTTTTTTTTTTTCCCCATCTGCTATTGTTTTTTGTAAGAATGCTGAATGGTTTCTAAAGGCCAGTTTTAGTTTTTTCGTCTGCTATTGTTTTTAACTAGAAAAAGTCTGGAACTGGAGGAAGCTGAATTTGGATCTTTCTGCCTTGTGATGAAATGCAGCTTTGATTGAGAAATGGCATGTTTGTTTGAAATGCTGTCTCCAGGCAATGGATTGTTCCATGCTTGATGAAGATCCGCATGGCATGGTGTTTTGGAGTATGCAGATGCTGGCGCATTGCTGTGGTTGCATATGGGCTGGGCTGGCCTGTTCCTCGGCTGAGCGCGGCATGCTTTGGGCCGGGTTTGGGTTGTGAATATAGAATCCTGTGTAATGGAACCGGGATAAGCTTTCAGGCTTGACTACTAATTGAGTTTGATCTAGGCTTGAGTCTGCTTATTTCCCAACAGGTCGGCTGGCTTGACCCAGCCCAACTGATCTGCTTTGCCCCCTCTCCTTGTGGCCTGCCATCGACTAGGCTCCTCAGTGTTGCAGGCCATGGGCTGGGGGCTGGCCCATGGTGTCGGTGGACCTGGCCTGCAGCAGATTGTTAGGCATGATCTCAGATGATATTCAGGCATTACAATTAAATGGCTAGCAATGGGTCTAGATCAAGTTTTGTGCCAGTTGTGCCAGGCGCGTCTGGGATGAACGTAGCCTTATTGCCAGTGAGTAGAGCTGCGCATCAAGTCGAGTCAGAACAAGTTAGGGCTGACCCGACTCGATCCAGTTTTTGAATAGGCATGACCAGAACTTGACTCGACTTGGTACTGAGTTCTGCATGCCTAAACCGATCTGAATCTGGGTCTAGCTTGGACTAATCCGGACCGAGTTGGACCCAGTAAAAAGTACTGAGTCGGTTCGAGTTGGCACCGATTGGGATTGAGAGATGAGGGAGGGACGGAGTGGAGAGGAGAGAGAGGGGGGTGGTGGTGAGCTTGGAAGAGGAGAGAGAGAGAGAGAGAGAGAGAGGTGATGGAGGTGGGTGGTTGTCGGGATTGGAAGAGGATGAGGGAGGAAGAGAGAGTTTGGGATTGGGTTGGGTTATATATATATATATATATATACTCGAATCCGAGTCGAGTAGGTTTTAGATCGAGTCAAGTTTGACCGAATTGAGTTTCGGGTCGAGTTACTGGGTAACTCGAACTCAACTCGGTTTAAGTTTAGTTTGGGCAAAGCCTACTCGGTTCGGATTAACTCACCCATTCGGTTCGGATCGAGTTGGGTCCGAACGAGTCGAGTCATCCCCTGCCGAGCTCTACCAGTGAGCTAGGCATGTGCCTAAATTGTAGGCTCAAAAGTAGATGGGCCATGGTAGGTCTGGCATTGGTCCAGCCCCATTAAAAGCCCTCTTCCCTTAGGAGCCTTGAATTTAGCATTATTCACCAAGAGTTGGGCATCAAGTCAAGTCGGATGGAATTAGGGCTGACCCGATGCGACTCGAGTTTGAAATAGACTTGACCCGAACTCAACTTGACTCGGTAACAAGTTTACCATGCCTGACCCAATCCGAGTCCAAGTCTGGCCTAGATTAACATAGACTGAGTCCGACTCGGTAATAGAGACTGAGTCTGGTCGAGTTGACCTTTTCTTTCCAGTTTATATCTGGATTTAGTAATGTGCTTGAGTTGACTTGTTCTGAATAAACATTGTCAAAAGTAATTTATAACATTTTTTTTTTTAAAGAACAAAATAAATAAGCATTGTCAAAACTTAAAAGTATGTTCAGAATCTCAGAAGGAATTGCACATACAAACCATTTATTCATTCGATATCATCTGTATAATGAATGCATTAGTGGCGTGTAACCCGAGTAACCTTGTCTATAATAGTAATCCTACTCCACTTCCGTCACCAAAATCATCATTCGGTTCTCTTTTTACGGCTTTGATTGTGGGAAAACTTTAAGTTGAGTCCAAGTTGAAGGTGTTTAAAATATAGTTGTTTACCTTTCTGAATTAGGTGGTGGAGATGCATTTCTATCGTCTTCATTCATAGATTCAACGAGTTTTTTCAACATATTTTTATTATGTGATTTATATGGGATTCTCATTCACCCATAGAATGTAGCAAGACTTTTAAGAAAATTTAACGATTTTTCGTCTAGCTTATGTCCCATACTCGTGTCTACTTCGGCATCATGTTTTCTCGGAAGGGGTTGATGTCGTAATCTCTTTCTTCTCGTTTTCTTAATAGTTTATTTTCTTCTTCTCTATTAAGTGTGAGATCTCTTCCTCAACTTAACTATTATTTATTTATAATAAGCTTACTTCTATATCTTCTATGGTTGGTCGTATTGGTTGTAGGGGAAGGGGTGTAAGCCTTTGTATTTGAGTCAAGAATGACTCGAAATAAATCTTAGACTTCTGGAAAAGCTTTGCTGCATGGGGCAGTGTCTCCTCCTCAACAAGCCAAATGTAGTTTTAACCAATTTTTTTTCGTTTACGAGTTATTTTCCACACAACTTGCATTGCAACTTTATCATTCTGTCTTATGAATAGACTTTGGCTCCATAATCCGAAATATATGCCGATGGATCTATCAATGACATATCTATAACTGTAAATTTTGAAAGAAAGAATATTTGGATAAGCCGAGCCAATATAAATAATTAAGGAATGAAGATAAAAAAACGCAATTAGCCAACCATATGAGATTTAAGCAACATTAAGTCATTTAAAAGAATAAACAAAAAGATGAGAAATATAAATATAAAAATTAAAATTAAAATTAAAATACATAAGTTGATAAGCATAGAAAATATTCGTCCAGCCATCAAATATTACAATTGAAGTCCATAAATAATAACTGTCATATTGTCGTAAGCAAATGCAAGGGAAATAGAAGGTATTGTCTCATCCTGCTTCATGCAATCGTTGCAGGTACTGCTAATCCTACTTCTCACTCTCCTCTTCCTCCAACTCCTCATCAATAGAGTTGCCTTTTTCACCAGATTAGACTCAGCGAATCATGTGTACAAATGAGTGCTTCAACTAATTCCTATGTAAGTGAGTTTTGATACTTGTTCACTACCTTACTTCCCGTGCTAAAAGTAAATTCTGACTCAATGGTTGAAATTGAAATTGGCAATATATCTTATGCCATCAATGAGAGCACAGGGTATTATGATTCACAAGCTTTCGATTTTCGCTAGTAAAAAACATTAAATTCTTCACATTTGTACTTTACAAGTGGCTCCTTGATATAGTGGTCAAGTTCTTTTTAGGTTGTTTGCGTTAGGGTCTTAACTTGTGTCATGAAAGACATAAAATCGTCAATCGTATTTCATTATGCAACAACACTAAAACTAGAACCCACTTAAGGAATTTGACACATTGTATTGTCTTTTGCACACCCAAAGTCTCTACATAGAAATTGTATAGATTTCCAATCTTATCGACTTCAGTAGCACTCTTCTCACCATATAGCTTTTTAAAAATAAATATAATTATTAACATCTTGTATCGATGATCAATAATGACTACAACGGCTATTACCAAACAGCATTCAGACTAATAGTTATCAAACTTTAACTACATACTTGTAGTCATTATTTATAGAACGTCCGGTCCTCTACAACTTCTGTGCAAAACATCATTTATTCTCAAAAGTTCTGGCAAAAATATATTTATTGTTGGATACCTGTTTCTTGAAAAGATCTTCATTGTCTTATAAAAAAATGAAAGAAACTTGAGAACTGTTTTAGCTCTTGTCCAATCATTATAAAACGACAACCATTAATGCACACTATTACGCTCCGTATAATGAGAGAATGCATATCTGCAAACCATCGCTAAATCTAACATTTCATAAGTTGAATTACAACTTGTCATGACATACAGCTTCATCATTCTTTGAGATGACAAATTCAACCGTTTCACGATCTCATTTTATGTATTTAATTATGAAGGTGACCCACGTTTGTACTTCACACTCTCTCTCTTATGTTCTTAATTGTTCGCTAAATTATTTTATGCTCATCTTGTACAATTAAGTTTAGAATGTTTAGGATGTGGGCACAATACCTAATATGAAATATTTTCTCACCGAAATACAAGTCATCGGTGACTTTAAACTGGTTCAGCAAAATCGTTATCAGATTATCGTTTGCAGATGCATTATCTAAAGTTATCGAGAAAATTTTCTTCTCAATGCTCTACACCACAAGGCATCTATAAATGTAGTCTAAAATCATCAAACTAGTGTGAGGAGGCACAAGATAGCGGAAGTTTATAACTCTTTTGCAGAGCCTCCATTCGGCATCAATGTAGTTGGCAGTTAGTGACATATACACCTTTCATTGATTGGATGTCGTACACAAATCTAATGTCAGGCTGATTTAGCAAACTGATGCAACTGTCCTTTCAGCTTGACCTTCTCACTTGCATATATCTTCATGCACACTCTCTTTATTGTTGTACGGAAACCTTCTCGTATCTGGGGTTAAGGCCTCTAGGTAATTAGACAAAAGATGGGACTCTCTACCATTTGAAATGGTTTTCAATTTATAATATTAAATCAAGTTGTTAACTCATTCACATGATCCTTATTATACTTATAGGTGGACAAGGTACCTTGTGACAGATCTACCACAGATTAAGTAAATGAAAGTTTCTGTTGGGCTAAGGTCTAGCTTCTCACTTTTTTTTTATAATACTTCAATAAGTGTTTCTTTGGAGTTGTGGTTAACCCGTCTACTTATTTAGCATATTGAATCTTGCAATACTTTCATTGTATCTATACTATGTCATTCTTTAGGGTTACTTCAAAATCTTCAAACTATCGATTTTTTATTTTTTATTTACTGAACTCTGTGATGTACTAATCTCAATGGACACCCCTTCATCTTATAGACTTAATCATTCATTCAAGATCATTAGCGAAGTGACAAGCAAACCGCCAGGGTATTGGGAATTTCCTCACTAGTCATCTACTAATTTACTGATACTAAATCAAACTAACATTATAATACCTTAAAAATATATACCAATCTCTAAATTGATTATCCATCTAAGTTTGAATGGATTGTAATAGTTTTATATTCTCATTTAAATACCTATGTCGAAATTTCGACAGCATCTCTCCACATTTCTCCAGATAAATTGATCTTCCATTTTATTCACATGTCAAATATCTAAGTAATGTTAAGATATTTGATATAAGAAATAAAAAAGAAGAAACATATCTAAAGAGAAATGGAGTGATGGAGCGCAAAACAGGCATGAGCATTTAAACAGGTTATATAAAAATATACTGTCTATCTAACTTCGAACTATCCAAAATGGAATAATATGAGTGATTTCTATGCTACAAAAAACACACTATGTTTATTCCTGGCCTCATAAAAATCCTCAAATGGGCAATTAATTGTCTAATTCACAAAAATAGACCACATTAGGATAATTGTCTAATGCACATAATAAGCTAAGAAATAAGCATTGTAATCCATAATTCACAAAAATAAACCACTACTTGTCTAATTCACAAAAATAAATCACATTAGGTTAACCGTCTAATGCACAATAATAAGCTACACAAAAAGGGGGTAGGGGAATAAGAGCTTAGGTTTAGCTATTTAGGATTTAAGTTTAGGGTTTAGGCTTTAAGTTTAGGGTTAGGAATTTGGTTCAGGGTTTCGGTTTAGCTATTTAGGGTTTAAGTTTAGGGTTTAGGGATTTGGTTTAGGTTTTAGGTTTATGGTTTAGGGTTTGGGGATTAGCTTTAGGGGGTGTTTGGAGCATGGGATTAGATGCGTTTAAGTGGGATGGAATTACCAAAATGTAATGATTACACTATGTCAGGGATTGTCGTCTAATCCCATAGCTTGGATGCCATCTCACTTCATGTTTGGGAAACGGATTGGCTACTCATCTTGCCACTATCGGTCGGTGTTATGTGGGCCCTACAATGATGTATGTGTTTCATCCATGCTGTCCTCCCATTCTTCCATGTCATTTTATGGTATGAGCCCAAAAATGAGTTTGATCCAAATCTCAAGTGGACCGCGCAGTTGGCCCTAGGAGGTTTTTAATGGTGTAATTTAATCACTATTGTTTTCCCATGGTGTGCTCCACCTGAGATTTATATCTACCTCATTTTTTGGATCAAATCCTAAAATTATATTTCAAAATGGATGGACGGCATGGATAAAACGCATACATCATGGTGGGGTCCACATAGCACTGACCACTAACCACACGAAACCCAAAGTAGGATTGCAGAAACCCTTGACTCGGTGCTGATTCCAAGAAGGGGCTTCACAATCCATACCTTATGTGAGTCCCAAACAGAACATTGCAATGATCCATGGGATCTTAAAACTCACTCCCACCTAATCCCATTTAAAACCATGCGCCAAACGCCCCCTAGGGTTTGGGTTTAGGGTTTAGATTTTAGGTTTTAGGTTTAGGGTTTTGTTTTAGGGTTTAGGGCGTAAGGATTAGATTTAGAGTTTAGGGTTTAAAAATGGTTTAGCCTGACTGCACTCGAGCTATATCGAATGCACCTAAGCCAACCTGGCCGCACACCCAAGCCAACCCAAATGCATCATAGCAAGCCCTAATGCACCCAAGCCAACCTGAACGCACCACAACTAGCTCGGACGCACCCGAGTCAACCCGGACCAAATACAAGCATATGACCCATTCTGATTTGTCCATTCAACTCTACCCTACCCCAATTTCACAAAATCTTCAAATTAGAATAGATGAAAATAATGAAATAGAACAATAAAAGTTTTTTCAAACGTAAAATTACCTTGATTAGTTGATTCGGAGAGCCAGGAAGTTGTTGAAAGTCAGCAGCAAGCGGGCGGGCCGAGTGGGTGCGGATAAACTGCTCAGTCGAGATGAGCAGCCGAGCTAGTGGTTGTTGGGTGCGACTGTGCGGGAGGGAGAGAGAGAGAGAGAGAGAGAGAGAGAGAGAGAGAGAGAGAGAAGGGTGGCCTAGTGGTGGTGGGTGGTTGTCGGGCTCAAGAGAGGAGGGAAGGAGAGAAGTCGGGTCAAGTGCGGGCATGAGGCAGATAGATTAATTAGATTTAAGTGTGTGTGTGTGTGTGTGTGTGAGTGTGTGTGTGTGTGTATAGAGAGAGAGAGAGAGAGAGAGAGAGGAATGGTCACCTGTGCACCAGTTCTCATGAGAACTTGTGAAAACTTTTTCAAAACTCATCACATGTGATGTGGGCCCAAAATCTGAACCAACCATGTGATGCAGCACTCCATGAAACCCCCAGGGCCCACCAAAGTTTTGGATCAGGGTGAAAGTTGGGCTGGGGGGTTTCATGGGGGTGTTGCATCACATGGAATGTTTAGATTTTGTACTCATAATAGCGGGAGATGAGTTTTGAAAAAGTTCTCACGAGTTCTTGTGAGAACTAGTGCGCAGGTGAGCATTCCTCTCTCTCTCTCTCTCTCTCTCTCTCTCTCTCTCTCCACACACACTAACCAAACCTGAGTCAAGTTGAGTTTCGGATAGAGTCAAGTTAGTACCAAGTTGGATTTCAGGTCGAGTCAAGTTATTGGGTGACCTGGTATCAACTCGATTTGAGTTCAGATTGGGCGAAGTCTACTCAATTTGGATCGACTCACCCACTTTCTTCGGGTCTAGTTGGGTCTAAATAAGTTGGATGAGTCAAGTCTGACGAGTCAACTCATCCCGTTCCCAGCTCTAATTTCACCTATTATGGGGCAGGACAGCAAAGCAGAGTGGCTCAACATCCAACGGTCCTAAAACTGGGTTATAGAACTTTGGCAGCACTTCTATGTACCCTGCATGCATGCAAGTATATTATGGTTTTAAGACTCAGACAAGTCTTATTCAAGTCGAACGAGTTTGAGTCACCCCTGACTCAGGTGAGTTGGGCCAATTCATCCCGACTTATCAAGTTGCTACTGTGGTTCATGGATGAACGAGTTGGGTTGAGTCGCTGAGTCTTTAAACCATGATGTATAGTGATTGGGCCCATGCAAATCCTAGGCCACAATGTGGATGTGTCGTGGCTGAAATATCATAGTTAATCCTAATGACCCAATTCTGTTCATCAAATGGATGAGCTGAAAGGAAAAATGATCTATCCTAATTCGGCAGGCAAAATCATATGGCCGAGATCAGCCGTTCAATTTGATCATTGGCTCATTCTCCATCCACAACATGGTCTGTGATTTCGAGCATACTAATTCAGGACCTCATCTCATGTGTGCATGGATGAGTTGCCACATTCAATAAATGGTGGAAGTAGAAACCGTAGTCTTCCCTTAGTATACTACAAAAGTGGCCCGTGCAGAGGAGTTGATATGCAAGGGTAAAGGGTTCTTCACCACTTCTTGAAATGGTGGGACTCTTCAACTGTACACATAGCGTAGTTGTATGCATACATCACTGATACAGACCGTCCCAATAATAGGAAATGGAGCATAGCTTGAAAATCAAGTTGTTAGGATGATCTTGATCAAATAGGAGAATACAACTAACTATCAATAAGAATTTCATCTTTGGACAAAAAACATGCACATAAGAGCCATGCACTGACTTTTATATGGAGAATATCCAACAATGGATTCTATTGAATGAATAATCGATCCAGCTCCAAAAAATAATAATGCTTTCAAATAGGCATGAGTTATTAAATGGAATAAAGTAACTTGATAAGAACCTGACCCTGAAGCTAACATGGTATAACCCAACTGAGACATTGTAGAATAAGTTCCTAATAGTACCATAATTACACCTAGTAAAGAAATGAGATTCATTATGTAAGATATAATTGTGAAAAGGGGAAGAAGTGAGCGACGAGAAAAATTCCCACGGCTACCATAGTAGCAGCATGTATAAGAACTGAAATGGGAATGGGCCCTTCATGGCATGACGGGGAAATCATGCAGATTTAGCAACTACAATGACAAATAATAGGGAGGTAAACAAAGTAGAAAATAAAGAATTTACGCTATTAATAAGGATAAGTTATTGAAGATTTCAATCAAATTTCAAAATTCTAAACTCACGTTACCTAATAAAAACCTATGATTCCTAATACTAAACCAAAATTCCCTACCCGGTTAGTTACAAATGCTTTTTGACAAGCACTAGTTGCAATTGGTGTTGTGAACAAAAAACCTACTAATAGATAGGAACACACTTCCACCTGTTCTCAAAAAATATGAATTTGTATAAAATTGAAACTGGTAACTAATCCCAACAAAAAATATGGGAAAAACCCATATAAGCAAAAAATCTCACGTATCTTTGATCATGAGATATATAATTGTCACTAGAAGAACCATGATTTATCTAAAACTTTGATGGGCCATGAAAAATGAAAACAGTTTTCTTCCTTGATTTGCATTTCTCTTTTCTATGGCCCATCAGAATTTTAGATCGAGGTGAAAATTTGTCGCATAGGGTTTCATGGGATTCTGCATCACATGGACCGTTCAGATTAGACACCCATGGCACGTGTGCAAAGGTGCACAGGTGCGTAGGTGCACAGGGGAGCATGACTCTATATATATATATATATATATATATATATAACAACAAAAAATAAAAAATAATAAAAAATAATAAAAAACCAGAACTAGAACTATACTCAGCAATGAAATACAAGTAAAAGCCCACATACATGAAAATTTTCTGTTACAGTTGGAACAAGCAGAAGTAAAGTGGAATGAAATGTATGATCCATGCATGTTGATAAGTATGTTCAATAAGAAAATCAAACTTTGTTTTTATTCTTATTAATTGTTTCCGATTCATCAGCTCTCTTTTTCTTTAGTAAAATAAATAATAATACTAATCAAGATATAAAATAACTTAAATATGATTGTTCAAAAAAAAAAAAAAACTCAAATATGGTTTTTAATTCTTAATTATTCCGATTCTTTTCCAAATATTGTATTAAAAAAATTCAAAACAAGAAGTTACAATTGTTCCAACTGCCACAAAAAATCAAGTTACCTTTGTGTGGTCGACATGGGATAGTTGAAGTCGGATGGTAACATTTGTCTGATAGATGTCATAGATTGGGCCATACTGGCCATATTATGAAGCACACGGTTTGGATGGTCTGGATTGCCATACACGTATGCAACATGTATGGTGGATGAGTGGCATATAAAAACACCATGGTTGAGGATCACCAGTATAGTCCATATGTAGATGAGAAATGGCTCCAGCACTACTAGTTGCAATGTGACCCTTGGTCCAATCCATTGAACCCGACTTGTTCATTAGGCCCAACACATTTTTCACGGCAACCATGCAAACACTACACCGATTAACCATTTGATCAATTGCCTTTATTGTGGACGGTCCAGATTGTTTAAACAAAAATAGGTCAAACCAATAAATTTGGTCCATTAATTTTTCAGGGACGATCGGGGATTGCTGTAGATATAGAAAACAAGGCAAATCAAAGAAGTATCGGATCATCCGATTAATGCAATTTTTGCATGGCGGCCATGAAATGTGTTTTGGATTTGACAATTCCGTTTGCATCAAGCGAATATATAAAATGTACTCATGTACCCATCCCCTTACAATGTTGGTCTGAAACTACTATGTAGGCTCACCATGTACACCTGGACAAAAATCAGGTTGGTCATCTCATCACACAGGTCACTCAACTTTGAGCATTGAACATTTTGCAAAATGTTCTTACCATCATTCGCCTGTCTACATAGGCATGGCCTCCTGATGAAATTGACCAGCCCGATTGCAGCTAGGTCATCTGCAGAGTATGGTCTCCCTCAGGGCAGGTACCAGTACTTCACTAGGATAGTGGGCCAAAGGGTTGTCCCACACCTACAATCATCAAATGCTGCTGCTGCGTTTTTTATGTCAACATAGTGTAGCATTGCAAGATGATTCCTTCAAATAAAAAAAGCATTAACAAAAAAAAAAAATGAAAGGGTCTCTCCCTCTAATTTCCCTTTCTGGCCAAACTTTCTTTCAGTTCCCATCCATATTCAATGGAATTGAAACTAAAATGCTCATCAGTCTAACACCCAAATATGGAAAGAGTATCACTATTCATTAGTAACAAATAAGGGCCACTAGTTCCCTTGAAGAGGAAGAGCAAACTCAGGCAGTTGGAGCACCCACATCTTTGATTGATTCACGCCATGCAAACTCCCTTGCACCATCCTTGTCAACGATTTTGATCACAAAGTTCGGTGGTGCAACCACCAGCCTCGACCGGATTTCCATAATGCACTTGTCGACCAGATCGATCGCTTCTTCCACCGACATCCCTCTGTGATAGTGCCTGTCCATCAGCGCAAGACAGAAGTAGGATCCGTAGCCGAATGCACCTTTATCGATCTTGTGGAGAGTTGCAATGTAGTCAATGTAGTAGAGAGATGGGCCGGTTTCCTTGTCGTAACCAGCCAGGAGAATGTTGACAAAGTACGGATTCTGGAAAACCACATCAAATCACAGTTGAGATATCTCTGACTTCTTATTTAAGGCAGAGAAAGCTGGAAAATGCAACAGTTAATGTGTGCCATTGTTTGTGCCACCACAACTCTTACCAAAGCATGTTGAGTAAGCTTGGGGAACACTGGAAGCCATGATCAAATGCTTTGGTATAACTCGTCCGCATGGGTATTTTGGGTTGGGGACCTCAGGTTGGGTCTCGAGTTGGGTTGGGCCACAGGTTAACCCAACTTGATGTTAGGTTGGGCTCGGGTTGATCCTCAACCCCACCCGACCCACCGATGTTGCACACCTAACATCATCCTCAACCCAACCTAGGAGCCAGCTTATAATTGCACAAAGCATCAAGTGAAGCAGGAACAAATTCGAGTGCGAGAGCGGGGAAGTGTATGCTTCAAAATGGGTCGCAAGGATACATAGCTATGGAAATAATTGAGATTACGGGCATGGGCCATTTAATGGGAATTCATAGAAAAAGAACTATTTTCAAGATGTATGCATAGGTCAACGTGTCAAGATTGCTAGGAAAGATATGTTCTTGTCACATAGACAATGAGAACAGGGACAAAGGTTGGCCTTTCCCTTGCAAATCAAAGGATCTGCCATTTGTCTTTAATTTCCTAGTGGAACAGATCAAACTGAAGCTAATGGAGATTTTCCTTGACTGGAACCCAAATGTAGACTAAATATCATCTAAAGCTCGTAGAGAAAAATAGTGCCATAAACTTGAAGGGCCAAATGCTAATTCCAGCAGAAATGAGATACTAATTGGATGAATGTCTATCTCCAACCATAAAGTTTGAAAAGCTACCAATAACCCTCAAAACCATGCAGTTAAATGGAAATAAGACAGCTGTGAGAATAGAAACCCGGTAAACATGCAGTCAAACTAATACATGATGTGCCACCATAGGAATTTGCATTTAAGGCCAGACAGTCACATATATAAAAACAGCTTAATGACATAATTCCCCAAAAGATATAATAATAAAAAATTATTATTAAAAAAACCAAAGACATCAATAGGATGTCCACAAGACAAGGAAGAACAATAGCTTCCAAACATGGATCCTTAAATACATTAAGAAGTGACAATAGCAAGAAATTCATTGCCTTAAAGAGAATCATCATGCACCAAGTTGTTCACTTCCAAATGTGGATCCTTTGATACATTTTTTTTTTCTTTTTTCTTTTTTTAAACACACGCACCCGACACACACACACGCCGAAGTGGGATTTCACCACCTATAGGTTTCAAACCCAAGACCTCATGTTGAAACTCCTCAGAGTGTACCACTGGGGCAAGGACTGGAACCCAATAGAATATTTGGCAAGAGTGGGATAGATCCTTCGATACATTGAGAAGCAACAATAGCAAGAAATTCATTGCCTGAAAGAGAATCCTCAATGCACCAAGTTGTTGTCTTGGAACTATGACATTTTTCTGTTATCTAATTTACAAGCAATCAGGCAAACAACAATTTGTAACAACCCTAATATTTGATTACTGTATTGTAACGCAAAAACCAGCAGAAGGACAAGACCAAACTTTCGATAGACATGCGTCAATATTTCCCATAAGCATGAAACCAACAAAGAAAATAGAGCTCTCTCACAGAATTTTTTTCGCTGCACTATTTTCAGAGAAATCAAAGAAAGATTTGACAGAAAGAGTTCAAGACAGAAGACCAATGTAACTACTAATTTAGATCACCAACAGAAGCTGGGTTTCAACACTGAGGTCATGGGTTGGGTTCGAGTACTCATATGGTGTGTGTAAAATAAAATAAAGTTAAACAATAAGATCACCAACAGAAGCTGGCAGTCCACAACTCGAAACACATCCAATAAAGAAATATAAATGAACATGTGGCATGAAATACACATAACAATTTAGATTAGCATGAAATACATTTAACAACTTAAATCTCTTGATGTTACTTTCACTGAAGAGTGGGTGTGGTGCAACAATTCCTTGGAAGCTCAATCTTCTAAAGTCCGGATGGTGGTTCAAACATCAAGGAAAAGACAGGGAATGGTTATTCCATACTACAGTTATCCATGCTAATGTCTAAAAATCAAAGGCATCAATAGAACCATAAGATCATCTCAACTGATCACTAAATTACATATGAGTAACAACAGGATCCTAGTACTAAAAATAGAATTTCCAGTATTTTAGGGCCTGTTTGGATGATGCTGGATGATGCCTAGAACCCTGCTCAATCTTGTTGAACGGAGTTTTGGAAATGAAAAGTATTCCTGACATGTTTGGGTGACACTCCTAAAGCACGTTGCCATTAATTTTAGTTAACATAAGAGGTTTTTTTTTCTTTTCTTTTTTTAAGGTACATATGGGGATGTTTTTCTGCTCATGAAGCGAGGTTTATGGGTGGGAGTACTCTGTTAAGGTACAAAGTTGGTACTCATGCGTTTAGAGATTGTAGATGTGGCATGTATGAATTCGAATCAAACCGATCAAATTGTGGGCATTGCTGTGGATAGATCACCATACAGAAATTAGATTGGTTGAAAAAATGTAGCCTCTGATTTGTTTTCTAGTTTCAGACCATTGCTTCTATCATCCACTAAATGTCCACCAATCTACTAGATAGATAATCAAATCAATGTTTTTTTCTTTTCTTGGCACATGATCCTTCAGTATCGGGTCACATTTTGGATGGTTTAGATTTGAGTTAAATTTATCCAATGAGTGTAATTTATTATTGCCAGTGTATCAACCATCTTACTGCCAACTGCTGAGTATAAACAAGTTTTCTACTTTGGTATGAAGCCAGTAAATAGTTATGCTAAACTTCTATCACTGTCCACAATAATTTTGACGAAAATGGTGATTCATTCTCATCAAATGTGACACTTGTGTACAGCTATCCAGACTACCAAAATCCTACGGCATGTTGTGCATGGAGTATTTCTCAATACTTACGTTGTGTACCATCCAGACTACCAAAATCCTACGGCATGTTGTGCATGGAGTGTCTCTAGATAATTACATTACTCGATCAATCCTAATAATCCAATTGATGATTCTCAACTGGATGGTTAAAAGTAAAATTGAAAGTGGTTCAAATTCCAAAGGAAAAATTAGACGATTAGTATCATCAGTTCATTGTAATTGTTGGGTTATACTCCAGCCACAATTAGGCTAGCAATTTGAATGGTTTCAATTGTCATCTACTTTACCATGTGTAAAGTTGAAGATGCAAAGCCTTTTTTTTCTTTTTTTAATTTTGGTTAACTATCATCAGAGTGTTGATTCCTATGAACCAGTTCATCACCATTTTGTAAATGGTAGTCATCTTCCTCACATGTGGCACTCATGTACAGCCATTCAAACAATCCGAAGTATGGGGCACATTGTGGATAGAACAGATCTCGAAACTCAATACCTATCGACCAATCCTAACCATCCAATTGATGGTTAAAAGTAAAATGTGAGAGGCTCAATTCCAAGGGGAAAATCTGGTAGTTACAATTGAGCCAAAGATACAGTCAGTCTAGATCATCACATAACAATGTCATGTGTTCATTGGAAGATTTACCACCATTAGTGAAATGGTGCCAAACCATCATAGGGGTCTAGCCCAATCACAAAATATCAACTAAGGTTGAACCATCATACAGGTCTAGCCCACACATTAACATTGATGAACTATCACATTATGCCATGGGTGACAATGGTGTTGATAATTGCCTTATACTGCATTACCTCTTCATAAAATGATTTTTAACATTGGACACCCAAACAACATTATAGGAAAATGTATAAAAGGAGACACTGCACCGAAACATCATGAAATGAGTTTTCAAAAACTGCATTCCCAGTCCTGCATTTCCATTGAATGGAGTTTTGATAAATTAATTTCTGGACCGTCATTCAAACACAACACCTTTACTTCTTTCACACAAAATTTCACCATTTAACCTCTGATGTATTTTTTTTTAAAAAAAAAGTCTTCCTCTGGCAAGGATAACATTTCTGCTTCCTGCAAAAGAGGGGGCATGTACTAGCCAATAGTCTTGTATACTTATTCAAATAGAGCTGTAAAGACCAGCAATGCAGAAGCAATAATCTATAGGTTTCGATAATTGACTTCAAATTTATACAAAATAGTGAAGATGTCAATTTATAGAATGCTGTATGCAAAAACTGGAAACTTAGGATTTTGGGTCTGCAAGAAGCATGCTTTTACAGAGAGTGAGAGAATTTAAAAAGAAAAAGAAAAGAACAAAAAATATATATATATACAGAAAAAGGAAAATGACATGACATGTATGTGGTCTACAGCAACATATTTCCATCTTTCCAGGTTCCCACAATGTTTCCATCTTTATTGAGCGAGGAAGTATGTTTCAACAGTGACAATTCATCACCATCATCATCTAAGCGTCATCCTAACTAATTGGAGTTGGCTTTCATAACAAAAATTGTGGCCAAATCTTCACGCCAGCAGATGGCTGCCGATCTGACACAACCCCTCACCCAGGTTGGGACTGGCAATGATAGCACAAAACTCCCACGGCGAACAATGAAATTGCTTTTTTTTTTTCTTTCTTTTCTTTTTTGAATGATGGACATTCAAGGAAGAACATGTTCATAGGATGTGTAGCTGAAGTGAGGATGTTGTGAATTGTGATAGATAGGTGTCAAGATGAGGAATTATAGAATGAGAATAGAATGCATTTGAGGGAATTTAGAAGGAGTAACAATGTGATAAGATGAGGTAAAGCAGACTTAAGATGGTTTAGCCATGTGCAACAAAGATCAAGAACTGGCCCAGTTAGGAGTGAGTTGGTTCAATTTGAAGGTTCTAAAATGGCAAAGGGGCCCAAAAAGACATTGGGTGGAGATAGTAAGAAAAGATTTGATGGCCTATAGCTTAACTGAGGATGCAGTCCTTGCTAGGGTGGAATGGCTGAATGGGATTCACAAAGCTGATCCCAATTAGTTGAGATCAGTGTTTTAAATAGCGAATAGCATCTAGTGTAGACTTCACCCCTCGGAAGCATGGGGCTTACGCTACATAGCAAGTAGCGTAAGCTACACGCAAGTTCTAAATTTTTAATCAAGGCTGCGCTTGGTTACAATAATTCATGATATTTTGCACCAAATTAGACTGATTAATAATGAAAAGGCAATAATTAAGTATAAAGGTAAAGAAAGAGCAATGAAACTGATTTAATATTGTTACTTATATTATTTTACTAAAAGCATTGAAAAGATTAACTAATTTTTATTGAAAATATAACAAATCATTGAAAATATTAATTGATCTTAATGTTTTAGTGAAAAATCACTAGTAATGTGAGCTATGTAGCGTGTAGCGCATGCAAATTATCATAGAGTGTAGGCTACACACAACTTAAGTTATTTTCATGAGCTACCTGGTGCTAAGGCTAAGCTATGCTATGTACTGTGTAAGCTACAAACTAAGTAGCATAGTTATTTAAAACACTAGTTGGAATAAGGTTTAGATGATGATAACCATTTTGCTAGCAAAAAGTAAACAAGGAAAAAACAAGGTGCAGAAAAAGGGATGATGAGAAATCATCCCTCGCAAGACAACTACAAGAATGGACCCCTTGGAAGCCACAGACAAGAATCAACATTCACGATGAAATAATACAGTTGTCTGTCATTATGTTAAGAGGAGGCAATTCTGCTAAATGCTGGGAGGGGCAGGCCCAGTAAACAGACATGGAAAGAATGGAGTGATACATCTCCATTGAAGAAACCTTATCTTCAAAAATTCTATATACAGTTGTCTGTCATTATGTTAAGAGGAGGCAATTCTGCTAAATGCTGGGAGGGGCAGGCCCACTAAACAGACATGGAAAGAATGGGGTGATACATCTCCATTGAAGAAACCATATCTTCAAAAATTCTATATACAGTTGTCTGTCATTATGTTAGAGTAGGAAATTCTGCTTAACACTGGGAGGGGCAGGCCCAGTCAACAAACATGGAAAGGTTTGGACAACACCACCCACCCCCCCCCCCCCCCCCCCCCAACCAAAAAAAAAAAAAAAGAACAGCCGCCAAAATCATCTTCCAAATGACATTGCCTCGAGGGGAAAATGGGACCAACCAACGAAAAGGTCAAGATGGTACAACTGATGCTCGAAGAAATACCAAAAAAGCACAAGGAAGAAGTTCAAACTGACTTCACTAAGGAAAAGATAGTTCCCCCTTCTTCGTCTTCTTCCTTGCACTGTTGCACATAATACATCCACTGGGAATAGCCATCCCACTTCTCATAAGATTGTTGATAGTCAAAATTTATTCATCCATGGCAATCCAAATTAAGGTTTGGACTCTAGATGGAGCTTTAAATCTCCATGCCTTAGCCATCAAAGCCTTGGGCATATTCTCAGAAGAATCACCTGAAACAAATATTTAGAGGAGAACCTCCCATTTGCAGACCTCTTCCACATCCTCCTATCCATCTCCTCAATAGGGCTGTACACGAACCGAGTTAGCTCAGTTAGCTCGCTCGACTCGACTCGAAAAAGCTCGATTCGACTCAATTCGAAACTGAGTTCGAGCCAAGTTGAGCTGATTTTTTGAGCTCGAAAAAATTTCAAACCGAGTTCGAGCTTGCCCGAGCTCGACTCAACTCGGATCGAACCAGTTCGGTGACTCGGTTACTTTGATATTGATGTTACTCACCAAGTGTTTAATGAAATGACTCAATGAAGTGTGGCTAGTGGCAAGGAAGGTATGTATATGAAACAAATATCCTTTTTTTCTTGATTTTTATGTTGCTTATAAGGTGTTTGATGAAATACCTGTAAAACCACTGCTGTTGTTTTACATATAGTGAGATTTTGAAGGTGCAGTCCATGTGTTTGTGAAATGTTTGTGAAAATGCTATACAGGCGAACTTGGCTCAAACTGGCCCGAGCTACTGACCGAACCGAGTTGAGCTGGCCAGTCAGGCTCGTGGACCAAGCCGAGCCGAGCCGAGCCAAGCCAAGTTCAAGCTGGCCAGTCAGGCTCGAGGACCGAGCCAAGCCGAGCCGAGTTCGAGCTGGCCAGTCAGGCTCGACTCATGTACACCTTTACTCCTCAGTCTCAACAAAAACCACATGCAAATTGGACACAAGCCTAAAAAAGGAACAAATACTCTTGTGGTTGACTGTTGTCCATTTATTTGGGATTTGGGTATCGAGATCTCATTGGCTCGCTAATTGGGTTGCACCATTTTGGTACCAGGGCGGGTGATTGTGAGGATTTTCGACTCTACATCTCCTAATGGCTTTCAAATAGGGTGACACAGGAAGAGTTTGTGCAAGTAGACCCAATTGATCCGCGCACTCACAAGGCAAGATTTCGAAGTTGGAGCGCATAAACACATTGGAGAAGATTTCCACCCAAGGTCTTAACCAAAAGGGGTGGCCCTAGCTTGGGAAGACACCAACAATCAGATCCTTCAATTGTTGGAACATGACAAAAAGCCCAAAATTAAGGTAGAAATTCCAAAATTCCATGGTCGGTTATATGTTTGACAACTACATCAATCCACTAAGGTGGAAAGTACAAGGAAATTGTGGACAATTGGAGAGTTAAATTAGTGGCTATGAAGTTTTCCAATCATGTGTTAGCATAGCGAAACATTCTCAAAGCCGAACGATCCGTCAATGCAAGGAATAAGTAGATTCTTGGGAAAAGATGAAAAAGAATTTAAAATGGAGGTTTGTACCCGTGACTCATGCCCATGGCCTCTATCAAAGATGTCACAATCATGTTAAGAGTCGGTAATGAATACACTGAGAAGTAGAGCTAGGCACAGGATGAGTCGACTCGGCAGACTTGACTCGTCCGACTCGTTCAGACCCGACTTAACTCGAATCGAGTGGGTGAGTCGATCCGAACCGAGTAGACTTCGCCCAATCTGAACTCAAATGGAGCCGAGTACAGGTCACATAGTAACTCGACTCGACTCAACCCGAAATTCGACTCGGTACTAACAATACTCAATCCGAAACCCAACTCGACTCAGGTTCGAGTAGTGTGTGTGTGTAAACTAAATCTAATCTAACCTACCGGCCGCACCCGACCCAACTTCTATCTCTCCCTCCTCTCCCGAGCACGACAGCCACCCACCACCACTAGGCCACCCTCCTCTCTCTCTCATCCACTCCCTCCCTCATCTCCCGCACCTGACAGCCACCAACTCAGCAGCTCATCTCGACTACGCAACTCGTCCGCACCCACCCGCTCGCTGCCGACTCTCGACAGCCACCCAACTCTCCAAATCAACTAATCAAGGAAATTTTATGTTCGAGAAGACTTATATTTTATGATTTTCATCTATTCTTATGAAATACAACATGTTAGGGTATTCTAATTTGGGGGTTTTGTGAAATTGGGGTCGAGAATGGACGAATTGGAATGGGTTGGGGGTTTGTATTTGGCCCAGGATGGCTCGGGTGCATCCGAGCTGGCTATGTTGCGTTCGAGCTGGCTCAGGCTAAGCCACCCCTTATTTATGCATTAGACGGTTAAACCTAATGTGGTTTATTTTTGTGAATTATGGATTACATTGCTTATTTCTTAGCTTATTATTGTGCATTAAACAGTTAGCCTAATGTGGTTTATTTTTGTGGATTATGGATTACATTGCTTATTGCTTTGCTTATTATTATGCATTAGATAGTTAGCCTAATGTGATTTATTTCTATGAATTAGACAATTAGTGGTTTAGTTTTTAGAATTATGGATTACATTGCTTATTGCTTAGCTTATTAGCGTGCACTAGACAGCTAGCCTACTCATGGTATTCCAAATCGGTTAGACGGTTACGTAATGGCCATTACGTAACGATAACGATCATAACTGTTACGCGTTACGAGGTCAAAATGGTCGTAACGGCCGTTACAGGAAAACACGCCATAACGGCCCCGTAACGGTCTAGGAAGAACATTTTTCAAAAAATAAAAAATGGCCATAACAGCCGATACGAGGGTTGTAACGGCCGTTATGGCCCGTATCATAGCGGTAACGATACCGTTACGGAACACCTTGAGCCTAATGTGGTTTATTTTTGTGAATTAGACAATTAGTGGTTTATTTTTGTGAATTATGGATTACATGCTTAACTTATTATTGTGCATTAGACAGTTAGCCTAATGTGGCTTATTCTTGTGAATTAGACAATTATTTACCATTTTGAGGATTCCTGTGGCCAAGCTTAGATATAGTGTGTTTATGGTGGTATAAAAATCGCCCCCATTGTCCTATTTTGAACAGTTCAAGGTTAGATAGATAGTATTTTTTTCATTTTTTTTTGAAGACACAGGGTGTCCCCACCTCTTTTTGAAGTAAGACTAATCCCTGTGGATACACGCAATCACCCACAACCACATGTATCGGGTAAAGCCAAGGTTAGATAGATAGTATGATTACATATAAGTTATAACCTATTTAAATACCCATGCCTATTATGCGCTCAATCTCCCCATTTCTCTCTAAATATGTTTCTTCCTTTTTATTTCTCATGTCAAATATCTTCATATTGTTTAGACATTTGGTATGTGAATGAAATGGAAGGTCAACTTATCTGGAGAGACAGAGAGACGCCGACAGAATTTTAACGTGAGCGTTTAAATAAGAATGTAAAAGTATTACAATCTATCCAACCTTAGATGGGTAACGAATTTAGGGTTTAGTATATACTTGTAAGGCATTATAGTGCTAGTCTGATTTAGTATCTTTCAATTAGTAAATGATTAGTGAGGAAATTTCCAATACCCCTGGCGATTTGTCAATCACTTCGCCGATAATCTTGGATGAATGATTAGGTCTACAAGATGAAGAGGTGCACATTTAGATTATTACCTACCAGAGTTCAGTAAAAGGGAAAAAAAATCGGTAATGTGGAAAGATTTTGAAGTAACCTTAAAGAACGGCATGGTGAAAATACAGTGCAAGTAGTGCAAGGCTCAATATGCTAAACAAGTGGACAGGTCGACCACAACTCTAAAGAAACACCTATTGAAGTGTTATAAAAAAGCGAGGTCAGACGTCAGGTTAACAAACACTTTCATTTACCCAATCTGTGGTGGATCCGTCGCAAAGTACCTTGTCCACTTATAAGTATAACAAGAACCATGTGAATGAGTTGACGGCCAAATTTATTATTGCAAATGAAAAACCATTTCAGATGGTAGAGAGTCCGTCTTTTGTCGAATTAGCTAAAGGCCTTAACCCCATATACGTGAATGTCTCCTGTACAATAATAAAGAGAGTGTGCATGAAAATGTATGTAAGCGAAAAGGTCAAGTTGAAAGGATAGTTGGTATCGGTTTCCCGAATAAGCCCGACATCGATTTGTGGACAACATCCAATCAACGAATGTGGTATATGTCACTGATTGCCTACTACGTTGATGATGAATGGAGGCTCTGCAAGAGAGTTATAAACTTCCGCTATTTTGCGCCTCCTCACACTGGTTTGATGATTTCAAACTGCATCTACAGATGCCTTGTGGAGTGGGGCATTAAGAAGAAAATCTCCTTGATAACTTTAGACAATGCCTCTACAAACAATTTTGCATAACTAGTTTAGGGCCACTAGTGACTTGTATTTCAGTGGGAAAACATTTCATGTTAGGGGTTGTGCCCACATCTTAAACTTGATTGTATAAGATGGCCTTAAAACAATTGAGCCAACAATCGAGAACATAAGAGTGTGTGAAGAACATAAGAGTGTCACCTTCATGATTAAATACATGGAATGAGATCGTGAAAGAGTTGAATTTGTCATCTCAAAGAACGATGAAGCTGGATGTCATGACACATTAGAATTCAACCTACAAAATGTTGGATTTAGCGTTAACTTTCAGAGATGCATTCTCTCACCATGCGGAGTGTAATAGCGTGTATCAGTGGTTGCCTTCTGATGATGATTGGACAAGAGTTGAAGCAGTTCACAAGTTTCTTTCATTTTTTTATGAGACAACGAAGATCTTTTCAGGAAGCAAGTATCCAACAACAAATATATTTCTGCCAAAACTTTGGAGAGTAAAGGAAGTTTGCACAAAAGTTATAGTGGACCAGACTTTCTACAAATAATGACTATAGGTATGCAGTTAAAGTTTGATAAGTATTAGTCTGAGTGCAGTTTGGTAATGGTCGTTGTAGTCGTTCTTGATCCTCGATACAAGACATTCATGATTATATTCGTTTTTAAAAAGTTGCATGGTGAGAAAAGTGTCATTAAGGTCGATAAGAATCGTGATCAAGTTGGAGATACATACAATTTCTATGTGGAAACTTTGGGGGCTACAAAAGACAATACCACAAGTCAGACACATCAAGTAGATTTTAGTTCTAGTGTTACTGCACAACGAAACACGATCGACAATTTTATGTCTTTCATGGCACAAGTTGAGACCCAAATGCAGATAACCCAAACAGAACTTGACCACCATCTCAAGGAGGCAATTGTAAAGTACGAAGGCAAAGAAATTGATGTTTTAGACTTGCGGAACTTGAAAGCTCATGAATCACAATACTCTGTGCTCACATTGATGGCATGAGACATTGTCAATTCCAATTTCAACTGTGGCATTAGAATCTTCTTTCAGCATGGGGAGTAGGGTCGTGAACAAGTATCAAAGTTCACTTACACCGAAATCAGTTGAAGTGCTCATTTGTACACAGGATTGGTTTGTGTCCAATCTGAGAAAAAGGAAATTCTGTTGATGAGTTTGAGGAATAGGAGAGTGAGAAGCAGGATGAGACGATACCTACAACAGTTGCGTGAAGCAGGATGAGATAGTACCTTCTATTTCCCTTGCATTTACTTAAGACAATTTGACAGTTATTATTTGTGGACTTGAATTGTAACATTTGATGGGCGAATGGATATTTTCTATGCTTCTCAGCTTATGTATTTAAAAATAATAATAATTAATTAATATTTCTCCTCTTTTTGTTTATGCTTTTAAATGATTTAATGTTTCTTAAATCTCATATGGTTGGCTGATTGTATTTGTTTATATTCATTCCTTAATTATTTATGTTGCCCTAGCTAACCAAATATTATTTCTTTCAAAATTCACACTCATAAATATGTCATCGGAAGATGATCCATCGACAGATATTTGGGATTATGGAGCCTACGTCTACTCCCAGGACGGAAAGATAAAGTTACAGCGCAAGTTGTTTGTAAACAATACAAATCGGGTAAAATTACATTTGGCTTGTCAGGGAGGAGACGTTGCCCCATGTAGCAAAGCTCCTCCAGAAGTCCGGGATTTTCTTCGAGACATTCTTGACTCAAATACAAAGGCTCCCACCTCTTCCCTTATAGCCAATACAACCAACCATAGAAGATATTGAAGTAGGCCTATTATAAATGAATAAGGGTCGAGCAGAGGAAGAGCACTCACACATGGTAAAGAAGAAAAAGACAGACTATTAAGGAAACAAGAAGAACGAGATTAAAAAGAAGCCGCAAAACAAAGTCTGGAATTGGCATCCAAGACAACATGATGACATGCAATAAATCATCGAAGTCTCTTAAAGTCTCGCTACATTCTATAAGTAGTTGGGAATCCAGCATAAATCAAATCATGAAAAGAGGTAGAAAAAACTCATTAAATCTATGAATGAGGATGATGGAAAAGCATCTCCACCATCCGATTCAGAAGAGGTAAACAACCATCTTTTAAACACCTCCAGCTCAAACTAAGCCCAAAGTTCTCCCGTTGTCCAAGCCGTAAAAAGAGAACCAAATGATGATTCTGGCGGAAGAAGGTGGAGAAGGGGGTTACTATTATGGACAAGGTTACTCGGGTTACACGTCACAAAGGCATTTCATCATATAGAGGATATTGAATGGATGAATGGTTTGTATGTGCAACTCCATCTCTGATATTCCGAACATACTTTTGAGTTTTGACAATGCTTATTTACTTTGTTCATTTTTTTTATTACAAATTACTTATGACAATGTTTATTCTGAACAACTCAACTCAAGTACACTACTAAATCGAGATAAAAAGAGGACCTCGTTTTTGGCAAAGTGCTTGACATATGTGTGGATGGTTGAGATCCAAAGTATGAATTCATATCCAACGAATGATATTTATTCAATGATTCTCACTTATGCATTCCCAAAGGATTGTTGCAAGAGAAGATCCTATGCAAGCTATACAAATGAAGATTGGGTGGAGACTTTAGAAGAGATAAAACATTGGCCTCAGTTGAGGAAAAAATACTATCGACCTTGTATGTGTCGTGATTTTGAACAGTTCATGGCACAATGCCGCCGATGTCGGGTCTCTGAAGGTCGTGTGCAGAATACCAACCTTTATACCGAACAAACCGAAGTAGTTAATAAGAGCCTTCATAATCTCTTAGGAGTATCGTAGGCGACAACGTATCTCAATGAGACTTGGCTCTACCCAAGCCAAGTTTACCTACAACAACTCAATAAATCGCACAATAAAAAAATCCCTATTTGAAATCATAAATGGGATAAGTCCATACCAAGTACTTGACTTAGTACCATAAGACTATTACCGGTACAAGATCAAATGAGCGAAGATGTTAATGCTTTCGTTAAGCACATCCAAGACTTGTAAGCTCAAAAGATTGAAGAGAGCAACACCAGGTACCAAGCTGCGAATGAACATCAGTGGAAAAAGAAATATAAAGAAAGTGATTTAGTTATGGTTTATCTTCGCAAAGAAAGGTTTCAAGGAAAATTTACAACAAGATCAAGTCTAAGAAGATTTGTCCATGCCAAGTCAAGAGAAAGTTGGATGACGATACCTATATGATCAAGTTGCTAGATGAATTAGATATCTCACCAACTTTCAATGTGGTGGATTTGTTCGAGTAACAAGAGGCGGCGTCTAAAGTGCAAGATGAAGTCATTATCGATATGGATAAATAACTCTTGAAAAAGAAAATATATTAAAAATAATAATAATAATAATAAAGCTAAAGGAGTGTTAGGTTGTAATTTTTTGTGCTTTCTTGGCGTCCTTCTAATAAATTGATCAATTACTCTTCGAAACAAAGGAAAAAAAAAAAAAGTTGAACACGCGTTGCACATGGAGACAACTGTCACTCGATGGTAATACTTGGTGAATGGAAGAATAAACCCTATTCTCAATGCACATGGATCACAGGTGACGAATTAAAAAGATTGGATCGGAATCTCATACTTGTATAAAACATCCAACTCACCGAAGTCGAGTTCTTTCCAAGTCGAGGAGAATGATATAGGCCCATAGCCCACTATAAGGCTTAACATGTGCTGATTTTGGACTTTTATTGATAAATTTGGGCCTAAATATCAAGAACTATAATTTACTATTTGTGGAAGATATGGGGGCTGGTTTAAAGATGTGATTGGAGATATAAAGGGATGTGATTGAAAATATGGGAATAATTTAACGACGTGATTGGAGATTTTGAGGATTATTTCCATATTTGTTTTTACCATTATTAGGCGTGTTGCCATCTTAGGTAGACTATATTTAAAATCAATCTAATAGTTGAGGAGATTTCCATTAAATATTCAAATCTCTAACACCTTTCCCCAAGAGAGCCCAATTCTTTTCCCAAATATTCCCCACCCCAATGCCTCTTCTCTAACTTTATACACGTCTTCCCACTTTACAAGGTAAAAATCTCTCCTCTTCCTTGTCAAAGGAAGTCCCTTTCCATTTTCTTTATTCTTTTCAAGGCCGTTGTACGCGTTTAGAACATGCAAAGGAAGTAAACGTGTGATTCTTACTTCAAGGGTAAATAGGAGTGTTTCCACTTAGCAGGCCTTCTCTCGATCTTTTCAAATCCCACAATAAATAGGTTGAGGCTTTGCCCCCGACTGGGAGACCGAGATATTCCAATGAACAAGTGATCTAACATTGAACCCTCTCAATAGACCAAGAGTGATAGCTTTCTCCAACATCTCCAAGCTCTCGACCACGATAGAAAAAGGAAAGAAAAGAGATTCCCCTTGTCAAAGAACTCTAAAGTTAGGAAAAGGAAAAGAAAAAAGCCATGTGGCAAACCATTGACTAGGATCAAGAATGACGCCAACATATGCACCCACTCCAAAACCCGCCCTAGAAAGGGAATACTCCAAAATGCTCCAATCTACATGGGTCATCATCATGGTGTGCCATAAAGGCCGTTACGGGGCCGCAAAGGCTGTTACAGGGCCATAAAGGTAACGGTGGCAACCGTTACACGTTACGGGGTTGTAACAACCATTATGGAAAAGACCCATAATTGCCATTAACGGCACGTTACGTCCCCTATACGGGCCATAACAGCCCTGTAATTGTATGTGATGGGGAATATACAGTTTTTCCATACTTTTTAATCAACATTACGGGGCAAATACAGGTTTTACAGGATTTTTTATTTCAATAAAAAAAGATACTGTAATGGCCGTTATAGGGGCTGTAACGGCCGTTACGACCCGTATCGTAAAGGTATGATGGTGGCCATTACAGCCACCGTTACCGTTACAAGACACTCATCATAGACTTTTCCATGTCCAGCTTGACAAAAATGCCGCCCATGCCACTCCTATTCCTCAAGTCAAATGCACTCATTAGCCTTGAGGATGTCGACTAAATTTTCTCTCTTCTTCACAAATTCCCTTTGAGAGATGACTTAGCACATAACTTCCCTAAACCTAATCAAAAGACATTTTGCAAGGATTTTGTAGGTGTCGTCAACTAGGCTAATCGGCCCATATTCCCTTAAGTCAGTGGTTTCCTTGAATTTTAGTATAAGAGTGATTAAAGTATTATTAAGGCTTTGTTGAGAATCGCTTGCTCGTGAAATTCTCTCATAATGCTCAAAAGATCACCTTGGACAATGTTTCAATAGACTTGAAAGAAAGCCTATGAGAAACCATCATTCCCAAGCACCTCCCCTATCCATATCTCAAATAGCCCTATGAACTACTTTTGCAAAATCTCGTCCTAACAACGCCATCATATCGCAAGATAATTGATTAAAATTTATCCCATCAAGAGGCGGCCTTTGAAAGACACCCTTGGAGTAAATTTAATAGAAAAATTGAGTTATCTTTAGTTTGTATAGGATCATCGCCAACTCCCCCATATCATGATCTTTTTTAATATGGTTATGCTCACATCGCCCATACGTAATCCTCTAAAAAAGAAGAAGAGAAGAAGAGCTTTGAATCCCCTCCTTCAACCATGTAGCCCTCTCCTTCAACTTGATGGTGTTGAATTCCCCACCAACATATTAAGAAAGATTCCACCATCTAATAAGTGAAGAAAGCTCAACTCATAACTCCTCAGTCATTTGGATTATATTGACATCGAAACCCACTAGAAATCTTCTTGGCGAAATTTAGCTAATATTGAAAATGATCCTTCTATTTCATCGTCTATTATCAGTCTATTAGAGTTCCACATTATAATAATGTTGTCTACACTCCCCCTTGCCGGAGGAAAGCGGAAGCCTTTGTTTGTGGTGTCCCACAGATCTTTGACAACTCCATCATCCACATCCTCTATTTTGGATTCTTGTAGAGAACAACATCCACTTTTCTTCTATGAAGTATATCTTTGGCAGCCTATCTTCTACAAAGGTTGTCTAGCCTTCTGAAATTCCAAGAGATCGCTTTCATTAGTCCATCAGTTCCGCCCACCTCCCTTGTACTATACGCCCTTATCTATCTCCCCTCTAACGAGTCGCAAAAGAATTCGATGTTATGTCGTCATGAACTCTGCAGCACCCTCTTGTACAAAAACCATCTCGACCATTTGATCCGTGTCTCTACGCTCCAACAAGTCAAACAGGTTCTTCAAATCACCAACCTTCTCACAAAAAGAAATCCCCAAGTCAAGATTGAGGCCATTTTCGAAGTGTTGCTACCTCCGTCACCTTGAACTTTCATACCTAATGCATCTTGAAGTCTTGATAAAGCCAAAATGTCATTGCCAACCTTATTAGTCCCAAGTCACAACTAAGGCTCACCATTTTCGGAGCATCTGTGCATCTATCACCTTACACTTGCTTCCTAATCCATCCCGAGGTCTTAATGAAGCTAAAATGTCATCGTCAACCTTATCAGCACTCAGCTAGAGGATTGTCAGGATTCTTCCTTATAATCTTGTTTATTTATGTTTGATCATTTGCATCCTCTTTTGGATTTGCATTAAAGGAGACTCAAAGTCATCTCTTAGTAAATCTAACTTGATTCGGAGAAGACATTGATGACAAATTGCAAGTCAATTGAGCATCCCCAATATCAATAATAGTATGATGGTTAGCAATCACCATCCCCATTGCAACAAACTCTTCATGAGCGTTGAACGGAAAAGCTACAAGTGTTGGCCTTTCATCACTAGTCCCTACACATGCGGGCATGTCCATCATGTAACCACTCTTGCTACAATCCTCCTCTTAGAATCTATAAGGCGGATTAGACAAATAGAGGTTTGTACAAACTTCTACAAGCCCAAGCCTAGTAACATGTAAATTACTCGTCTTGCTGCAAGAGGGGCTCCTTTTCCTATTTCTCTTTACATGATTATGTACTACATTATTTGACGACAATGATATGTACACTCACGAGATGAGATGAGACAAGAAAATGATCCTCGCCCACACTCTTCTTGTGATATATAGTCCCTATACAAGTGGGCTTGTCCATCATGTAACCACCCTTTGCTACAATCTTCCTCCTGCACTCTATAAGGCGGATTCGATGAATAGAGGTTCACACAAACTTCTACAAGCCCAAGCCTAGTAACATGCAAATTACCCGTCTTGTTGGCTCCTTTTTCTATTTCTCTTTATGTCATTATGTATTGAATATTTGAGGACAATAATATGTACACTCACAAGATGAGTTGAGACAAGAAAACGATCCTCGCCCACACTCTTCTCGAGATATATAGCTTTCTTTTTAAAAGCCTGGAATTCAAAATTCATGACAGCCATCTTAGCAGAGCAAACCATTTGATCCACTTGTCTTGTTTACCATGAGATGGAAGCTTTTCGAATGATGTATGACCCCACCTTTATCAGCGTGAATCGAGTAGGGGCATGTGTATGTGACTACAAACTTATACAATATGTTTCCAGCATCTCAGGGAAGACATTAATGAAAAATTGTTGACTAAGATTCTCCAATACCAGCCACAATATGATGGTTACCCGCCACAACCTCTTCATGGGCACTGAACAAAAAAGCTGCAAGCTTTGGCCTTTCATCACTTGTCCCTATACAATGGGCCCGTCCATCATGTCACCACCCTTGCTACATACACTTTATGAGAAGGATTAGATTAATAGAGCCTTGCACAAGCTTCTTCAAGCCCAAGCCTATTAAGTGAATTACTTGTCTCACTCACTGCAAGAGGGGGACTCTCTTTCCTATTTCTCTTTAATCTGAGATATTTGGGGATATGATAAGATTTACACTCGCAAGATGAGATGAGATGAGATGAGAAAGTGACCCTCACACATACTCTAATCGCCATATACAACTCTTTTTTAAAAGGATGCAATTCAACATTCATGAACATTCATGACGGTGATCTTAACAAGCGTCCAGCCAATTGGCACAAGCATCCAATCCTAGCATGAGATGGAAGCTTTCCAGATGATGCATGATCCCACATTTTATCAGCATGAACTAGATAAGGGCATCTGTCCTCGATCCATGACTGCAAACTTGTACAATAAGTGTTTACAGCATTTCGATGAAAGGAAGGTGATTGAAGGTGTGGATCTCTCCCTTGAAGCGAGAAGAACTCCTAGCAAGCATTGGCACTGTTGGGACCTAAAAGCCCCATGCTGCCACCTTAGCCCCCAGTAGCAACGAAACAATGCCCAAGAAACATGTTGTCTCCTCACCATAATCCCCATGAATCTTGTTTTTGTCCCACTCGAGGCTCGGAATTTCATCATTTTTTCGCCAAAGTATATATTTCAATGGGCTTATTACAATCATTCTATCAAATATCACATATGTCCAATAATTTGGGATATTAAAGCTGATTTAGTTAATCAAATTCAGGTTCCTATGAATATACAAACAATTCCAATGCATTCCAATTACAAGCATCCAAACACAATTTTTCGATTCCATTGCATTCCAATTACAAGCTGCCAAACACAACTGAAGATTTGGAATCACCTTGATTCTAACGTAATTGTGATTTGGATTCCAATGCATTCCAAATACAAGCTCTCAAATGAGCCCAAGGGGCATGAATTATGCTACTTTGAGGATGATTATTGGGTTATTTCATAGGAGCATTCATTGCTTTGCAATTAGATTGTTTAGTCCTCTAATTGTCTCCCCATCACAGTCAAGATTGCCACCAAGGTCTGAGAGAAATAGAGAACTTATGTGAATCAGCATCTTGATTCCCTTCGAGGTTGTGAAGCACTAAGAACTTGTTTGGGGATGAATGAATTTTCACTCCACTGGTGCTTCTTGAGCTTGACAACTTTGAACTTCCAGATGGAAATTTTTTCTTAATTTATATGAAATCATTACCAACGTTCAGAGGAAGCTCCTCACTCAAATACATACGAGACTCCAGCTTATGAACAGGAATCATATCAGTGGTGCGATTGTGTTTCTACTTGCTAGAAAACAATTTATCTTTATTTTTATTCAAAAGGGAGAGAACCTTCTTTTTTTCAAAATGCAGTTATTCAAATTTGACACAAAATGGAGACTGTATTTTTATTTTTTTTTGTGCTGCAGTATTCTAGGTTTGCATAGGAACTTGATAGCAAAACTAGCCACTTGAATCCTCAGTCATCGACTACAATGAGAGAGATTGAAAAAGAGAGGTGAGAACCCACTTACCAAAAAACTCAAAGACCTAAAGGTAAACTCTCCTTATAGCCTGCATGTCTTTTTACCAGTTGTAGTGCATACTAATCCTTCTTGAATGCAAACTAATTCTATTGGTTCTAAAACAACATCATAGTCAATCCTAATCAAACCCAACTACCAGTAAAGGACAAAAAGATATAAAACTAGGATTCAGTAACTTGTATCAAACCAACTAGGACACTTAATTAAGTTGCTAACCAAGTTACTGTAGTGTAGTATGCATCTTTAGTTGATTGGTACAGTGCATCAAAATTTCAATAGAATGACCCTACCATTTTTTTCCCAAAAGAAAAGTGCATTGACCCAGACCCTAACTAATGCTCCATAACCCATGCTCCCAACTAATCCAATCTCTAAGCAACACCCCGATTAAAGCAAGTACAAGTGCCGAGTCTGCCAAAAGATAAGCCACACACACACACACACACTAGCATCCTGCACACCGTCCGCAGGATACCTTATCTACAGTCTTAAGGAGTGTCAGCTGAAGTGGCCTCCCAATGATGTTTAAATGAAATCCACCCAATCACTAGGTGGGTCACCCTATTTTAACCGTAGGGCCCAAACATCAACCTGGTTCATGATTCAGGTGAGCCATTAAAAAAGGAAATAGTTTGGTAGAGGGATGCCCGCCAAAGTTTATATATATGTCATGGCGGGGTTCCCTTGATTGGCTGGTTTTTTAGCCCAATGCCTAAATTTGGATTACTCTCATAATGGTCGGAGTGGATTTTTCAAATACATGATATTGGAGTCCACCCGATAAACCACCAGTTACCGTCATTCACCAATCGCAGACCTTGCAACTAGTTCGGTGCTGAAAAATCTCCTAGGGCACACCATGATGTATGTGTCTTATCCACGCCGTCCATCCATTTTTTCAGCTCATGTTAGGGAATGATCCCAAAAATGAGGAAGATCCAAATATCAGGTGGACCAGACCACTTCAAAAAAGGTGATTGAACGCCCACCATTAGAAACTTTTTTGGAGCCACAAAAGCCTTGGATCAAGCTTATATTTGTGTTTTCCTTTCATCCAGGTCTGTGTGACCTTATCAACAAGTTGGATGGCAAATAAACACTATAGTAGACCCTAATAAGTTTTTAATGGTGGGCGTTCAATCACCACTTTTTCCTATGGTGTGGTCCACCTAGGATCTGGATATGCCCCATTTTTGAGCTCATGCCTTAAAATGGTCTGGAAAAATGGACAGGCAGTGTGGATAAAACACATAAATCATGGAGGGCCACTAAGCTTTTGCAGCACCGACCTATTGGCACCATCAACATGCATGTCATGCATGCCGCATCAGTTACGTAGATGACATTTACGGAATGGGTTGTATAGCTCAGGTAGGCCCCTCCATTATGTATATAAAAAATGCATTCTGACTATCAGGTGATTCGACCATTTTTAAGCACAGGGCTGAAAAAAAAGCTATTCAGGTGGACCACATGATTATAAACTATGTACAAGGCCATGCCCGTCCTTCAAACTGTTTTCGTTAGTGTGGCCCACCTAAATCACGGATGGATCTGATTCCAAAAAATCTGTGCAATCTAAGGTTTGGATGGATTTCATATAATCATCATGATGGGCCTTGTAAAAAAATCAACAGTGCAACTGTTTCCTTTAATGTGGCCCACCTGAATCATAAATGTGGCTGATTTTTGGGCCCTAGCCCTAGTATGAGCTGACACATCTGATGGTTAGAATAGATTATCGAAACATTACAGTAGGGCCAACCTAATCCACGAGCCAACCACCTCTTGGTGCGCAGGAAAGCAAGTTGCGGCCTGGTTCGCAGGAGATTGCAGTGCTATATACATACGTATACATATATATACCATACATATATATACTGTACGTATATATACATGGTTCGCAGGAGACCGCAGTGCTATATATATACCTATACATATCTATACACACACACACACACACACACACTATACATGGTTCGCAGGAGACCGCAGTCCTATATATATATATATATATATATATATATATATATATATATATATATATATATATATCCACACTCACACACACACAACCGCAAAATGCAAAGCCCTCAAGTCTATATCACAAAAACCCTAGAATTCAAGCCTAACAGGGTAGGAATGCCTAAGTGATAATCCTATTAGATGTATCATAGTATATATATCATAGAAGTCAAACCCAAATTATTGTAACAAAAAGCATAACCCTATTTCCAACCATAGTATTACTCTCTAGTGGGCTTATATATTTAGGAGCCTTTTTAGGCCAACATCTTCTAATTGAGGTAGAATTGTTGAGATGGGATTGGTCAGTGTAAGACTGAAGAACTAGTTATTTTAGGTAAGTACATGTTGTTTCCTGACATTTAGAAAAAAGTGGCTATTTAGAGGGAGGGGAATAGGGAAGCGTGAATGTAAGACAAGAAGTAAGGAGGTCCGTCCATCAAAGTGACCTATTTGTTGAAGAAAGGCAACCTAATCAGCACATAGGACACTGATTTCCCCATTTGGTGTGCTGCACTGAAATTAGATAAGTCGCACGGCTGACCGTGATCCTGAGATCCACCAGGTGGGTCCCACTCCACAGTATAAAAACTTTTAACTGATTAATCAATCCTAAAACACACTACAATCAGTGGCATACAAATGGACAGTGGAAAACAATACAAGCAGCGGCCGGTACTGGTTAAGATGATCAGGATTATCTAATCCGTGTGACTTGTGGACCCCAACCAGTGGCCCATTCAATCAACTGTCCAGATCATGAACTGTCCTGCCATGCGTCCAATTTGAGCGCAGTATGCCAGATAACAAAATTTCTGCATTGCGCTTGCCTTAGACACCCCCCTACACCGATGAATGCATTTATTTTTATTTCTGGGTTCGACAAGCATTACCACATTTCAGATCAGGTGTAAACCTAGAAAACACTGCCCAAAGGGAATCGAATTATCACATCCACAAAACCCTAAACAAGAAGATCGAGAAAAGAAGAACAAAGAGTTGGCCTTCGCATACCTTCCTCAAGGCAGTGGCGAGCTCGCCTCGAGTGAAATTGGCAGCGGCTGCTGTGGTGAGAGGGATCCCGTTCCGAAACTGATATAAATGTACGTTCTTCTGTATATACTCTGTAAATTGAACTCTGCAAACAAATAAAAAATAAATAAAAACGTCAATATGGTGAATGGGAGAGAGACAGATGACTGATCTTGAATGGACGGGTAGGATTGAAAGAGAAGGGGGATGGAGAGAGAGAGAGGTACCTGTCGCCGGATTCACCACTGGCGCCCAATAGCTTATGGGAATCGAGGATCATGATCTTGTCTTCGTTGGATTTGTGAACTAGGATGCTATGGACGGCGGAAGTGTCGGCCACCACGACTGCAAATCCGTCCCCCACCAACCCAAATACGCACTCCATCCCTTTCTCTCTATTTCTTTATCTCTGCTCTCTTTCTTTCTCTCTGCTCCTGCTGATTGCTACTATGGATGCGTAGGAGAGGAGGGGTTGGTTTTTTAGGTTTGGTAAGGCGACTTGAAGGGCACGAAAAGGATAATGGTGAAGTTTTGGGTTACGCGGATCTCCGACAAAAGCCTTTCGCAGGAAGTTGAAACGGACGCGGATTTGCGAAAGCCCTTCGCAGGAAGTTCCTGCGCAAGGATGCTGGGTGGGGCCTACTGACATGTTTGGAGAAATCTACCCCGTTCATCCGCTTTTCGAGGTCACTTTAGTCTATTAGACCAAAAATTATATATATACAAGACTCAAATGGGCCACACGAGAGGAAACAGTTTGATTCATTGAGATCCGTTGAAACATTCCTGTGGCCATAATAACTGTGTGTCATGATAATCTTTTTTGTATTTTCACTTCATCTCCGTGCTAATGACCTTATAAACGGTTTGGATGGCAAATAAACATCAATACGAAGCCCTTTCCTTAAATTCCCCTATCGTGGGGCCACTTGAGTTTTGGTGTAACACCCCCTTCTTTTTTCTTTGTTCTTTTTTTACCGTGGGTTCCACCGTTTCTAGTGGAACCCACTTGAACTTTGGATCGGCCTTTTCGAGCTAATGCTTTAACTTGATCTAGAAAAATAAATAAATGGAGTGAATTTTTCATAAATATCACGAGGGGAGCCACCATGTTTTTAAAAATAAATAAAAATAAAATTAAAACAAAAGTAACATGCATAAGCACATCATGTAAAACTAATCTCATCTCTCGATTTTCTCTCTCATCTCCCTCTTCTTTGTGATAAAATTGCACACCCGAATCCACCATTAGCTCCAACATCAGACTTCAACCGAAGATAATGCCAACTTTTCTCTACTCTTGACGAGAGAGACGAGCGACATGTACAAGCTTCTAACCACAATACCCACCAACCAAGTTCATTGAAACTTCAAAATCCACATTCCTTCAGCCCATGGGACTCATCTGAGTCATCCAGAACAAAAGGCACGTTGAGATCTATCTTATACAAGAATCCGTCATTGAAGATCGCGGCATCTCCTTTGTTAAGTAGCCACCACATGATCTACATGGAGTACTATTTCAGATTCAAATCAGGAGTCATCTGAGCCTAATGGACCGCATTTGTATTGATTTTAGATCTTTTCGCATAATCTAGCCATACATGGGATATGTCACACTAAATCAGGTAGGTGATCTTTCCAGTTAAAAAGCCTACATTAGTATGTACTTTGATTTTCATTAATTATTTATCTCATATTATTAATTTAAGTTATTTGATTTTGGTTGCATGTAAAATAAAATGCATTTATTTGATTATTAATATGTGAAATTAATTCAATTAATTATTGTTATCTGCTTTTAAATATGATCAAGTTATGGGTGCTCTGTCCTATAAATGATCAAGTTATTATGGGTGATCTGCCCTAGAAAGAATCAAGTTGTTATGAGTGTTTTGCTTGGGTCATTCTTGAAAATGATATTTATTTTGTGCTACATTTTAAATTTTAGCAATTATGGACATTCGACCCCTGGCCCGTGTTTTAGGTTGTGTCATATCTAAATATTCAATCCTCGGCCCGTGTTCCAGGATGAAAGTCGTATTATTTTTATTTAAAATTAAGTGAATGAACACATGGGTGCTCTGCCCCGACTCCCTAAATGTTGGATGCACGGTGCCCTGCCTTAGGAGGTCCAAATTGGTCACGGTGCTCTACCTTGGGTTAATCCCTAAAATGGGCACACGGGTGCTCTGCCCTTGTAAAGTCCAAAAATGGATCAAAAGTTATTTTGTTTTATTTGAATTTATTTTCAGAATTTCATTTATTATTAGTCGAATATTAAAGTCCTTTTATATTCAGGTCGTGGATGCGTAAATACAGTTTTGGTACACACATTCGTGAGCCACGATCCCTAATAGGTATGAGACTATTCGGGATCAGGAGTCTATGATCTTAGAATCACTTTTCACATTATGTGTGGGACTAACGTGAGTTATGGCCCTTGGTGCGAGGCCCCTACCGGCATGCGATAATACACGCTACGACTTGAACTTTCATTATCCATTCTTTGTTACATGCTAATGTGAAATTTTCAATTTTAGGAATGATGTGACCCTACGAGCCATCGCACTCACACCCGTATAGACTGTTTTGCAGGGTTTGTATATGAAAAACCGGTTGGGGGAGATTGAAGACTTTTATTTTTGTTTATTTAGAAATTAATTAAAATTCAATATATGTTGTTATTATTTATTTTTAATGTCAATATAATTAAAGATTCAATGATTGATGAGTGGACAGTATTTAATGACAATGATTAATATCCTTTTAGTTACTCTAATTGCCTTGAAAATGCATGAAATAATGTGAGTTGCGATAAATATTTTATTTAAGTATAACTCATAGTCCTGAAATTCGGGTTCGGGCCTGACCAACTTAGGTTCCGAATTTCGGAGCGTGACAGATTGATATCAGAGCTTAAGCTTTAGATTCTCACAAGCGCCTTTGATATATGTTACACTAATGGTTAGATTAAGTCTAAGCTATAATCAATTTGAGGGCCTATGATAGAGATTGAATTAGAGATCAAGATATAAGATTCTTTGATTCTGTGATGAAAAGAAAAAAATAAAATAAAATATGAACTTAGGAAACCCTCTGTATCTGTATGACATCAAATATGATATTATTTAGACTTGATATTGAACTAACCGCCCAAAATTGGACCCTAAGAAATTTTTAAGAATTTATAGCTGTGAGACCTGATCCGAGTTCGCATGTGTGCATGTGTGTGCACTTTGTTCATTTTGGTCCAGTTGTCCTACAGGTCAAATTCCGGCGACTCGTGACCTTCGAATAGCATTTGCGGTTATCCTTGAGTTCGGTCATGTAGACCCGACTCGAATTGACCCTAGACCTATGTCACTACGACCGCATTGTCGCTGCGATTCCAACGCCACGTCTCATGCGTAAATCCGACATGTCCATCAAAAGTTGTAGGCCGCGCATTATTTGGACCATTGTTGCATTTTGGTGGGACCCACCTGGCTTGCACGTTTTCCATGGTGGGCCCCACCTAAGTGTACTTTTCTAAAGAGCCTATACCTAGGAATCTACCACCCTGCTCTCTAAAAATCATGGATTTTCTTCCCAAAAAGTCATCATGAGCTTTCTTCCCAAAAAGCAATGATTTCCTTACATTGCTATGATGAGTTCTCTACAACACTCCATCGTCTTCTCATTTCCTTCATTTCTCTCCTTTAGCAAACCAAGAGAAAGCCCTTGAATGTCCATGAAAACCCATTCCTCCAACCCCTTCCAAGCTAGGTTTCTCTCAATCTAACCCTCAAAAACTCATCCCAACCATTAAAACTTCACCATTGGAGATATAGAACCCAAGTGTAGAAGAAGGATAATAAACTTTGAGGTGGGTGATCTTAAATTCTCCTTCATCTTCCTTAGGATTTGTGGGACCCATCAAGTGATGATAGAGGTCCCTCATGTCTCCATGATTGAGGCCAATGGCCCATTTCTTTGCATGTATGTTCCATGGATGGGGCCATTCTCCATGGACCCCATCATGGCATCTTCCTTTGATGCATATCATTTTCCTCTCTTGTGGCTGGATTATTTTTATTTTTCATTATTTTATTCTTAATTTCGTAATGTGTGTGGCCCACTCAGTAGCCCCGGAATATCCAAACCGTCCAAGCAAAGTGGACGCTCATGGTTGTCCATTCCTTGGACGTTGGCACTCTATTTGCTCCATTTTGGGTACATGCGATGGATTTCATGAAGGGCGTATGAACTGGATGTTTGTGGGGTCCACTAAGGTGGACCATAACACAAATTTTTGGAGGTATTTCCCCCTTTATTCAGTAGTTATGTTCAGTTATTTTCAAACTTACCTTGCTATCCAAAAAAATTCTGGACTGTTTCTGGGTTATTTTTGGCATGCATTATGGGCTGATTAAAGGGCTGTTTTATCCCTATTATTAGATTATTTCTATAGGTGTGGACCCCACCTAGAAGTATGATAAATTTTACCTTCATCCGTCCCTGTTTGATAACCCAAAAGGGTGGGCCAAGGAGGCTGGACGGTCCAGATTTTTCTAGACTATCCAGCAATATTGTTTGCTGGAAAATCATAAATATCACCTTAATTTTGAAATGGTGGGCCACCTTTGTGGACCCCACCTTGCTGTATACTTGTATAGGAAAGTTTTCCTTACATTTTTTCAAATTTATATAGACCTGGGCCCACTCAAATGGGGTGCAAAAGTCAAGGACAGTAACATTGCTGCAGCAGGAAAATAAAATTTTGAACCTTACTGTCTATAAATTGCAGGAGTTAAATAAAATATTTTTACTATCCCAAAAATTTTAAATTTTTGCAGGGAGGTGTCCCACCCATGGTAGGACTTACCTGCACAATTTCAGGGCCAAGGGATCCCATTCAGGCATCCAAAAGGGTGGGCCAACGTACTGGACTACAGAATTTTCTACTGTGCAGTCCAGCAGCATAGTCATATAAAAAATAAAATTTTAAAAATACTTTCTAAGAAGTGTGCCATATTTATGGGTCTCACCTTGTTGTAGGCCTGATGAGGGACCTTAGGTCCAAATTTTCAGAATTTTGGAAGCCTAAAACCCACCCATTGGATGGCCTAAATTCATGTCAGCTATATTCCAGTAATATTTCACCCTGGATAAATTGTATTCTTTAAATTAATTAAAATACTTATGAGTATCCTAAAATTATGAAAATTTACAAGGAAGTGGCCCACCCATGTTAAGACCCACCTACCAAATTTCAAGGTCAATGGACCCCTGTGTAAACCGTGGCAAGGGCCGGACTAGCCTACCATGTTGGGACGTTCAGGTCAGTCTGATTTTCTAGACAAACTGTCTTATTTAAATTAATTAAAATACTTAAGAATATTCAAAAATTCTAAAATTTTGTGATGGAGTGATCCACCTATTTAAGTATTACCCTGCAAAATTTCAGACCCAACAGACATTCGAGCTGACCGTGGTGCGGCTTGGAGTGGCCCACCAAGCAGGGACGGGCCATCCAACATGCTTTGTAAGCCCACCTAGGCATGTTGTATTCACTCCGTTCATCTGTTGGGGCCCACTGTAATATGTGTGGGTCACCATGGGTCAATAACTCATTTAAATTAAATAAATTTCTGGACTTCAGCAGACTTAGGAAATGGGTGGGTTGGAATTCCAGCAAGGGGCCCAAATTTTGTTGCATGGTTGACCTTTTTAGGTCTGATGTGGCCCACCAGATTTAAGGGAGTGTTGCATACACTCTAGCCTTCCTTCCTTAGACATTTTTGGGCTTAATTAGTGCCTCTTAAGGCACACCTTTGTAGGGATATTGTGGGCTAGCCTTAACTAGATTTTCGATAGTTTCATAGGCCCAATGGGCTAGAAACCTCTTCCTTGAGCCCAAGAATGTGCAAGGGCTGACCTTATTGATTTGCGGGCCCAATGGGATATCTATAAGCTGATCATGAGTATTAATGGGCCCTGATGCCCTCATGAAGTGCTTGATTATAGGCTAACTTGAAAGGCCCACATTGATGCATTTTGTGGAGGGCCTTGCTAAGTCTTTGAGTTGATATGGCAAGGCCCACCCTGTCGGTTTAGGCCTTGCCCATGTGTATTCTTGGGTTTATGAGTTGCCCTCTAAGTCCACCATAAAGCATGAATTGGATGACTTTTGTTTTTGGGCTATTTTCTTAGGGCCCATTATGTGATAATATATATATGACTGCCCTTTTTGTGTTGGTAATTAGGCCTTATGGACTAAGTCTTTTTGGATAGGCTCATTGATCTTGGGCCTATACTCTCACATCTATTGTGAGGGGCTTAAGGGCAATAATATGTAAGAAGTTGGACCCTTGGCCGCCCACTAAAAAATTGACCCTGTACTTAGGCTAAAAGTGATGCCCAACACACTTGTGTTAAATGTGAAAATTGCCCGTGTAGATGAACTATTGGGCTGCCCATAAAGCCCATCACAACATATGGATTTAAGATTTTTATGGTTGGGCCCAAACGTCACTTGAGGACCCACTATATGGTCTATGAGATTGGGCTTGGAGTATGCCCCATTAGACATTAGACCATACATTACTTAGGCCTTAGACCTTACATTGTATGCGTAGTGGGCTACCTTTTGAGACCCAGTTGAGGTTGAAAGTCCTCCTTGGTGGTCCTAAGGTAGGCTCATAGAAGCCCTTATAGGTGGTTGAAGGTCCACCTTGGGCCTGGCTAGGACCATTCCTTTTTTAGATCATGACTTTCTCTTAGCTTGTGGGTCATCCCAAAGTACTGGGCTCCTACTAGAGGATTTTTTTTCTTCTCCTTAGAACACCTGTCTATGTGCTTAGACCTTCACTCTCCTTAGGATGGAGGATTCCATATTTCACAGGTAGCACACTTACATTCTTGTAACCCATATGCATCATCTGTATGAATTGATTGCATTGTGTGGTGGTCCTTGAGGGATGGAGTTTCTCCCCTCGTGTACAATGTGTGCCTGCAGCTAGTGCACGATTTGTGTGTATGACTCATACATAACCGTCGCATTTCATGATGATACCGCCCTTGTTTCATCAGGGCCTTGCCTCCACAGGGACGTTCATGGATGGTCGTATGTGTGGACACCGAAAATATTATTTGAGCATACCAGGTGCATAGGATGCCCATGGTTGAAAATTTCAAAACTTTTATATTACTAAGGGAATGCCCCAACGCCATGACTAAGTGAAAACTATGAGCGTACAAGGGCCTTATACTTTTAGGCCACGACTCCCACTGTCGCGTAGTCGGTTGGGTAGGGATGTGGCCTTATCCGCCTGTGAGGGAAGGCATTATTAGGCTGAGTCTGACTAGCTCGTGAAATGGGTCCGCTACTGTCAGACCTTATTGGTGATTGGTTGTCCACAGGTAAGTAGTGAGGTCTCTTATGCTTGTTTTACTGTGCGGGTCTGTAGAGCGGCAGTCAATCAGCAGTGTAATAGACCCCAGTGATTTTCTTATGACTGAAAATATATTTGATATGCGGATTGGATATGAGCACTGGCATTACTTGCATCACATTAGCATTAGTTGTGTAAGCCCCTTCATACATTGCCTTAATATGACGTCCAATACTCATTGCATTGTATTCATGATAAGCCTTGGTAAGGCTAGTGATATTCTCTTTGAGCATATTTCTTTCCCTGTACCTCTTGTTATTCTTCTGTGCACCATTATCACACACTTACACCACCATCTAAGCTTCTATAAGCTTATGCACGATTGATGCATGTGAGATACTCTAGGCAGGCATCATAGCGGCAGAGCGTGAAGTAGAGTTGATCTTGAGGACTCTAGTGTTGCTGATCATTTTCTCTCTTTTTCCATTATCTTATGTATGTCCTTTTAGACTTGATGTAAGCTTGTAAAAGTTCAAATTCTTAGTGGATTTTGTGATGTGTGTCATTTGTTATTCTCAGATGTACTTGTTGTGATCTTGGGTATGCTCGTATTGAAATGATTATACTATTATGGAAATCCTCCTTATAGAATTTCAGGATTAGAACTTGTCTCAAGAGCCGAGAATGGGGTATTACGGAGGCTGTTGTGGCCAGAACCGGCCATCGAGTTCCTTGTGAGTCCGGTTATTGAGTTTGGGGCGTGACAGTAACCTACTAAAGTAAGTTGGACAACAATAGTAAGCAGAAAATACTTGAATTATAAAAATCATAACTAATTAATTCTAATTCGGTTTAAGGCGATTCAGAATCTTAGTTTTAGATAACAAGTGTAGTTTTATAGAAAAATAATTAGAAAATATAAATCTAGGTTTCTTCTGTACCAATTTTAATTTATATGTATACTAGTTAAAAATTGTTTACTTATGAGCAAACTTAATTTTCTGAAATTTAGGATTTTTTGTAAACTTTGGATTAAGCTAAAATTTTATAGAGTTATAATAATCTAATAGATGCATTGTTATAGGAAGTTTTAAACCAATTCGAGACCTAAAAATATCAAAAACATTAGTAGGAACAATATTCTCAGAATCTGATTTTTTTTGCACTACAACCTTAGTATATATCACAGCTCTTATTTTCTTGATTTTCATGTATAAGTCTTTTAGACTATATAATCTTCCTTGCAATCCTACAAAATCTTAAACATACTAATAAAATTAAAAAAATCATAATAATAATAAATTTTTGTCCAATCAATGGTAGATTATATTTGAGCGATACAAGTCACAACAATACTCCATCATAAACTCTTGTACCCGATGCCCTTGGGAGCAGATTAATTGCAAGTAAGTAGCTAAGAGTAAGTAGTTAAGCCTTAGGAGATCTTTAGCATTGGTAGATTATTAAGTATGACAGAGTTAGTAAAAGAGTTAAACCCCACTAGGATCACGCGTTAGCCTACTACAACTAAGGATATGAAGATCACATTGCACATCTATGCCAAGCGCCTCAACTCCAGTATGGTTTTCATTTTCACCTCAACAACTGCTATAATTAGGGACTCGAGGAGCATCTGCGCCTCAAAGTCAACAATCGCCTCGTCTTTGCCAACCACAGAGTCAAGGACCCACACCTCAGTGAGTCTACTAACCACATAGCATGTGCCGCTATCCATGCATCGACAATCTCCATTGTACTCTTTAGCACAACCATTCATTGAGCTCATCTTCATCGTATCCACAAGGATTGCCATGACAAATTCAATAACTGCATCAACGACCTCCACCATGGTCACAACAACAAGGGTCATCCACAAGACATTTTAGGGCCACCTCAGCAGCCACATCGATAAGTTAGACCACCTGACATCAACAGACATGTCCAAGGAGCCATGCGCCACGACCTCAAGCTCATGGATACACCTAGCCACGACACCACTCTCAGATAATATAATTCAACCTTACAGGGACACACCTCAACAATACGAAGATGCATCTTAAGGTTATGATGACTCGACACCACCACAGAATGACGTGATGCAGGAGTGCAATACCACTACACTATAATGCAAGGACTCAATACACCAATGAAGAGATTTTCAAAACTAACTGGGCATTGAGATTCAACCTGGAACAAGATCACACCAACCGTTGAACAATAGATCAAGTGAAGAAGCAGTGGACATTATTAACCCCGCACTAGAAGCCACAACATTTAAAGTTAGCTACAACATTCAGAATCGCAACTATAACGCTTGAAGACTCAACCGCAGGAACGAGTTCTCCACGGCCATACTAAGTATCTAGCAACAACATTTGATGTACACGTCACATTGTAGTCATATTAAGGACCGCGTCTACAATCTCAACAACTACCTGAACCATATCAATAACGACAACAGTGGTAGCATCTTACGTCTTCACAACGCTCACATCAGCCCAAGGATAAACTGCCACACCACGAGAGAATGAACAAATTTCAACACACGAGTATATCAGCCACCATTTGAGGGAACACCATAGCTAAAGGAAGGGCCAACACCAACCGCACCATCTACGATGATATTCGAGTGTAGTCGATGGTATAGTAAATTTCGGAGATGAAATTTTTGTTAAGGTGGGTAGAATGTAACACCCCATTTTTTTTTAAACGGTGGGTTCCACCATTTCCTTTGGTGTAGCCTACTTGAACCTTGGATCAGCCTCATTTTTGGGCTAATGCCTAACTTGATCTGGAAGAATAAATGGACAGAGTGGATTTTTCATAAACATCATGAGTGAGGCCCACCGTGTTTTTTAAAATAAAAATAAAACAAAAGTGACGTGCATATGCATGTCACGTAAAACTAATCCCACCTCCCTATTTTCTCTCTCATCTCCTTCTTCTCTGTGATAAAACTGCACACCTGAACCCACCATTAGCTCCGTCATCAGACTTCAACCGAAGATAATGCCGACTCTTCTCCACTCTTGACGAGAGACGAGCGACATCTGCAAGCTTCCAACCACAATACCCATTAACCAAGTTCATTGGAGCTTTAAAATCCACCTTCCTTCAGCCCGTGGGACTCATTGGAGCCATCTAGAACAAACGGCACGTTGAGATCTATCTTATACAAGAATCTTGCATCAAAGACCGCGACATCGCCTTTGTCAAGCAGTCACCACATGATCTACATGAAGCACTATTTCAGATTCAAATCAAAAGTCATCTGGGCCGAATGGACCGCATTTATATCGATCTTAGATCTTCTCGCTTAATCCAACTAAATTAGGTAGGTGATCTTTTCAATAGAAAAGCCTACATTAATATGTACTTTGATTTCCATTGATTATTTATTTCATATTATTAATTTAAGTTATTTGATTTTGGTTGCAGGTAAAATAAAATGCATTTATTTGATTATTAATATGTGAAATTAATTCAATTGATTATTGTTACCTACTTTTAAATATGATTAAGTTATGGGTGCTTTGCCCTAGAAATGATCAAGTTGTTATGAGTGCTCTACCACAGAAAGGATCAAGTTGTTATGGGTGCTTTGCCCGGGTTATTCCAAAAAAGCATATTTATTTTATGCTACATTTTAAATTTTAGCAATTGTGGACATTCGACCCCTAACCCATATTGTAGGATGTATCATATCTAAATATTCGATCCCTAACCCATGTTGCAAGATGAAAGTTGTATTTTCTTTATTTAAGATTAAGTGAATGTATACGTGGGTGCTTTGCCCGGACTCATTAAATTGTTAGATGCACGGTGCCCTGCCTTGGGAGGTCCAAAATGGTCACGGTGCTTTGCCTTCGGTTAATCCCTAAAATGGGTCCACGGGTGCTCTGCCCTATTAAAGTCCAAAAATAGATCAAAAGTTATTTTGTTTTATTTGAATTCATTTTTAGAATTTTATTTATTATTAGTGGAATATTAATGTCATTTTATATTCAAGTTGTGGATGCATAAATACAGTTTTGGTGTACATATTCGTGAGCCACGATCCCTAATAGGTATAAGACTATTCGGGATCAAGAGTTTATCATCTTAGAATCACTTCTCACGTTAGGTATGGGACTAACGTGAGTTATGGCCCTTGGTGTAGGCTCCTATTGACATGTGATACTACACGCTATGACTCGAACTTTCATTATCTATTCTTCATTACATGCTGATGTAGAAATTTCAATTTTTGGAAGGATGTGACCCTACGAGCCGTCGCGCTCACACTCGTATAGAGTGTTTTGCGGGGTTTGTATATGAAGAACCGATTGGGCAAGACTGAAGACTTTTATCTTTATTTATTTAGAAATAAATTAAAATTCAATGTATGTTGTTATTAATTATTTTTGAATGTCAATGTAATTAAAGATTCAAGGATTGATGAGTAAAAAATATTTAATAATAATGATTACTATCCTTCTAGTTGCTCTGATTGCCTTGAAAATGCATGAAATAATGTGGGTTGCGATATATATTTTATTTAAATATAATTCACAGTCCTGAAATTCGGGTTCGGGCCTGGCCAACTTGGGTTCCAAATTTCGAGGCGTGACATTTGGATCCACCTCATTCTTTCTCAATTGTCCTAAAATGAGCTCGCCAAATGGATGAACAAGGCAGATTTCCTTCAAACATGGAGGTGGGCCCCACACAACATTCTTGCGCAGGGACTTCAAGCGAAAGGCCTTCACCGAAAATCTGTCTGCAAAGGCCCTTTTGCAAGAAGTTCCCGCGTTGGGAACCATGTGGGAACCACTGCAATGTTTGTATGAAATCCTCCCCGTCCATCCATTTTATGAGTTCATTTTAGGACATGAGGCTAAAAATGATCCGTATCCAATGCTCAAGTGGGTCGAAAAAGTGATAATTGAAGGTCCACAGTTGAAATATTCATGGGGTCACAAAAGTTTTAAATCATGCTAATATTTGTTTTTTTAGTTCATCCCTGTAGGAATGATAGTATGGATGTCAAGTAAACATCACTGTCGAACCCTGGGAGGTTTCAACGGTAGGAATTTACCTAACTGCCTTTTAAATATGACCTACTTGAGTCTTGGATCCTGCTCACTTTTGGTCTCATGTTCTAAAATGATCTAAAAAAATGGATGAACGGAGTGGATTCCTGACAAACATCACGGTGGACCCCACCTACGATCTCAGGGCAGGAACTTCCTACGAAAGGCTTTTGTAGGAAGTCCACGTTCGCTTGAAACCTAGGTGGGGCCCACTGTGATGTTTGTTAAGAATTCACTCTGTCCATCCGTTTTGTGATATTATTTTAGGACATGGGTTAAAAAATAGACGGATCTAATGCTCAAGTACACCAAAAACGTGAGGATTGAACGTCCATGGTTGAAATATTCGTGGGGCCACAGAAGTCTTGAATTAGTGTAATATTTGTTTTTTTAGTTCATCCAAGTAGGAATGACATTACGAACAGTATGGATGGCATGTAAATATCACTGTCGATCCCAGGTAGATTTCAACTATAGGAATTTTCCTACCCACCTTTTCCTTTAGTATGGACCACTTGAGTCTGGGATTTTGCTCGCTTTTGGTATAAGTTCTAAAATGAGCTCAAAAAATGGTTTCGAGCACAAGAACTTGCTTGGAAGGGCTTTAGTAGGAAATCCCTGTACGTTTTTAGGTGCCTAAGAATGGAAACGGATTGTAGAGGTCTACACGAGTCAAATCAAATTGAGCTAGGCACAGCTCGACTTGGCTCGACCACTAACTGACCCCAGCTCGAACTCGGCTCACTCCTTGAGCTTAACTAGCCAGCTCGGCTCGGTTCGATCAACAACTCGGGCTAGTGCGAGCCAATATCGAGCCTGTGCGGCATTTTCACAAACACTTATAGTGCAGTTTCAATTTCTTACTGTATGTAAAATAGTTGCAACTATTTACAAGTAATTCATCAAACACCTTGTAGGCAACATCAAAATCAAGAAAAAAGGGTATATTTTTAATATACATACCTTCCTTGCCACCAGTTGACACTTCGTTGAGTCATTTCATCAAACACTTTGTGAGCAACATCAATATCAAAGTAACTGAGTCACTGAACTGGTTCGATCTAAGTTCGATTCAAGTTAGGGTTCGATCCGAGTTGAGTCAAGCTCGAACTCGGTTCGAAATCTTTTTTGAGCTCAAAAAATCAGCTCGACTTGGCTCGAACTCAACTTCAAATAGAGTCGAATTGAGCTTTCTTAAGTCGAGTTGAGCGAGCTAACCGAGCTAACTTGGTCGTGTACAACCCTAACGGATTGGCTACTCCCCTACCACTAGCCAGTGGCAAGTGGTCAGTCCTGTGGACCCTAACATGGTGTATGTGTCTCATACATTTCGTCCATTCATTTTTTCAGATAATTTTATGGTATGAACCCAAAACTAAGGTAGATCAAAATCTCAAGTGGACCCCATAATGTTGATTGAACTCTCACCATCGAAAACTTCTTAGGGCTACCAAAGTTTTGGATCAAACTGATATTTATTTTTTGCCTTCATCGGGTCTGTATGACCTAACTGTAGGTTTGATGTCAAATAAACACTACAGTGGGGCCCTAAGTGTTTTTTAATGGTAGACGTTCAATCACTACTGCTTTCTCATGGTGTAGTCCACCTGAGATTTTGATTTAAATCATTTTCTTATACAGAATGTCGTCAAGAGAGGCAACTGTAAAACATACTTTCCGCGATGTCAAAGTAGAGTCTACTAGTAGAGTGTTGAAAATAACAAGAATATATATATATATATATATATATATATATATATATATATATATATATATATATATATATATATAAGGAAAAGGGTTTTGTTGTTGGACTAAAAAAAGAGATAGGTCAGGAATATGGCTTTAGCTTTTAAGGGAAAGAGAATAAAAGGGAACTAAGAAAGTAGAGAGAGAGAGAGAGAGAGAGAGAGAGAGAGAGAGAGAGAGAGAGAGAGAGAGAGAGAGAAGAAGAAGAAGAAGAAGAAGAAGGGTAGCAGGGCTTCTTGGTTTCTTTCTCTGTCTCGAACTCTGTGACAAAAGGCCATTTTTCTGCCTCTGCTCTCTTTCATTTTCCCCTCATCTTCCTTTTAAATGGGCATTTGGAAATAGACACGTAAGGCTCTTTTAGCAGGTTTGATTGCTTTGAGCTTGAGTTTTATCTGGTGACTCATCGTGTATGTTCAAGCTTGGATAAACTAAAGCTCAAATGAAGGGATTAGAACAAATGAACCCTACATGGGGTGCTGGGATTGGGCCAGCGCATAGAATCTACAAACAACTGTATAGAAGCCAGTTTTGGCCATAATCAGCTGAGGGATAGCTGACTTTGGGGCGGGCTTTGGTCCAAAGTCGTTGTTCCACAGCCGCATAGCGAAGCTACTACGCTGGTTCAATCCATCCCATCAGTTGTCTACCTAGAGTGTTTTTAACTCTGCATATGCTCTGATATGGGGCCACCAAAGTTACAAAGCTTAAGTAGAAAATATTTTGATAGTGGAGAGTCTTAACGACCCAATAGCCTCCCTAAGGTAGGAAATTGGGGCATCTTTACACAGAAGAACATTACTCCTATTTCCCCAGCCCGAGGCATCCATATGGTTCTTAGTTTAGATTGAACCATCCACAATTTTGGTGAAACCAACATGAGGGTCATCACCAAACACTCACACCACTCCTTGGGTCTCATCACCACATCGAGGGAAAACGACGGGCCACACGATAATACCTCAGGTCCTATCATATCATCACATAGATGGGTCACCCGACAATACACATCATAAAACCTCAAGTCCCATCACATTACATAAACGGGCTACCCAAACATCATATAAAGCAACATATAATCCACTTGGTCACATGAGGGCTTAATTTCATTTGGCTAATATGATGGCCTAATATTATATCACATTTTTCACTTGGCCATCGCAAATGCCTAATATTATGTTACATATTTCACTTGGCTAATACAAGCGCTTAATATTTTCTTTGACAATACAAGCGCTTAATATTTTCTTTGACCAAAACGAGAACCAAAGTCTGGTCTTCCTCCTTTCGGGATGTATGCATGGGGATTCTATGCTATACCGATGCTAAATGAATATCATATATTATTCATACGTGCATTCAACTATCATTGAATTATCTACATACAACATTTAAGGGATCATGTGCCTAAGTCCTCAGGTTTCATTTGGCAGTACTCAAGTGCATCAAATCATTCATCATTGCACAATTAACATACTTGATCATGTAAGAGCCCTGCCTAGCCCCTTAGCAATTCTTTTGGTGGGCTAGCTTCAAGGCCCTAATCTCATGAGCAAGCGGGCTTAACCAAGGCCTGTGAATTTTGGGACTTAACACAGCCTCATAACACAAGTGAGTTCTTCAAAGGCTTAATTTCTACAACATGTGGGCTATCATAGGCTGAGTGGAATCCCACAAGGGCTAAATAGAATAAGCGGGCTCTCACAAGGCCTATAGCACAATTACTACAATAGATAATAACTATATCTACACACTTATAACATTACCATGCCAAATGGGCCAAATAGATCATACATGCTACAAGGAAATTCACATCATCACAACCAAAAATTCCATAACACACATCAAAATCATTCATCACAATCAACCATACATCTTAGGGTTGCCCATATCTTGTATTAATTAAGCCCAAAACATACACTGTAATCACGCTGTGGTAGATGTCATAGGTAAAATGCATCATGGTGGTGTCTACGGCTAGTGGGCTTATCCTTTCATCTGGCACATGGACAAAGTACCCACATCATGTTGGGTTCCAAGGTGGGCCTAAGGGCCACAAACCAAGCTGATATTTGTGTCATCCCTTAGTCCAGGTCCTAGTGACCTTATTAACAAGTTGGTTGACCAACTAATCTTACAAATTAAGAACACTCAGCGTGGTCCAATTGATGGACAACAAGGATTATAAGTTGGATTGGCCTCGAATTTGGCACATACATGATCCATCAAGTCTACATCTATCATACAAAACTTGGGATCTAATCAGAAAGCTATGAGCTCCACAATCTGGTCCATTTTAAGAGGTGTCAGTGCTGACCACTGCACTGGACAATAAATTTGGTCTAAATTACATATATCGAATGGAGAGATTAGAATGATCGGATTGACCCGGCTTTTGGTACAAACATTGTCCATCAAGTCTATTATAATTAAACAAAATATGAGATCTATCAGATATCTATGGGCTCCATAATCTAGTCCATTTTGAGGGGTGTCATTGTTGACCATTGTACAGGAAAACAAATCTAATGTAAATTACATAGATCAGATGGAGAAGTTAGACTAATCAGATTGACCTTAATTTTAGTACAGACATTATCCATCAAGTCTATTATCATCACACAAATTTTAAGATCTATCAAATATTTATGGGCTCCGCAATTTGGTCCGTTTTGAGGGGTGTCAGTGCTGATCACTGCATCAGACAAATTTGAAAAACAACACATTACATTAAGATGGGTCCCTCCTTGGATAGATTTCAACAATGAATCTATTTTCATTATTTCCTTAAGGAGTGGACTACTAAGGTGTGGTTGTTGGGCCACTCAAATACCACCATATTTACATTGTGAGGCCCACTTTAATGCATATAAAAAAATAATAATAATAAAAGAGAGAGAAGAAAATCTAGAAGAAGAAAGACCCACTCAAGACTTGGATAGCTTGGCTCCCTTGGACTACTCAACTCAAATGATGATCCACCTAAAAGTTCTAACTCCATTTCTTACCAAGATCAAAGTCTTATTTTAAAGTTCATTAAAAAAAAAAAAAAGGAATATCAAAGAAGAGAAAGAAGACCCACCTAGTTAATGGTTTGAATGACTTGGATCTTGTTCTAAGTGGTCAACCTCTTCCACTCCCTCTTTCTCTCTCCTTAGATCTTCTCCAGTAAGAAAAATAAGAGAGTTCTCTATAAAATTGCTTAAGTATAGAATGATAGATAGTGCAAAGGTGAGATGGTAATATACCATTAATATGTTGGGTGAAAAGAGATGTTACGTAGATGGAAGGTAATGTGGATGCAATGGGCCACGCATTGGCTATAATTGGATGATGAGGAATGGGCATGCATTGGTCCACATGGATAACGAGGTGACTAGGCATGCTTAGAAACTCATGATTAGTTAGGGAGAAAGTGTAGTAGTGAAATGTATAGTTGGCAAGATGATGTGTTCTCATTAGTAAAGAGATGATGAGATAGCTAGACAAAAGCTTGATGCCCGGTACCGCGCCTATTTCGAAGGCCCCGTATCGTATGACACCATTAGAGTTACGGGAATTGCAGAAGAGTTGGACGAGTTACGTGAGTTGGGTCTTATCCGTCCGAGCAGTTCGCCGTGGGGAGCGCCGGTACTCTTCGTGAAGAAGAAGGATGGCTCGTTGAGGCTCTGCGTTGACTATCGCGAGCTCAACAAAGTCACGATCAAGAACAAGTACCCGCTCCCTAGGATCGATGATTTGTTTGACCAGCTGCAGGGTGCACAGTTCTTTTCGAAGATTGACCTATGTTCCGGTTATCATCAGATTCGGGTCCGAGATGAGGACATTCCGAAGACGGCATTCAGGACGCGTTACGGTCATTTTGAGTTTCAGGTCATGTCCTTCGGACTGACCAATGCACCCGCGGTCTTCATGCAGCTGATGAACGAGGTTTTTCGCCCATATCTGGATCAGTTTATTTTTGTCTTCATCGAAGGTATTCTGATCTACTCGAGGACCCGTGAGGAGCATGAGCAGCACTTGGAGATTACCTTACAGACCCTCCGCGCACACCAGCTTTATGCGAAGCTGGAGTAGTGTGAGTTTTGGCAGGAGGAGGTGAAGTTTCTCGGTCACGTGGTGACGAGGGAGGGTATCGCAGTGGACCCCTCGAAGGTTGAGGCAGTGCATCAATGGGGCCAGCCCACGACTGCGACAGAGATCCGTAGTTTCCTTAGTTTGGCGGGCTACTACCGGCGTTTCATTGAGGGTTTTTCTCGTATTGCAGCCTCGCTAACCAGGTAGACTCGGAAGGGCGCAGGGTTTATTTTGAGTGACGCCTGCGAGTGAGCATTTACGGAGTTGAAGGACCGTCTGACGTCCGCTCCTGTCCTCACTCTTCCCTCTGGGAGTGACGGCTTTATTGTATTCACTGATGCCTCGCATATCAGTTTAGGTGCTGTCCTGATGCAGCATGGGAGACCAGTGGCCTTTGCGTCTCGTCAGCTCAAGGTCCATGAGCTGAACTATCCTACGCATGACTTAGAGCTGGCTGCAGTTGTCTTCGCACTGAAGGTGTGGAGGCACTATCTTTATGGGGTCAGGTTCGAGCTCTTCTCTGATCACAAGAGCTTGAAGTACCTCTTCTCGCAGTCTGAGTTGAATATGAGACAGAAGCGCTGGATAGAGCTCTTGAAAGACTATGATTTTGATCTCCAGTACCACCCGGACAAGGCGAACGTGGTGGCAGATGCCCTCAGCCGTCAGCCACGAGGCCTAGTGGCGTATATGATGATTCAGGAGTGGCGGATGCTTGAGGATATCGCAGCATATGATTTTGAGTTCGGCCTGCAGTCTTCCATTGTACAGTTATCGAGCTTGTCGATTCAACCCTCTCTTGTCGTTAGGGTGATCGAGGCTCAGCAGGCTGATGAGTCGTTGCAGAGTTATATGGCTGAGGCGGCATCTGAGGGTCAGGCTGATTGGCAGATCGGTACAGACGGTGGACTTCGCTTCAGAGGCTGATTATGTGTCCCGGATATTCGAGAGTTGCGCAGAGATCTTATAACCGAGGCACATCGATTGCGGTTTTCTATCCACCTGGGCTCGACGAAGATGTACCGTGACATGAGGCGATAGTATTTTTGGACGGGGATGAAGCGCCAGATCACCGATTTTGTGGCCGAGTGTGACACGTGCCAGCGTGTCAAGGCCGATCATCAGAGACCTCCTGGTCTATTGCAGCCATTGAGCGTCCCGATGTGAAAGTGGGAGCACGTGTCTACTGATTTTATTATGGGTTTACCGAGGACTCAGCGCGGTCATGTCCCCATTTGGGTTGTTGTGGATTGTCTGACGAAGTCGGCACATTTCCTTGTGATGCATGCGACTTGGTGTATAGACCGGCTTGCGAGATTATTTATTGAGGAGATTGTGAGACTGCATGGCGTTCCAGTCTCGATCGTTTCAGACCGAGACTCGAGGTTCACGTCTCAGTTTTGGGGGAGCTTCCAGAGTGCGATGGGGACTGATTTGTAGCTCAGCACCACGTACCATCCGCAGACCAATGGCTAGACCGAGAGAGTCAACCAAATCCTTGAGGATATGCTTTGGGCTTGTGCAATTAATTTCGGGGGTAGCTGGGATGAGCATCTGCAATTGGCTGAGTTCGCGTACAATAACAGCTATCAGGCGACCATCGGCATAACTCCTTTTGAGGCACTATATGGCAGACCATGCAGATCACCGAGTTGTTGGACCGAGGTTGGAGAGCGTCGTCTTCTAGGTCCCGAGCTTGTGTAGGAGACTTCAGATGCTATTGACATCATTAGGCAGAGGATGCGCACAACTCAGAGCCGACAGAAGAGTTTTGCTGATCGTCGGCGTCGTCCCTTGAAGTTTGATGCAGGGGACCATGTGTATCTCAAGGTCTCGCCCATGAAGGGCGTAGTTCGATTTGGAGCGAAGGGCAAGCTTGCCCCGAGATTCATAGGACCTTTTGAGATCACTGGGAGCGTTGGCGCCGTGGCCTATCGGCTTGCCTTGCCATCACAGTTGTCTGGCATCCACGACGTTTTCCACGTCTCCATGTTGAGGAAGTGTGGGTCAGACATAGTTCCCGTTATTGATTGGCAGCCGCTGGAGGTTCGTGAGGACGCTTCTTACATTAAGCAGCCAGTCCGTATTCTTGATCGGAAGGAGCAGGTCCTCAGAACCAAGGTCATTCCGTTGGTGAAGGTGCAGTGGGGTCACCATTCTTTAGAGGAGGCTTCTTGGGAGCGTGAGGCTGAGATTCGAGAGTGTTATCCTCATCTCTTTGATGGTTGACCATATGTTGTATTTTGTATGCTGCCCCTGATTCTATATGATGACGTTATGTTTCTTATTCCTCGCGAGTTATGCCTAGTTGCGATGCTTGTGTAAATTTTGAGGATGAAATTTTTATAGGGAGGGGAGAGCTGTAAGACCCGTATCTTGGTCCGTACCTTTCTATAAACTTCTGCGGTCTTACCGGTCGAATTTCGACAACCTTCGACCCTCAACCGATGTCGACGCGTGACCCTGATTCATATGCCAATAACCCGAGTCGACTCAACCCGAGACCAATACCATAGCGACCGCGCCGTCGCCGCTGTTCCGATGCCGCGACTCGCGTGCCGAGACGATACCCTGGTCAAGAGATATGGGCCAACGTTCGGTGCGAGAAAACGCCGCGCGTTGCGAAACCCAAGGAAATCTCTACGATGTGTCACATCAATCACATCAATCCCATCAATCAATCAACCCATCAAGCCATCACATGTCAAGTACACATCACTTTCATTCCTTTTCCCAAGCAACCACAAAAGCCTTCATCTCCCATACCTCTCTTACACAAAAAGTCATAAAAGTCTTCATCTCCCATACCTCTCTTACACAAAAGCCCCAAAAGTCAAGCTTTTCTTACACAACCATCACTCACCTATCCATCCATCACTCTCTCTCTCTCTCCCTTACATCACTCTCTCTCTTTCTCTCTTTCTCATTTCAAAATTTTCAAGCAACAAAAAAATTCCAAGAGCCCATACGTATGGAATTCTCCCTCTCTTCCTAAACTCCAAGTGGCCCACCTCTTCATCCCAAGATCTCCCATCTCAACCCTCTATTCCTCATCTTAACCGTTGAAAACCAAGCTAAGGTGCCAAGGAACTCCTAGGAGTAAGAAGATCAGACGGTGGGTGCTAGATCATTTTAATTTTTCTTGTTTTTATGGTGGACCAAGTGAGGCCCACCGATCAATGGCGTGGATCTCACTTGGGACCCTAAGATAAGGCCGATGGTCTACTTGGATAATCATGATCATTCCATGATGGGGCCATTCTCCATGGACCCCATCATGATGTTTATTTTCTTTAGAAAGGTCATCTAGACCATCCATATTGGTGGGGAAAGGATCCCCACCGTTGATCTTCAGTTTTGATGGTCACATGTGCAAAATGACCCACTTGATGTATGATTTCATGTAAGGGAGGGCCCATAATGATGGGGTCCCTCCATCACAAGCCGTGTCCCACTCTCCATGTCTCTCTCTCTCTCTTTTATTTCTTTTTATTTTGTTTTATTTTATTTTATGGGATTGGGTTGTGTGGCCCACTTGAATGGACCCCACTAGAATGCATGTTTGGACCCGATCCATTTTTAGATGTGGCCCACCTTGCATGTGCATGGGGTAGCCATGTGATGGCCCACCAAATCAGGGCCCACCCCAATGCATTGTTATATTTTAAAAAAAATAAAAAAAATCCAACTGTCCAACGTCTGAGACGCTGGACGTCCCTGCCAAAGAAAAGAACCAAAAAGGGAATTTTAGGTGGGCCGGGTTATGCAGGCCCCACCTTGATACATGTGTTCAATCCATGCCGTTCATCCTCTTTACCATATCAATTTAGGCGTTGAGCCAAAGAAAGAGGTCAATCCGAGGTTCAGGCGGGCCATACCATAGAAAACGGTATTTTTACCCTTCAAAGACCGTTAGTGCTCATTTTGTTGTGTCAGCACTCCAAATCAATGCCAAAAATGAAATTTGTATGGCCTGTTTGGGCCCTAGATTCAAGTGGGCGGAGTGGATTTCCCATCAGTGGGCCGCGTATTCGTTTTTTTTAAAAAAGCACAAATATATATATATATATATATATATATATATATATATATATATATATATAAGGGTGGCAGCAGCGCTGCCACCGTTTGAAGGCAGCAGGCGCTGCCAGCCAGCGGGCGGACGTCCTGCAGGGGTGCCCATGGCCCTGCGTGTGGGCCCCACCATAATGTTTATTTGTCATCCGACCTACTCATGAGGTGGGCCACCCCAGTGGTGGGTCCCCCTCAAAAAATGAGACAGATCCAAAACTCAGGTGGCCCACACCACGTGAAACAGTGTGAATTGAATTCTACCATTGAAAAGTTTTTGGGGCCCACAGAAGTATTGGATCAAGCTGAAATTTATGTTTTCCCTTCATTCAGGTCCAAGTGACCTCGTGAACGGGTTAGATTTCAAATAAACATTACGGGGTGGGCCCCACATGGGACCCACAATGATGTATGTGCCAAGCCCACCGTTCAGACGGACGGTGGCACCCCCACGGCTGCACCCACCTTCTGTTCCTCTGGCCTCCACCGTCCAGCGGACGGTGGGGCCCCTTTGTGATGTATGTGATCGATCCGCACTGTCCACTGGGCAGTGGGACCCGCCATGATGCATGTGATGCATCTAAACCGTCCATCCGCTTGGTGAGATGATTTAAAGCATGAGTGGCTGATTGGGTGGGCCACTCATGTATGAGTTAGGCCCATTTGACTTGTAACAGGCCTGTGGGCTAGGCCCATTTGAATTTCAAAAGGGCTATGGGCTAGGCTCATTTGGTTTATGAAATGCTTATGGGCTAGGCCCATTGGATTCATTTTAGGCCTAGAGCTTAGGCCCATTTGATGTGTTGCAAGTCCATGGGACTAGGCCCATTTGATGTACTTCAAGGCCCATGTAATTGGACCCTTTTGTTGAAATTTAAAGCCCATGGAAGTAGGCCATTTGACATATTGTAAGGCCCATGGGACTAAACCCATTGATTATAAAAGGGTCCATGGGATTAGGCCCACTTTGATATGCATGCAAGCTCATGGATTAGGCCCACTTGAATTGTTTAAGGCCTAGGGATTTAAGCCCATTCGACTCATATAAGGCCTCTGGGTTTAGGCCCATTTGATATACATTTGAGGCCCAATTGGTGTGGCTCATTGGTCATATATTAGACTCGTGAGACTACGCTCATTTGATGCAATCCAAGGCCCACGGGTTTGACCCATTGCAATGCACATAAGACCCATTGGTGTGGCCCATTTATGTGGTCCATCTGATGAATAAAAGGCCCATAGGATAAGGCCCATTTGATATATATGTAAGGTCCAATGGGGATAATCTACTGTCCATTGCAATGTGTAAATCCATTACAGACTAAGTACTGACGTTTACAAAGATCGTGCCTTGGGAGCAATGTTGGTTTGACGTCCACATTGCGAGTGTAATGCTAGTTGGATGTCCACATTATGACTCTCCTTAGGGCCCATTACTGGCCGTACTTATTGTGTGTAGGCCGTCCAGGTCCATCTGCATTGTAAGATAGTTCATTTTATTATAACATGTTTAGTACAGTTCATGACTCATGATCATACGCATCATATGTATGCTTGATGTGAGGATTGTCTGATCATAACATTTGCCTTCGGGCAGGTTATTTTTGGGCTCCCGGTTAGGCGGCGTTGCCCTACATGAGCGCACGATATGCGCATGATTTGATGCATGACTGGATAGCGTGAATCATGCATATCGCATTTGTATGACATGGATATTGTACGCCCGAGCGACATTGGGGTCGTAACTTCCACAAATGTATCGTGGTTGACAGGATTGGATATCGAAAATCTTGTTCTACATGGGGTACTATAGATATTCCTGGGTGAAAGTCCCTAAACCCTTATGGTACCAAGAGGTTGCTCCAACGTCTAGACCGAGTGGGTAGATGAGCGTTGAGTGCCGATTACCAGACGGTTATGCTCTCCACTGTGTCATGGTCGGTTGGAAGGGGGTGCGGCCTTACCCGCCTGAGAGTAGGGGGTAATACTAGGCTGAGTTCGACCAGCTCGAGGAATGGATCCGCTATCGACGAGTCGCGCCCGATATTGGCAGACGGATAGTGTGGTATATTCCACTTACCTTTTTGCACGTGATGTGGCGGCAATCTAGTTTAGAGTGTACTAGACTCCGGTGATATTCCATATTTTGAGCTGTATTGATGTGTGGACATAGATGATGATCTGTATGCTTGAGTTGCATTGCACATCGCATGGCCTTGGGATGGCCGATACCATTCATGTCTTGCATTGCATAGCCTTGGTACAGCTCATGGTATTATGGTTCTATCTGCATATTCCGCTTTACTCTGACATTGCATGTTCATATTACTACCTTGCGCACACACTTTCACCACCCTCTAAGCTTTCTATAAGCTTATGCACGACCGTTGCGTGCAGGTGACGTTGGATCGCAGCAGCGCTGAGGCAGGAGCACGTTGCAGAGCATTTTGGAGTTTTTGTTCTTTACCATTGTATTTCCCTTTATGCTCATTGTACTTGTAAAGTTTTTGATCATAGTGGAAATGTAATGGAATTCTTGATTGTTGTTTGTGGGTTATGCCTTTGGTTATGCTTATTATGAATCAAACTGATATTTAAAATCCTCCTCGTAGCATCCCAGGATCGGAACCTGGCGAATGAGAGCTAGGAGCCGAGAATGAGGTTCTACGGAGGCTGTCGGCGCCGGATTCGGCGATCGGAAATTTTGTGAGCCTGGTTTCTGAGTTTGGGGCGTGACAATGAGCCAGAAAAACTTTAGTGGACCCCACCACAGAAAATAATGGGAAGATTGATGTCCATCGTTGAAACCTTCCTAAGGCCCACCATGATGTGTGTTTTTGAAATCCAACCTATTCAAAAGTTAAAAAGACATTAAAAAAGGGAAAACACAAATATCAGCTTGATCCAAAACTTTTGTTGCATTTAGAAGCTTTTAATGGTGGCATCACTCTCTCCACTGTTTTCTGTGGTATGGTCCATTGGAGCTTTGAATGTGACTTATTCTTTGAATATTACCATAAAATAATCTCTCTAAATGGATGGACTGCGGATACAAAACATATATCATAGTGGGGTCCACAGAACTTGGTGACCTCACTTCAGTAGCAATCTCA